>WAAF01016242.1:773817-915811 GCA_013400475.1 Tricholaema leucomelas
CTTGTTAAACGTCATGAGGTTGGCCTGGGCCCACCTCTCCAGCCTGTCCAGGTCCCTCTGGATGGCATCCCTGCCCTCCAGCAAGTCAGCTGTGCCACACAGCTTGGTGTCATCTGCAAACTTGCTGAGGGTGCACTCAATTCCTCTGTCCATATCACTGACAAAGATGTTAAAGGGCACTGGTCCAGAAGACTGCACAGGTCTCACAAACAGATATCCTATCAGGTGACGGTAACAATCTTCCTGTACTCAAAAGCAGGAGTATTTGGCTCCCACCATGAATGCTCACTCAGCAACTGTATCTGAAATCTTCTTTCCAAAATGATACAAGGCTAAAATCCATTATTAGTTCATACCACAGTTTAAGGAGAAAATAACAAACCACAAACCTCAGAACTGAATAGTCAAAAGAAATATCACCAAAAATGGCCATCTCAAAATTAGACTCGAGGAGCTTGGAACTCTCCTTTCAATGTTAAAAAGAATCTGTGTGAAGAAATACAAATTATGATAGAATGCAGATTTTCCACACATTTTTGCTCTCTTGCACCCAGGAGGTTAAGAGAAACTGAAGGGGATGACTATGACCTATTCCTTCTAGACAGCGAGTGATGCAGGTAAGGCTGGTGTGAACTCTCATAGATGTTTCAAATGTCCAAAGGTTTTCTGGCTAACAAGTTTATCAACTTATATGAAGGGAAAAGCAGCCACACACTAGATCTTCAAATGGGTAAGGTGGTAGATTTACACCCTGGAGAAACTGAAGTAATATAGAAGGATTATAGATGCCACACATACATCCCTACTATTTATGATTCCATTCTTCAAACAGAGACTGAAATTAAGGCTTGGTTGCACTTAAAAATGGGACTTGGTTAGCTACTGGAGGTATGTTTGAATAGAAAATTGCATGCAGCTGAAGCTACCTAAAATTAGACAAGACTTATCACACCTTAGGTCTGTGAACAAACTTCACTGTGACTAGGACAATGAAAACTAACATCCATTGGAAGAGGTGTTACTCTCCAAGCACAGTTGCTTTCTTCATCCTACCTCACAACTGAAAAAGCTTGCTTTGGCAAGTGAGGTAACAGCACTGCTCAGTTCAACAGCTTGAAGAACCTTACAAAATTTAGACTTGAAACACAGAAGTTGCAGATGATTTTGTTTCATGTGTTTGCTACATTCTGCTTTCTCCACAACGAGAATATCCTCTCCAAACACTAGATGCTAATAGATCTCTCCTGATCGTATGCATCACACACAGTCAGTTCTTTATAACATTAAGTCATCTGTTGCAAACAGCAGCTTGGAAGTTACTTTAAGTAAGCTTCATGTTTGGAACACATTGCAGAGAGACACACACAAACAATGACCACGAATAGTCATTAAATCACTTTGCTAGAGAAAAAGGTCTATTGCTGAATAAATAAATAAACAAACAAATCATGAGAGCTTCTAACTAAAGGGAGAACTCAGGTTTTGAGTCCTTTAGGTTGGTCCAACCTTTAGGTTGGACTCAATGATCTCAAAGGTCTTTTCTAATCTGCTTAATGTTGTGATTTCTGTGAAAGTTAGAATCCAGAGATCCTTTCACAAGGCAATAAAGAAGCTGTGTTGTGAGTACAAAGGTGTTCCAGTAAAGTCTCCTCAAGTTTTCTACCAGACAGCCTTCTAAAAATCTCAAGTTATAAAGCACCTAGCAATACATCTTGATTTCAGAGACCTCTTCAACAGTGGACTGTCTCTCCCCTTCAGCCCAGAGCATTTTGGCCTTCATCTCTCAGAAGAAATATCTCCCCAAAGCCTGCAGACATCCTCCACTGTCCCATTTCCAAGCTCGTCTTGTGCATTTGATCTCTCAGAGTGAGAATGACTATCCACAAGCACAAGTCAGAGAGATACTGCTGTTTGAGCTCATCAAACAAATCTTCCCATGGTCAGGTGTTATTTCATTATCTTACCATTTTCCAAGCAGAATCTTGGACAGATCTTCCTTAAAAGAAGTTCCTGATGTAATCGAAGAACTTCAGCTTCCAGCACTTCAGCTTTTGATTTCCATCCAAAATCTTGTTCGGACACAGTCCTGGCAAGGTGCTTGATGTATTCTTTGCAACTCTTCCCTGGTGGTTTGGAGTGGATAATTGCAAAAGCCAGTGCTAGCTTTGATATTTTCAAAAACCAAACTTGATTTTCTCTTCCTCCATTGATTCCTATTACATTAGAAAAAACAGAAAACAACAACAAGTTAATTTCATTATGACTCCATAAAGGAAATTCAACACAATATTCTCTTGGCTTTGAAAACTTCTCAACAGTGCCACCACTTATTTTATTTCTAGTGCATGTCTACATCATCAAGGAAGAGTAGAAACACAAGCATCTGCATATGATGTGAGAATAAAGCTTGCATGCACTCCAGCTAGAGCAATGAAATCTAGGCAGTGTTTGAGCATATACCTTTAAACAACAAGCACTTCAAATAGGCTTATCCTAGTAGATTTGGAAATGCAAAAGTTGTCTCCACTAAAAAAAAAGACAGAAACACTAAAAACACTAATCAAAAAACCCCTTCACACCTCCACCTTACCATAAAAAATAAAATCCTAAGTTCATGACTGAAGAATTATTTATACCTGAACACAACACATGCAATTTCTTGAAAGTGTACCAAGAAGTCTCAGTTTCAGATTAAAAGTCTGAGATTTATGGAGTCACAGAATGGTTTGGGTTGGAAGGGATGTTAAAGACAGTCTAATTTGAATTCCCTTTCCTTTGGCTTGAATCTATTCCCCACAGTCCTATCACTAACTGACACCCTAAAAAGTCCCTCCCCAGCTTTCAAGCCCTTCCAATCCTGACTGATTCTATGACACAATAATCTAGATAAATGTTTTATTTTTATGACTTCTATACTGCCTTTTGCCCCCCATTTTCACTGTTTGTAACAGAGCTGTTAAAACTTTCTTCCTCATTTACCCTACCAAGTACTTGCTGTCGCTTCAGAGCTCTCTTCTAGACATTTCTGCAGGCTTGAAGGTTAATGTAGACTTAGGACTGTAAGTTTGGCAGTATCAGGTGTCTGAAATTTTTTACAGTGAGAGTGGTGAGACACTGAAGCAGGTTGCCCAGGGAGGTCATGGCTGCCCTCTCCCTGGAGGTGATGAAGGCCTGGTTGGATGAGACTTTGAGCAGTTCAAACTGGTGGAAGGTGTCCCCACCAATGTCAGGGGGATTGGAACTAGATTGACTTGGAGAGGGCTCCAAGCAACATGACACTGTGTCCTGGTTTGAGGAGTTCCAGGTTATCCCACACCTACGACACAAGGTTACTGCAGAGGGGTTGGACTAGATGACCTCTAAAGGTGCCTTCAAACCCAAAGCATTTGTGCTAGTTTGAGCCTAGCTAGCATGTTTTGGTGAGAAGAACTAGATGATAGGCTGTAAAATGAAAACAATGGTGAGGTCTACTTCCCTCACAGTCTTGCTGGGATGTGTAAAGAAGAAAGGCAAAACAAAGATTAGNTAATTTCTAAAAGTGTGGGGGGTGAGGGATACCCAAACCATCACAGCATTCTGCAATTGTAAAACTGCCAGCTAAGTACTATAATAAGCTCTGTCGAGTATCTCTGAAATGGTCACAGCACAGGTTTGAATAAGTTATTTCATGTCATCCTCTGACTGGATCACCTACTCTCATTAAGCTGCCTTCTTCCTCTGCTTCTCCTATGCAGGAAGTCATAAATTCATCACCTACTTATTTATCCATAGAGCAGGTGCAATCCCCAAAAGAACTGGTTTTAAGTATTTCTTCCAAATAGTTCTGAAATTCCTGTCTGTCCCTTGCACACCACTAAAAATCAGCTGGCAGTTACACTTTGAAATGTACAGAGCACAGGGCTACTGTAACAATTCCTTGGGATCTATCTACTAACAGCTATGTTTTAAGCTTCACTTGAAACTCATTTCTGCTTTGTGTCAGGCCAAAACCACCTATTTCAAGGCATCAGTGCACTCTTAAAGCCAATGGAAAAGTAAGCTCTTTGAAACTGAACTACACTACATACACTCACAGCTTAAAGAAGTGAGGAACCAAATAAATGTACTCATGAAAATCTATTTCATGCAACTTTTCCATTTGTATCTAACAATTCCAGTGAAAAAGCATAAGTTCATTCACGTGCCTTAAAGGATCAGCACCTCTGTGGGACAACAAACTGATCTAAGACTCTTGTTTCCCTTTTACATCAAAGGAAAGGTTTTACAAACACAGAACCATGCAAGTCCTTGAACTGCTTTCAAAGCTGTGAATAAAACAAAATATATGGAACCACACTGAAAGAAGAGTAACAGTACAGCATCCGAAATCTGTGGCTTTGAACGTGAAAGGTGCTCCCTAGGTGACCTCCTCAACAGAATTTTCACCCAGATATTACTCAGTGTCTGTCAAGCCTCATTCTCACAAAGTTCATATGCAGAGCATACCCACAAAATAAGGCAGGCAGGAAGTTCATCTTGAAATGGCTTTTGCTGATGGTTTACTATTGTTATATCTCTGAAGACTACTTTGCAAAAGCTTTCTGTTTCACCTCGTCTTAAAAAAGACCAAGATTTGCTTTCTGCTTCACAACATAGTCAGGATTGGCACTTAAATGACATTGAGGGAAGTTGCAGAAGGACCACCATTCCACTATGGGGCAGGTAATGGTTATTTCAGCATTTCATGAATGTTCAGCTGCTTTTTATCACTGAAGAGTCACCATCAATACCTTCTTTTCTATCAAGCTCTGTTTATTTCTACTCATGACATACTTTAACACAGATAGGTCAAAGTTAGCTGTTTGAATACTGATACTTTACCACTATGCACTCCACACACCTCAGCTCACAACCCTAAATCAAGTGATACAGGATGAAAACAAAAAGATCCCCAATACAGGAATGGGAATAGTTAAGACTCAATTTCCACAGCCCAAGAAAAGTTAGAAGCGTGAAATGCTACTCTAGTAGTATTTTTCAACCATCTACTGCTAGAAAGAATCACTTTACTATATTTTTAGCAGAGAAAAAAAAAACCTTAGTGCACAAGGTAATACAGCAACAGAGCTAAGTAAAGGGCTCTTTCACCCTCAGTATGCCATAATGGTATTTCCTGAAACATGCACCTCTAATAAATCCCATAACCCATTGGGTATCTTACCTGATTTTGCTTTAAATGACAGTCACCAAAATCTTAAATAGCATTCCACCTTAACCCAGCAATGAAATTTGGGTTTTGAGGGGGGTCTTTTTAATATCTTACACAGATTCATTTCTACAGTATTAGTGCATTTACACTAAATGAGTTTAATGAAGAGTCTTACTGTGGAGAAAAAGAATCACTCCTTTTCTGGAATAATTACTGGTTAAAAGACAAAAAAAACAAGGCACAGATCATGAAGGTGGCTCTCCTCAGAAACAAGACACAATCAAAGAAGTTTGGGGAGAAGCAATTCTGCTGGAATTTCAAAAGGGTTTTTTTTTTTTCAAGCCAAGTAATTAATGACAAATGGTGGTACACCTGCATGCACTTCCATACAGATTTTATACAGAGCATACAGATCTTTCACCTCTTTTCTGTTACTGCCACTACCACCTTCTCTCTTGGCTTTTCTTCTTTTATGATCATGAAAAGAGAAGTTTGTAGAACAAAGAGCGGTTGGAAGATCTGATTCAAGTTTTTCACAGCTCCCTAAAGGGACAATTCTCTTTCAGAAACCACTTTAAACAATCTCCTAGAAAATAACACAGCAGATGAGGTTGTTAGAAATACAGGGATGCTGGCCAACTGTACATTAGCCAAAATTGCACAGCAATCTGTTGCTCTCAGGAAATGCTGCACCAAAGACCACCAAATGTGAGTGCATTCCTCTAAAAGCATATTGGCATCTATTAAGTTTTAGCAATAATATCTTTGCTCATATCAGCACAGAAATTACACCAATGGTTGAGCAGGGGAAAAAAAAAAGAGGTTTAGAACCGACCTAGAAATTTTCCTTGACTGGGAATAGTACCAGGACACCAGCAGAAAGAAGTCACCAGCCTATCTGCAGTGCCAAAATAACATCTGACAGGAGCTCAAAGCATCAAAAATTATGCACCAAAACACATCTGTTACCTAAGTTACTCAGTGAGAATAACTACTTACTAACAAAGCTTTGTGTTAGTAATCAGCATCCCCTTGTCAGCCCTGCTAGAAGCAGACAGCATCACCTTAACAAGAGATACCATCCAGTGATAAGTTTCCTATGCAACTTCCACAATCCACAGTCTTATAAGGCAAACCCATTTAGAGGACAGGATCAGCTAAAATCACTCTCAATCAGAACTGGGTCTCCAGAATTCCAACAAAAGAGAGAGACATACTCCACCTCTCACCAGCCTTCTTACTCATGCAGGGTGAGGGTATGAGGACTCACAGCCCAACCGAGTGAGGGCCTAGCTGTGGAGGTTGCTGAAATAACTACAATGTAAGTTGTGAACTGTCCTGTACAGGTCCTAGTTAGATAACCAAAGAGAACTAAGAAGTGGTGTGAAAACCTTTGACAACCTCAGATATAAACAGAAAATAGTGCAATAAAGAGGCAGGCTAAATCTGATTAATAAACACTACTCTACTCCACCAACTTGCATTTGATGTAGCATCTCATAACATGCCATTAACTACAGCAAGATACCTTTTTTTTCTGCTTAGCTTTATCTTGCTTTTCTGGGTCTGCAACATGTGGGAAATAATTCCCACTAATCAGTTAAAACCCCACTATTTCCAGATGATGACTTTCTCCTTCTTAGTCAGAAGCTTCACACATAGTGAAAGTACAGTTCTGTACAGATTTAGGGCTGTGCTGGCCACTAAACAAGTGACAGATACTCATATTAAGGGGAGAAGAAAGGGAATAAGGGAAAGAGACATATGAATTGGAAAAGAAAACTACAACTACTTCAATGACAACAAAATGACTAAAATTAAATATACACAACATTTTGCAGGCACTGGAATGGGCTGCAAAGGCAGCTGGCTGAATTGCCATCCCTGGACATGTTTAAAAGCCATCTAGATCTGGTGCTCAGGGATATGATGCAGTGACAGACCCGGTGGAGTGGGTGAAATGGCTGGACTTGATGATCTCAGAGGTCCTTTCTGGCCTGGATGATTCTGTGATTCTATGATATACAAACCCAAGATCAAACCCAACTTCCCTTATGGCAAATATGTCACTGGCACCACTGATACTGTGGCAGAAATTCCAGGCTGGCCTCAGCAGCAGATGGGAATCAAATTCAGGAGCTGGATTCTGGAATTTGATTAAGGACCTCATAGATTAGGATCAAAGGCAGAACAGAGACTCCTCCTTTGACACTAGCCATTGCAGAAAAGCTTGAACCTCATTATCCCTCAGCTTTATACTGAATATGATATATATATGGACTGGAATCCTTTGTTGGTCAGTTTAGGGTCCTGAACCTTCCACTTCTCCACGCAGCTGAAGCCTTTCACTCTGTACTCCCAATATGGTACACAAGATTTAGCACTGGTCCTTGGTACTAACATTGAGTGCTAGCATTGATAGAAGCAGACAGTGTCTGCAAAAAAATGCTGTTAACTGCAGAAAACTGCAGTCACTTAGAAAAGATAGAGCTGAAAAGTAAAATCACTGAACAGAATTACTTTGGTTCTAACTCAAACCAGGACAAGTTCCATTCCAAAGGTCAAAGGTTTCACATTATTTGTTAAGAACTCCCAAAATCATTAATTGTTATTAAAAACTGGAAAAAAATTCCATCAAAGCCATGAAACCTGCATCAAAACTTAAACCTTTCATTAAAGTAATTTTTAACAAGCTATAAAGTCTTCTACATCCAAGAAACCTGGACCTTGCTAGTTAGTGGTCCCCACTTCCATACTGATAATATGATGTCACTCTGGAAGTTGCAGTCAAACTTCACATCTTAAAACCAACCAAACAAAAAGACAACAATTCCCTGAGCTCTCTACAGGTAGAGAAACATCCCTTTCTCCCCTAGCACTCTCTTAGCTGTCACAAAATGCTTTCCTGTCTCTTCCTTCTTTGTTGTTTCTTTTTTTCACTGTTAAGTACAGCTGAACAGCCCAGTCTCAGAATGAGCAGCAGCTGCCCTCGCTGCTGCAGACACTGCCAAATTAAGTCTCAAGAGGGAAAAAAAAAAATATTACTCCTGGATGCTATTTCTTTTTTTTCTATCTCATGCCAGAATTGCAACAGTGTCAACAACAGGCTAACAGGGATGACAATAATCTTCTGTTTTTATCAGAAGTGCAGGGATGATCTCTTCATTATTCTTTTCTTTAGTACATGTGAACTAGAGAAATTGGCCTCCCAAATTGGATTAATCTGGAAAGAGGTACAGCTAAGTCTGCAGCCAGATCAAAATGGTCTGCTTCCTGAGGAAACAAACAGTAACCTTGGGATGGGCCTTCCCCCAGATTCTGGACCTGCATCTCTGTCAGCTAGCCCTGGGTTCCTCCAGGCAGAGATGTGTTGTTTGGCGACATGTGCTGTACTCAACCTTCAAGAGATGTGCTACTCCATTTGCACAGTTGAATCTTCAGCTCTAGAGCTTTTAAAAAGTTGTTTGGAGTTGTTTTGTAGTAAAAGAGGTAAACAAATTCAGATAACTTACCTTTTTGAGAGCTGCATAGAGTTTTCTGTCTCACCTTGGAAACAGAGAAGTCACAGAGCAATGGGAAAGAAGGGACTAAGTTCTAGTGTGATTTAAAACAGAGTTTTCTCACCTTGGAAACAGGGAAGTCACAGAGCAATGGGAAAGAAGGGACTAAGTTCTAGTGTGATTTAAAACAGAGTTTTCTCACCTTGGAAACAGGGAAGTCACAGAGCAATGGGAAAGAAGGGACTAAGTTCTAGTGTGATTTAAAACAGAGTTTTCTCACCTTGGAAACAGGGAAGTCACAGAGCAATGGGAAAGAAGGGACTAAGTTCTAGTGTGATTTAAAACCAAAAGGCACCTCAGAATAACACTAAAACTTGTTTGAAATTATTCAACATTTGAGTAATGCTTAATCATGTCACAGAATGGAATGCCTTAGGCATGACCTCAGTTCTGTCTAGTTATGGAAGAAACTTCTTCAAATGTCACAGACAAAACATTATTGCTTATAGCAGCACATTTATTTGTTACCCAGATCATTGTAATTGAAGATTGAGCATTTTAAAAATTAATAGAGTAAGATAACAAAATTGATTGTATCTCTTTACACTTCCTGGCCATCAAGTGTTCTTCATATTTTAAACAGATGGGACATAAAAAAGGATTTGTCAGGAGAGAAACAAATTGTCATTCACCACTACTATGCAGCTAAAAGCCTTCAGATAGCTCCAAATAATTGTACATAACAAATACCCCAAAAGAGAGTTTTCCTCCTAAGTTTAAGTGTGTGGTCTGTCTTTACTGGCACAAGCATAATAGGGAAAATAATGTTTTGCTGCTTTCTTTTTTATTTTAACTAGTCCATCAATTACACATGGCAGATAAAAGGTGAAAAAAAATATTTACCTCATTCTACATCCTACAACAGCAACTGAAGTACTGACCCATGAAAATGGAACAGAAAATGGGTCATAAAACGATGTGAATGCTCCAGGGGAACTGGGCTGAGCTGCAGACACGCAGGGCCCTAACATTAAGCAACAATAAGATGAAGTTGATTTAACTGGTATGACTATCATAATGCTGTCTTTTGTGTAATTAATAAATAATGATAATGGGACAGCTGCACAATCAAAATGAACTAAAGTGTGTCTGGTGTTCCAATTAAGCAGCTTGTATTGTAAAAATCTGTATTAACCCAGGGCTGCTTCTCAGTGTTATTTTTAAACTTCTAATATCCAAAGATACGTAGCGTAGACAAGAGTGAGAGAAGAACTTGGGTTTACTACCAGAAGCCTAAAAAATACCCCACCATATTTTTTTAACAGGGATTCAAGATTGTAAAATGTTACTGAAAAGAATAAATATTTAAAATAAGTTATGTCAAAAGTACAGGGGAACTTGTTTGAAGAAGTAAATCACTTTACATATCAATCAAGTTAACTCTTAACTAATTTTAGTTATAAAACCAAGTAATATCAATTGTAGAGTGATTTATTTCTTCAAACAAGTTAACTCTTAACTAATTTTAGTTATAAAATCAAGTAATATCAACTGTAAAGTGATTTATTTCTTCAAACAGTTTGACTCTTAACTAATTTCAGTCATAAAATCAAGTAATATCAACTGTAAAGTGATTTATTTCTTCAAACAGTTTGACTCTTAACTAATTTTAGCTTAGAAAATCAAGTAATACCAATTGTAGAGTGATTTATTTCTTCAAACAAGTTAACTCTTAACTAATTTTAGTTATAAAATCAAGTAATATCAATTGTAAAGTGATTTACTTCTTCAATTTAACTCTTAAATGATTTTAGCTTAGAAAATGAAGTAATATCAATTCTGCAAATCCAAGCAATATGAACGGACAAAGTCTTTTAAAGCTTTTTAACACTCCCCCCCACTTACAGCCATTTCATAGCACTTTAGAACATAAGCAAGCATACTCCCTCAGGACATCAGTAAGGTTTTAAAGGTAGGATTTATCTTCTCTTAATAACAGACACCTACACTGAGGAGACTAGAGCTAAGCTAGCTGTCTAGACTTCCTTTATGGTCAAGGGGCAGAAACAAAGTTTTCTACTATTCATAGACTCATAGAATGCTTTGGGTTGGAAGGGACCTTGAAAGATCATCTAGTTTCAACCTACCTGCCGTGGGCAGGGACACCTCCCATTAGACCAGGCTGCCACCAAAATAAAAGATGTAGTAGTTTGGGTGTTACTTGCCCCCCCAACTTTGGAAATCACCCAGACTAGACTCAGCTGGCTCTGGAAATTTGCATGAAGCTTATCTTTACAGCTCAGCAGAACAGACAAGCAGATCTTTACAGTATATACACTTATATACATAAATACACAAGGTAAAAGGTAATACAAAAATACAACAGCTCTCCCAGAAACCTGAGTTCTCAGGAGGGGCTCCCAACCATCCTTCCACCTTCTCCCACCCCTCAACCTTACCCCAGACTTTGCCTTGTGCCCCAAGGAAGAATGGAGGGTTGGCCAGGGGGGTTAGGAAGTAAGTGGATTAATCAGAGAGACTGAGGTGAGGTTAGAGAGAAAAATGCAGCCCACAGCTCAGGCAGTGCCCGAACTGCCTTATCTATGTTTACACTCTTGTTCTTATACATCTTAGCAAGGCTATGAGTGAAGTAGACATCACCATTGTCTCCCTTTCACAGCCTGTAATCTAGTTCTTCTTACCAGAACATTCTAGCTAGCTTCAAACTAGCACAGGTGCAAAGGAAACATCAATTATGTCCAGACTGAAATAAGCATGAAACAATCAATCTGTTTGGACCCTCACAAAGTTGCTGTGTGCATCACTTTTTGGCTAGATAGGTTGAGGAAACTGTTTTGTCCCAGTTGAAAATGTTCCACAAGTATATTGATAGTCCCATAACTGTATGCTCAGACTAACTCTTCACAGGTTTGGACTATTCTGGTTTTTACTTTACAAGGAGAAGCATTTGACATATTTCTTTTCTAACATCCTGTTACAGCGGCAGAAATACAATATCAGAATTAATATACAAGGCTCCCACGTCACTCAAAAGTTCAATTCTCAATATTCTTAAAGAAACTTTACCAAAAACACTAATGCAAGCCTGAGATTTGTAGATCTTTTGATGGAATGGATGAATGAATGAATAAAAGAACAAACAAATAAATAAATACTTCTAAAAAATCATGGCAACATTCGTGAGAATAATCTTGTGAATATTTAAACATTGTCTCTGCATAAACAAAATACTCTAAAGGTGCAAAGGAAACATCAAGTATGTCCAGACTGAAACAAGCAATCTGTTTGGACCCTCACAAAGATGCTGTGGGCATCACTTTTTGGCTAGATAGGTTGAGGAAACTGTTTTGTCCCAGTTGAAAATGTTCCACAAGTATATTGATAGTCCCATAACTGTATGCTCAGACTAACTCTTCACAGGTTTGGACTATTCTGTCTTTTTTTACTTGACAAGGAGAATCATTTGACAGATTTTCTTTTCTAACATCCTGTTACAGTGGCAGAAATACGTTATCAGATTTAATAGTAAAGGCTCTCATGTCACTCAAAAGTTCAACTCTCAGTATTCTTAAAGAAACTTTACAAAAATCACTAATGCAAGCCTGAGATTCCTGGTCCTTTTAAATTATGTATATGTTCTCCCTACAAGCTGACAATTCTTCCTTTTGCATTCTTTTTTCTTCTCCTCCAACAGGCTTTTTTTTTCTCCTTGGCCACTTAGAGTGATACCTAATGAATCTGGCAACCAGCACCATTACCAGCAGCATATTTCTCTTTACTATTCTCACTAATATACAGATGCCTACGTCTGCAGAAAAGGGAATTGTGCTAGTTTGAAGCTAGCTAGAATGTTCTGGTGAAAAGAACTAGATCACAGGCTGTGAAATGAAAACAATGGTGAGGTCTACTTTGCTCACAGTCTTGCTGAGATGTGTAAAGAAGAAAAGCAAAACAAAGATAAAGTCACTTTGCTCTGCACTTCGCTTGGGCACTTGGTGCTGGGCTGTTCTCTCAGCTCTTTGCCTGCTGGAGAGCTGAGGCTGCTGGCTGAACTCCATCTTGCTTTCTAACCTCGCCCTCCATTTGCTTTTGTGGCTGATTCACCTTTGCTTAATCCTCTTGGCCGAACCTCCATTCTTCTTTGGGACTGGGGTAAGGCTGAGAGGGGTAGGGGGAAGGTGAGGGGTGGTTGAGAGCCCCTCCTGGGGACTCAGGTTTCTGGGAGGGGAATTGTGCTTCTGTATTACTTTTACCTTGTATATTTCTGTCTATATCTGTATATACTGTAAATATCTGCTTGTACATTGTGCCAGCTGTAACTATAAGCTTCATTCAAATTCCCAGAGCTGGCTGAGTCTAGTCTGGGTGATTTCTAAAGTGTGGGGGGCGGGGGACACCCAAACCATCACAGGAATTTATTCTAGTAAGCCTGGTGTTAAGAAATTAAAGTATAACTCAGTGGTGTAACAAGTCTATTCTTATGCCAAGACAGACTTTGTCCCCCAGCAAAGAAGAGGTATGATCCCTAGCTAGGTGTAAATCCATTTGGGTTGTATGATGTTGAAGCTACACTGTTCATTATAGCTTTATGAGACAGAACTTACTAATCTACAAAGTTTCATCTGTGCTAATAATCGATACCTAAAGTTTACAGTTGGCATTTTGGATTGTGGATTCCATCAAGCAAAGCACCTATAGAATGCAACTGAGCAACAATACAGCATTCTTAGTTGAGACTGAGGTGAAATAAGCAAGGTGAAAACTGCAGATTTGTAACACATGAGAAAACAAAACTAAGAACGTGAATAAATGCAGACTTAAGTCATTCATAGACTATGCTCTTCATTAATAAAAAGCAGGGCAACTTTACTGTGAAGACCTCTATTTCCTTCCAAATAAACGCAACCTTTTTTCAGGAAACACTTCTGAAACACCCGAGCCTGCCAACGTGAGCACCCCCCGCACTGCTCCCAAGGAGAACCAGCCCCGGTAGCCTGACCGGTGCCACGACGGTGCCATCGCCTCAGGCCGCTGACTCCCGCACAGCCTTCCTTACCCCGGCTGCGGGGAGACCAAGGCTCCCCTGCGAAGATCTGACGGCGTTGGGCTCCAACTCACCTGTAGCCGTAGCCGCAGCCTCGCCGCCGGGGCCGCTGCTCGCCTCCATGGTGAGGGCCAGCGCCCGGCAGCCGCCTTCCAAGCGCCCCGAGCGGCTCCGCGCTGCGCTGCCCTCTGGGCTCCGCTCACCGCTCCGGCTGGGCCCTGCCAGCCCCTCGTTAGGCCTTGCCCAGGCTTTGGGGGCTTGGGTGGGAGCGTCTCCGTACAGTTCCTCCTCACCCTGTGTCCTTCCACGAAATGCAAAAAGCCACTCCACATGCTAAGTCATTGCTCTGTTTCTGTTGTGGAAGGGACAGGGCACCAAGCACCTTAGAACAGCCAGCACACCCAGCATTGCCAGACATGCAGGATTCGTAGTGGCACAAGATGATTAATTACTTGTTTTTAATTATCCATCCTACAATGTACATATCCGTCTAAAATACTTGATGTGAGGAGGTTCCCTAATTAGTGTGAGCATTTCTGCCTGAGGGATATAATCATAGAATCATGAAGAGAAAAAGACCTCTAAGAGCATCAAGTCCAACATTAATCCAGCACCACCATGGCCACTAAGCCATGCCCCAAGATGCCACCTGTACGCATTTTTTAACACCTCCAGCAATGGTGACTCCACCACCTCCCTGGGCAGCCTGTTCCAAAGCCTGAACACGCATTCAGTAAAGATTTTTTTTCCCCTAACATCCAACATAAACCAGGTTGGAAGAGACCTCCAAGATCATCCAGTCCAACCTAGCACCCAGCCCTAGCCAGTCAACCAGACCATGGCACTAAGTGCCTCAGCCAGGCTTTGCTTCAACACCTCCAGGCATGGCGACTCCAGCGCTGCCCTGGGCAGGCCAATCCAAAGTTTGACGACTCCAGCACTGCCCTGGGCAGACCAACCCAATGTTTGACAACCCTCTCAATGAAGAAATATTTCCTAGTATCCAGCCTGAATCTCCCCTGGTGCAACTTGTAGCCATTTCCTCATGTGCTCATTGCTTGAAACCAAGAAGCAGAGGGTGTCTCCTCCTTGCTGCAACCTCCCTTCAGGTAGCTATAGAGGGCAATGAGGTCTCCCCTCGGCCTCCTCTTCTCTAGACAGAACAACCTCAGCTCCCTCAAAGTCTCCTTGTACGCCATGTGCTCCAGGCCCTTCAGCAGCCTCGCTGCCCTTCTCTGGGCACACTGCACTTCGTTTGTCATTTTCTGTGCATCTTTTGTGCACATAAGTGATGGAGATGCTTTGCAAAGTGGACAGTCATTATGTGTATCAGCACAGCGACTTCTTCATATAATGTCTGCAACTGTGACTGAACAATTCAGAGACATTATTGGCTTTACCTGCAGTCTTGAGACTTGTATTCAGAGAGCTGAATCTGAAAAAGCAGAATTAGGCAGAGACAGCATTATTACTGCTCTAAAAAACAAAGTGGCTGTGCTTTGTGTGAGAGTACCATTCCTACTTGCAAGTGTGGGCTGACTGAGAGGCACCTAACAATCCTGAGTCCATCTGCTGTTAAACATCTGCCTCGAGGAATGTTTTTCACTTGATTATTTTATGCTGTAGTGATTTAAGGCTTATTGGAATATTCTAATAAAGAAAATTAGATTATTGGTTGTAAAAGAATGATAAAGTCTGTATCATTCATGGATTTGGTCAAAGGTATAAAAAGCCAGTGTGTAAACAATTCTTTGCTTGTGGGATCTCTTGGTTTCTCCCTCTAATCTCTTCCACTAACCTTGGCTGACCAGCTAACACCTGAGCTTTGCTGGTTGTTTTCTGTCTGGAGGAGAGTGAGGCTGGCCCTGGTCCCTTCTGGATTTTCTTTGGGGAGGAAGATGGATTTCTGTATTATTTCTCAACTGTATATAATTGTAAATACCTGTAAATATATTTTGTATGTATGCTTGTAACTTTAGCTTTATCTTACTTCCAAGCCATTTGAGCTGCTCTGATAATTTTCAGCTGGGGGTGGGAAAGAGCAGGAAGTTTCCAGTCAATCCCATGTGCTTAAACAGCTGAGAGCTGCATATGTTTATTTTTAGATGCACAGCCCCCCTCCTTAATACACACACATATATATATATATATATATATGTTTGGATCTAGCAGTAGTTAAAAGGAAAGTGTTAAAAGACTTATTCTGTGTAAGTTCTGGAATACCAACCAAGGTACGTATTTTTCATGTTTACCTTTAAAATCAATTGATACCTCAATATTTTTTAGGTGTAAAATAAAAGCTGGTTCCCATTCATCTCCTTAATAAAACATCTAAACACGTTTATGAGGGAACGTGTCCAGAGAAGGGCACCAAGGCTGATGAGGGAGCTGGAGCACAGCTCTACCAAGAGTGGCTGGGGGAGCGCAACCTGGAGAAGAGGAGGCCCAGAGGAGACCTTATTGCTGTCTACAACTACCTGAAGAGAGGCTGTAGCTGGGTGGGGTTGGTCTCTTCTGCCAGGCTTCCAGTGACAGAACAAGAGGACACAGCATCAAGCTGTGCCAGGGCAGGTTTAGTCTGAATGTTAAGGAGAAGTTCTTCACAGCAAAAGTGATTGGCATTGGCATGGGCTGCCCAGGAAGGTGGTGAAGTCACCATCCCTGGAGTTGTTTAAAAGGAGACTGGATGAGGCACTTAGTGCCATAGTTTAGTTAATTAGAAGGTATTAGGTTGGACTCTATCTTGAAGGTCTTTTCCAACCTGGTCGATTCTGTGAAAGGGTAAAAAGTATAGGAGAGAGAGAAAGGCAAAAGAGAAAAGAAAGTGCATAGGGAAAAGGGGTATATTTACCACCAGTCCATCAGCTTCCTGAGGTCCAAGTCAAGCCAGTGAGGGATCCCAGAGATGATCAGGGTCCATGTCCTTTTATTTAGCTGCCTCATTGAATATTTATGTCCTTTCTGAGAACCACTTAGCATACTCGTTTGCTTAGTCACACCCACCACCAGGTGGTGTTGGGCAGGTTTAACACCATCTTCAGGGTGGGTTCAGGGGTTTTCCAAGCAGACCTCACCCACTCCAATTTGTGCAAGTGGCCTCATGTTCAGGAAAGAAGAAGTCCTTGCAACAAGGTGGTTGGTCTTGACACCACAAAAAGGAACCAGGTCTTACAACAACTCAGAACATCATGAAAGAAGCCAGGACTTCACGTGTGTGATGGTTAGGGTGTTCTCCACCCCCCACACTTTAGAAATCACCCAGACTAGACTCAGCCAGCTCTGGAAATTTGAATGAAGCTTATATTTACAGCTGGCACAGTTTACAAGCAGATATTTACAGTATATACAGTTATAGACAGAAATAGACAAGGTAAAAAGGTAATACAGACACAATTCCCCTCCCAGAAACCTGAGTCCCCAGGAGGGGCTCTCAGCCACCCCTCACCTTTCCCCTACCCCTCTCAACCTTACCCCAGTCCCAAGGAAAGAATGGAGGTTCAGCCAAGAGGGTTAAAAGCAAGGTGAAGCAGCCACAAAAGGAGGGTGAGGTTAGAAAGCAAGATGGAGTCCAGCCAGCAGCCTCAGCTTCTCCCCAGCAGACAAGGAGAAGAGGACAGCCCAGCACGAAGTGCAGAGCAGAAGTGACCTTATCTTTTGTTTTGGTTTTCTTCCTTACACATCTCAGCAAGACTGTGAGGGAAGTAGACCTCACCATTGTTTTCATTTCTCAGCCTATCATCTAGTTCTTCTCACCAAAACATGCTAGCTAGCTTCAAACTAGCACAACGTGTGTACATGCATTTGTGCTCATAGAATCATAGAACCAGTCAGGGGTGGAAGGGACCACAAGGATCATATAGTTCCAACCTCCCTTGTGTGCAAATGAATGTTATTTCTAACAAATAAAAATCAAGACACAATTCCCATTTTGATGCCCAAGTATGAGATGATTAGCACTGTGTGTAATTGCAGGTGAACTGACAGTAAAATAAGGCTCTGGTTTGAAATAGGCAGTCTGTAAATTGTAAAGGAAGCTGATTCTGCCAGTTGCAGATAAATTCTTTTGATCTCTGTTTCTGAAGCTGCCTTTTGATCTCAGGAGCAGTCAAAGGATATATTCACAGCAAAAGGTCATGCTAAATAATGAGCTGCTTTTATTAATAGTTAAACATAAAAGCAATGAAGGTGTGTGTTCACGTTAGGGGCCAGGAATTCTCGGTTTAACCAATCTGCATGCTGAATAATTACAGACAAGTCAGTGGTCAGCTCTGAACAAACTGCAAAAAACACAGACTTGGATCAGTCAGTGGTCAGCTCTGAGCAAACCGCAAAAACACAGACTTGGATCAGTTTCAGGATGTCAGGGCTTGGACAAATCTTTTTGGACCCAAAAAGATCATCAAGTCCAACTCAAATTGTTACAAGTAAATGGATTATATTACTGTCAAACATGCAGGGCCTGCTTTTTTTTGTATGCCTACAGTATCAAAACCAGTTTAAGCAAACATGAAAGAATACCTTCTCATTTGGAGAACTACCATCAGTCAGAATTCATCAGAATCACAGAATTAGCCACGCAGGAGAAGTCCTCTAGGATCGTCGAGTCCAACCTACCACCTTCTAATTGACTAAGTCACGGCACCAAGTGCCTCATCCAGTCTCCTTTAACCACCGCCGGGGATGGTGACTCCACCACCTTTCTGGGCAGCCCATTTCAATTGTGAAGAAGTTCTTCCTAACATCCAGCCTAAACCTGCCTTGGCACAGCTTGAGGCTGTGTCCTTTTGTTCTGTCACTGGAAGCCTCAGAGAAGAGCCCAACTCCACCCAGTTACAGCCTCCCTTCAGGTAGTTGTAGACAGAAATGAGGTCTGCCCTGAGCCTCCTCTTCTGCAGGCTGCACACCCCCAGGTCCTCCAGCCTCTCCTCACAGTGCTTCAGCCCTTACACCAGCCTTGGTGTCCTTCTCTGGACATATTCAAGCACTTCAACATCTTTCTTAAATGGTTTGGCCCATCAGACATCTTTGTACTTTAATGCCTGAAAACGAGTATGAAATATGCTGTCTCAGCTGTTATGTCTTGCTGTATTATTTAGCTGATATGGGGCTAGAGATATCCTGTCTTGAGAAGACCATGTGAAAATCATGGGCAGGGATGGCAGTGTCTTCTCGTTTGATCCTTCATTCTTCTGTCTTACAGTGCTACATTTAATTAAACCCAACAATTTTGCCATCGTGATTCTTCATTACTCAGCAGCATCATGCTCCTTTCAAAATAGATTATCATGTGTGATGACTCTATTTTGTATTTTGATGACAGAAATGTGACTTGAGTAGTCTCTTTGCTGATAATCTGCAATTCTAAACAAATCATCTGATGCAGGATGTTCAGGGAGTTATGCAATGACTTCTTTGTCACTGCTCAGCACTAAGGCATTGCCATCAGGAAGAAAAGACAACACTTCAGCATCTGATGCAGTGAAAACCTTGTTCTGCTAAAGCAATACAGAAAAGCTAGACATAATATGAGAAGAAGAGGGAAACAAACTAAACTTGCTACCATTAAGAGACAATGTACCATCGGTTATGACACTGTGGTTTGTTATGAATAGACACTTTACAGTGCTTTATTTAAATGTTATCACTTATGTAACACTGTAGAATTAGATTCACACACTGGATAATGACAGCAGTTTCCTGTACAGTGTGTACTAAATAAAGAGAAAAGCTTTCCCTTCAATGAATTTCACCATCTGGAGAGCAATACTAAAAGATTCTCACACCACCAGGTAAGAAAAGCATGATAGCAAGTGATCAGAATGCTGGTCATACTTTAGTGGAGAGGTGTTTAGAAATGAATGTGACAATACAGCAGACAACTTTCTGCATTTGCATTTCAGCATGGAGCTAAGCTTAACAAATCACTGTTGTGAGAGCTTTTTTCCCCCCTCTCTTTTTCCATTTTGACTGCATTGGATAAGAGACATCTGGGAAGAAATAAAAATTAAAGTAAGGACATATAAAAGAGTTTTCATTTAATTTAGTACTCTCTACTGTAATTCCACAAGGTTTTATTAACGAAGTCTGTTTAAAAGCAGAGAGAGGAAAAGGTAGTTGCTATCGAATAGTTATCCTAGGAGATACAAAATCCAGACTGCACTTCTACACACAGGGCTAGAATTGAATAACATCTGAGCATTGCTCCTTAACTACCTCATACCACAGAAAACTGAGTGTATAAAAATATCCACATTATTCTGATTTAATCCTGAGACATTTTGATTGGCATTTCCCAGTGCAAACGTTAGGTGACAGCTGCATCCTTCGTTACAACATCCATTTTTCTTTCTATCACCCTGAGTGAGTCTGGCATAAGTTTTGATGAAATGAATTTCACCTCTTGAAACATACTCACTCATAGCTTTGCACATGAAAAATGCCAGATGCTAACCCATTTAAGACACAGTGATTGTGCTAATGCTGTTAGCATCTCAGCTGTCTAACCAGTAGCTTATTGTGTCAGAGCTGAAGGGTACACTCCATTCGTTTTCTGGGTGGAAATTGAACTTTGTTTCTCACAGGAGCACTGTGCCCAGCAGTCACATTTGTGTTGTGGAAGAGATCTGCCTTAATTCCTTTGTCAAAAATGCTCCACTTTGGATAGAAATAAATACTCTTCAGGTTACAGGGAGCTTCAGTATGGTGAAAGAGCAATTACCTGGCAAAAAGGTGAGGGATTCACTCTCCATATTCAGATTTGATATTTTTTCTGCAGTGGGAACTGGATTTTCCCCTACTTTCTACCAAATTATGTTTATAGAACGGTTTAGGTTGGAAGTCACCCTCTGAAGGTCACTTGAGGGTGAGGACTCATATATGATACTATTCAATAGTTAATATCTCAGTCAAAGATTCATAGAATCATAGAATCAACCAGGTTGGAAGAGACTTCCAAGCTCATCCGGTCCAACCTATCACCCAGTCCTATCCAATCAACTAGACCATGGCACTAAGTGCCTCATCCAGGCTTTGCTTGAACAGCTTCAGGGACAGCAACTCCACCACCTCCCCAGGAAGCCCATTCCAATGGTAAATTCATTCTCCGGTGAAGAACTTCCTCCTGAAGGGAGTCTGTAGCCAGGTCGGAGTTGGTCTCTTCTCCCAGGCAACCAACAACAGAACAAGGGGACCCAGTCTCAAATTGTGCTGGGGAAGGTACAGGCTGGATGTTAGGAGGAAGTTCTTCCCAGGCAATGGGCAAAGGGCAATGGACCTAACATAAATCCTTTCTTCTAGCAGCTGGGATGCTGCTGCACAGAAGAACTTACAGCATCTTACAAAATCTGCTTACAAACAACACTTACAAAATCTGCTTACAAACAACACTTACAAAATCTGCTTACAACATCAGAGGGTGGCATTACCATGATTTCCGTGCCTGAAATAAAATGGTGGTGATACAGGAATGTGAACATCACTAGATACAAATGAAGATGTCATTTGAAACTGGCATGGTGCATCTCAAGTGACACAAATTCAAATTCAACTCATGCAAGTTATGTCCTAATACAGATGTCCAGAAGTCTGAAGGTGCACATGTGAGCCTCAAGCCACATATCAGAACCACAAAGGCTGGGCTGTGCATATTTTAAGGAGAGAAAATGAGATATGCCCATAAGTCTCCACAAATCTCCATTCCATAGGAGGATTTCAGAGGCAATCACACATCTGCCAGTGTCTGTGTGCTCTGCTGTCTTTAATCATGTTTCTACTGAATGAGTGAAAGACATCAGATGATAACAATAAGAACCATAAGAATTATAACAAGGAAAGCAATAAATTAACAAAATGGCTAACTGTGCAATTAATAAAAATTATTAGAAGGAATAGGCTGTAATAGAGGTGAAACTAATTTTGTGTGTAATTGTGGAGCTAGGCTGAGTTGTCATGACTTACAACTTCACTAAAACCCTCTTCATAGAGAAGCATGCTTCATTTAAATTCATGGCAGCTATTGGCTTAGTCTAGTTCATAAAATGAACTAAATTCAGTTCTAACCAGCTTAGTTCTAAATAAATTCCAGACTTTTGCTGAAATATTGCTCTCTGATTTTTTTTTTTTCAGTTATGGTATATAAAGTCAATGCATGGATTTTCATTTCAGCTGTAATATTTGCTCTTTACTGTGAGTTCAATTGGTTTTATAACTTGGGGCCTCAAGGATTTGAGGAACAATGGAAGAAAAAGCAATAATCCAGCAAAGTGAAATTCCTATGTAGGTTACTTGGATAATTCATGTCTGAGAATAAAGACATTTTAATTGTGTGGAGTATATTTGATACTTGATATATGTGCCATATATAGAATTAACTTGAGGTCTGTAGGAAACTTAAGTGGAAGCTCAGTCAGAGGTTTAGGTTTACAATGATCTGTGAGAACCTAAGGTGAAATTGGACCAAGAAATTATGGAGGTAATCCTCTTGTATTCCTATGGATCTTGCATTTGGAGGGGAGTTATTTTCCAAAAGCTTTAAAGTTTTTATTCCTTCTTCAGGTCTGTTATTTTATTTATGCTTTGTGACTACTGTGGTGGGTTAGGAACTTCCCCCCTGCCCCAGATAAAATTTACCAGACCAGTTCAGACAGCTTAGAAGTAAAATAAAGCTGTATTACAGCAAGCTAAATTTTCAAGCATATATACAAAATATATACAATTTAAAAATATAGAAATCCAATCCTCTCCCCCTGGGCAAAGAAAGCCCAGAAGGGGCCAAAACCACCTTCATCTCTCCCACCCAGATTGGAAACCAGTTAGATCTCAGGTGTAATCTGCTCAGTCAGGGTTAGTATTCTGTCATGCACAGAGAAGCAGTGGAGGAGGGCAGGAAACCAGTAAGATCTCAGGTGTAATCTGCTCAGTCAAGGTTAGTACTCTGTCATGCACAGAGAAGCAGTGGAGGAGGGCAGGAAACCAGTAAGATCTCAGGTGTAATCTGCTCAGTCAGGGTTAGTATTCTGTCATGCACAGAGAAACAATAGAGGAGATAGAAGGCAGAAGGCAAAGTGAACAAAGAGTGAGAAATAGCAAACCAATGAATGAGACTTTATCATTATTATTTGTTTTACAACCATTGCCCTGCTCATTCAGTCTAGATTCAATAGTATGTCCAGAAAATTCCTTTCTCGTGTTTATAATTCAAACCCATATTAGAGCCTTAGCTCTTAAACTGCCCCAGACCACATTGTACACACAGATATGTGCATGGCTTCCTGAAGAGTCATGCACATGTCCATCTATTTCTCTCAAGAGCAAAATATGGCCTTACATAAATATGCAGTGTGGCACAATCATGATTGAGTCAGGCAGTTTTACTTGATTCTTTTGAGAACAGATTTCTTTACACGTGCCAGAGGCAGGTGTATGGCAAGCTAAAAGTTACATGAATTGAAGTGTAAAAGGGCAACCTAAACATTTCTTGAGTTACTCAGAAGCCTGTTTGCTCACACTCCATAACTCAGAATCAGCCAGGCTGGGTTTTTACCACCTTTTCATAATAATTCATATTTGAGTTGTGAATAAACATGAACAATATTAGCACAACAAATCATAGCCTTAAACCTCTAGAAGTCATAGCAGAAATAGCTTCTCAACCATAATTATGGCTGTTGCAAGTGATATGCCATAAAAAGGAAACAAAAAATGGTTTCCTCTTTGCTTTTTCATTTGAAATATTCATTTAGATAAGCCCCAGAACACAGTTCCTTGGTATTAAATGGCTTCAAGGAGTAATAATTTAAGTGCACCAGACTGCTCAGAGTTTTACAAGTCCTGTCAAAGAAACCTATGGTGCCACTAAGTGTTTCTTCTTATGTTAAGAATCTTGCTCTTCCTCTGAGGTAATTAATTCTGCACTTCTTTTTTCAGGGCTAAAAATTGTTCTGCCAATATTCATGAAGACCAGCTTGTCTTATTTTATTCGTGGAAAACAGATTGGATAAGACTGTCTGAATGCTCTGGAAGGTTAGTTCAGTTTTAAGTTGATAGAAAGCCAGATAGGTAGTCTCAATGTCCCACAGATCATTCCTCAGACTGCAAATCAATACAATTTCACCTGGGAATCCCTATCTGCTAGATCCAGTAGCAAGTAACACCAAGATAGAGGCATGCCTCAGCGGAAAATGTAAGGAATGCCTCAGTTGGTGACACCAAGACTCCTTCTAACCCAGTTGTGTATTTCCATGTTAGCAGTGGGAAAGGCTGTTAGAGTGTTATC
Organism: Tricholaema leucomelas; assembly: GCA_013400475.1. Lineage (NCBI taxonomy): Eukaryota > Metazoa > Chordata > Aves > Piciformes > Lybiidae > Tricholaema lacrymosa > Tricholaema leucomelas. The sequence goes on from WAAF01016242.1 coordinate 797,844, forward strand.
TAAGTATTGCTTGCTGCAGCTTTTTTCTCCATTGTGTATTGTTTCAACTCAGAGGCTTCCTTCATTACTTCCATTGCTGAACATCCTACTCTTTCTCCAGCATCTTTCAAAGTGCCATTGCTTAAATTTTATTGAACACAGTGGCTCAGGGAATCAACCAGGGAATAAAAATATAGACTTTGGTCTCCAATTTCTTTACTAGCATCCTAACTAGTAAAACCAGTTATTCTATTTGACCCATGTGATTAACAAAGCTATTAATTAGCAGCTAACTTGGATAGAAGTCTTGCCACATCTGTTTAACCTCACTGCTTTTGTTTGGCTTTCTTCAATGTGTATTTAGTTAATTCCAAGATCACTCATTAGGTTTTGTTATCTGTTTATGTTCAAAGGCAAAAAGTGAATTGTACAGGCAGGTGTTTGCTGTTCTAGGTGTTTTTTTAAACCAGAACTCATTTCAAGTGTATCATGGGATCATAGAATTATAGATCCTGCCAGGGTTGGAAGGAACCACAAGGATCAGCCAGTTCCATCCCCACTGCCATGGGCAGGGACACCCTACTCTAGATCAGGGTGCCCACAGCCTCATCCAGCCTGGCCTTAAACACCTCCAGGGATGGGGCCTCAACCACCTCCCTGGGCAACCCATTCCAGGCTCTCACCACTCTCATGCTCAACAACTTCCTCCTCATATCCAGTCTGAATCTCCCCACCTCCAGCTTTGCTCCATTCCCCCTAGTCTTGTCACTCCCTAAGAGCCTAAAAAGTCCCTCCCCAGCTTTTTGTAGGCCCCTTTCAGATACTGGAAGGCCACAAGAAGATCACCTGGGAGCCTCCTCTTCTCCAGACTGAACAGCCCCAACTCTTTCAGTCTGCCCTCATAGTAATCAGACTCTAGACGACTCCAGCTAGTCTTCCATAGGAGAAGACAGCAAACTCCTTTGAATTTAGAGAGCAAGATGAGAAAATGACTTCAATAAAGCACATGGGAGAAGTTTAGCAAAGCTGCCAGGGAACTTGAAGCAATGGAGACTATCAGGAACAAGTTGGTTTCCACTAATTTTTGAAACCTTATAGATGCATTTCAGTATCTGAAGGAGACCTATGGGTTTAGAAGGGCTTGTAGTGATAGGATAAGGGAAAATGGTTTTAAACTGGAGCAGGACAGATCTAGGTTGGACATAAGGAAGAAGTTCTTTACAATGAGAGTGGTGAAATACTGGAACAGGTTGCCAAGAGATGTGGTTGAGGCCCCATCCCTGGTGACATTTAAGGGCAAATTTGACAGAGCCCTGAGCAGCCTATCTAGTTGTAGATGTCTCTACTCATTGCAGGTGGGGTGGACAAGATGACCTTTGAGAATCCCTTCCAACCTAATGCTTTCTGCAATTCTGATTCTAATTTGCCTTTCTGTCTCAAAAGTGGCTGCTTTCCATTTATATTGCCCTCAAAGCTTGTTAGCTGTATTCTAAATTTTACAGGGCCTCACTTCACTCATCCTGGAGGATTTATTTCAATGATTTGAAATTACACAGTGGGTTTTTTCTCCTTTGATGAAATGACAGCTGTAAGTCAGGCTGTCACCATATGACACGTCACTATTTATATTTCCCAAAGACACTGATGCAGCAGGGATGTTAATTCACTTTCCAGAACCTAGATGCTTAGATGAATTGATTATAAATTAAACAGAGTAGTTTTTGAACATGTATCCAAGCCACTGTTCCACAATCACAGAGTCACAGAACGTTAGGGGTCGGAAGTCACCTCAAAAGATCACTCAGTCCAACTGCCCTGCAGAGCAGGATCGCCTAGAGTAGATCATAGAATCAACCAGATTGGAAGAGACCTCCAAGTTCATCCTGTCCATGCTAGAATTCATCCAGATGAAGTTCTGAATATCTTCAGACAAGGAGACTCCACAACCTCCCTGGGGAGCAGTGCTCTGTCACCCTCACAGGGAAAAAAATCCTCCTCATTTTTCCATGGAACTTCCCATGCCTCAACTTCCACCCATTGCCCCTTGTCCTGTCATTGGGCATCACCCAGCAGAGCCTGGCTCCATCCCTTAGCACTCACCTTTCGCATCTTTATAAACATGAATGAGGTCACCCCTCAGTCCACTCCAAGCTAAGGAGCCCCAGCTCCCTCAATCTGTCCTTGTAAAGAAGATGCAAATTCTCTGCACATTTTCAGGACAGAATATTTACATTTTTTAGGACAGAATATTTACACTTTTCTGAGAGAACTCATAGATACTACACCATATGTAACTGAAAAAGAAAATATTGCTATTGAGCACTGCGTCAGATGTTAGCCCATACTCATTTTCTATGCTTCAATTACAGTTTCATGAGTTATAGGCAGTAAGCTTGGACCACAGGGCTAAAACAGTCCCTGTGAAATAGCTAAGCAGCTCACAGAGACCTTGTAAAATCTTGTCAAATACAGGAAACTCTAAAAGGATCACTCAGATGTCCCTGAAGAAGCTCAAAGATCGTCTGAATGTCCTTGAATATGAAAACTTTATAATTGAAAATCTGACAGCTCATTCACTAGAAAATCATAAGTGCAACTCAGACTTTTACAAGGGCTTAGACAGTTCGCTTTCAAAGCAAATCCTTGAAAGGAAACACTGAGTTATTAATATAAGAAAATCATGAAAAGTGGATTATGAGGTGACTAAAATACTCAAAGCCCAAAAAAGTGATAAAAATAGAGGTTTGATTTTCAGTTTGAAGCAATGAAATAAGAAGATCTTGAAACAATTTTGAGCCCACATACACCTCAGAGATAAAACCTGTGCAGTGACCATTTTCACAGAATCACAGAATTAACCAGGTTGGAAAAGACCTCTTTTTTTTTTTTTTTTTTTTTAGAATAAATCAAACCAGTTTGGAAGAGACTCNGTAGATGTAGACAGCAATGAGGTCACCCCTGAGCCTCCTCTTCTGCAGGCTGCACACCCCCAGCTCCCTCAGCCTCTCCTCACAGGGCTGTGCTTCAGCCCTTTTGCCAGCCTTGTTGCCCTTCTCTGGACACCTTCCAGCACCTCAACATCTTTCTTACATTGAGGAGCCCAGAACTGGACACAGTACTCAAGGTGTGGCCTACCCAGCACAGTACAGGAGCAGAAGGACTTCCCTGGTCCTGCTGGCCACACTGTTCCTGATACAGGCCAGGATGCTATTGGCTCTCTTGGCCACCTGGGCACACTGCTGGCTCATCTTCAGCTAGTATCTACCAGCACCCCCAGGTCCCTTTCTGCCTGGCTGCTCTCAGCCACTCTGTCCCCAGCCTGTAGCGCTGCTAGGGGTTGTTGTGGCCAAAGTGCAGAACCCTGCACTTGGCCTTGTTAAAACTCCTGGCATTGGACTGCACCTATCTGTCCAGCCTGTCCAGATCCCTCTGCAGAGCCCTCCTGCCCTCTAACAGATTGATACATGCTCCCAACTTTGTGTCCCATCTTCTTCATTAATAAATATAACAAAAGCAGTGTCAGTTTTTAATTTCTAGGATCAATTAGAAGCCAAAGTGTTCTGCATGGTGATTAGATGGTGCTTTTTGGTGAGGGTAGATTGAGCAATCCCCTAAAAGTTTCAATGAGAGACAAAAATTTGCTGTCTTCTGCTTTGTAGCCAATACCCACAGTATAAATACTACAAAAATCCTGTTTCTACAGAAATTATGTGAGTAAATACACCTTTAATTCTAAAAGATATGTTCCCCTAACATTTATTTCTTGCACAGACATCAGTTTGGGTCAGCTGTCCTGGCTATGGCTCCTCTGAAGAGCTTGCCCACCCCCTTACTACTGAGTGAAGCAGGGAATGTTGGAGGGACAGAATTGATGCTGTGTGAGCACTGCTCAACAGTAGCCAAAACACTGTTGGGTCATCAACACCTTTCTAGCTGCCAATATGCAACTAGAGGACTGCTATGGGGAATAGACCATAGACCTTAGAGGTCATCTAGTTCCAACCCTCCTGCCATGAGCAGGGACACCTTTCCCTAAACCAGGTTGCTCAAGGCCTCATCCAGCCTGGCCTTGAACATCTCTAGGGAAAAGAGGCACCCACAACCTCCCTGGGCAACCTGTTCCAGTGTCTCATCACCTTCACTGTATAGAATTTCTTCCTAATAGCCAGTCTTAAATCTACCTTCCTCAAGCTTCAATCTGTTCCCTCTTATCCTATCACTATCAGCCCTGGTAACAAGTCCATTCCCAGCTTTCTTATAGGCCCCCTTCAGCTATTGGAAGGCTACTACAAGGTCTCCCCAGAGCCTTCTTTTGCTGAACAGCCCTAACACTCAAAGCCTGTGCCCGTGGGGAAGGTGGTCCAGCTCTCTGATTAGCTTGTGGCTCCAGCACCTCCATGTCTCTCTTATGCTGGGGGTACCAGAACTGGATGTAGATATGCCACCCTCTTTATTCTTGGACTGCTCTTCCCTATGAATGAAGTCAAGTTTTCTGCAATTACTTTGCTGAGGACAAATAAACAAAAGAACCATCAACGAGCCGTGCAAGGCCTTTAAGGAAGTCATTTAAGAGCTTGAAATCCTGGTAGAAAGGAGTTTTCCCTTTCTCACTGAACTGATTGCTTCTTCCTTTGCTATTGCCTCCTCTGCCCTGCAAATGAAACATCCAGTGTGTCTTGCTGGAAAGAGTTGATGGATGATGCAGTTTTATACTTGAAGTGATCTGTGCACTGCTAGTCAACTTCTTTTTTTCCCAAATGGATTCTGCATATGGCTGATTTTCCCCATGCAGAGCAAGAAGTAAACAGAGACTGATAGATACTGGCTTTCCATCATCTAATCTGGCAGCTGCTGTACATTAAGAAGTTATCTATGCCTTTAATTGTGAGTAGGAGAGGGATTTAAAGCTTGCAGGAGTGTAATTGTTTCACAGTAAATCTACAGCTAAGCCCCTCTTCTTTACTGCCCACACACAGTTTCACTGCCCTTAAAATATTAAGTTCTCCCTTTCCTTTCAGATGCTGGTGCCTAAAGCAAGAGCTATTAACCCAAAGCCTCCTTTGCAGCTTAGACTCTAATGACTTGCCCACATTGCAAACCAGAAACCAAGATGAGGGAGTATTAAAATGAAACACAAGACAGCCTCTCTTTTTGCCTTATTTCCTTCCTGCATTAATTGTGGAACATTTCTGTCTTCTGCCTAATCCCAATCTTAGTGTTAAAAGTCTTGACAAGTGTCAAGTTTCTTTCTCCTCTGACAGATTCCTGGAAACAAGGTGTAAGGGTATGTAGGAGGGCCAGGGAGGGGAGGATTCTTGTCTTTAAATCTGCTAGAGACTGAAAAACCTTCCTTTCTGTTTGCTTAGTTGGCTGAAGAAGGCTTGTTTCAATGCCTAAATCTTAAAGTTTAGTGAGTTGCTTATTCTTTGTTGTGGATGGGTTTGAATTCAAGTGAGCAAACAGCTTAAGAAAATCAGGGAAATGGTCTTGTGATTAAATATTTACAGCCCACCCTGGGCCTGTCTTTGTTTTTTTTTCCTTTGTGTTCCAGCAATTTTGTCTCCTTCCTGCAGTGAGGATACAAGTCCACATGCCTATTTAGCACCAAGAGCTTGTGTAAAGGAGCTAATGAACAGTCACAGCTGCTTGTATTCCCCAGCCTGCCTGAGAAGTGAAGTGATTTGGCTTATTGATATTATTAATAAAAGAGGATGCACAGCAGAAAAAAAAAAGTCTCTGTTTAGCCATCCTCTGTTCACTGACAGTAATTTACACTATAGTGCTTATGGAGGTAAGATAAAGTGATTCCTCGTTTAGAGTGAGTCTAATTGCATTCTTTCAATCAGTGAGTGGTGCAAGGGTACCATGATATAAAAGAGACAAACACTGCTTGCACCAGCCAAAGGTAGGACTTGCTGTTCCTGCCTTACTTCTCTAAACAAACAAGAAAATTCACATTGTGCTGGTCATATTTTCAGGGATTTAATGTGCCACACAGAGATGTGGATGGAACTGTGGATGGACTTAGCAGGTTCCTCCATGAACCTGGTAAATCAGCTGTCAGGTCCTGCACTCGGGTCAAAATGACCCCATTGTAAGCTACAGATCTGGGGATGTGTGGTTGGAAAGTTGCACTCTGGATAAGGACCTGGGGGGTGTTGGTTGATAGTTAACTAAATATGTGTCAGCAGTGTGCCCAGGTAGCCAAGAAAGCCAATGGCATCCTGGCTTGGATTAGAAACACAGTGACCAGCAGGAATAAGGAGGTGATCATCCCCGCCGTGCTCTGCACTGATGAGGTCCCACCTTGAGTACTGTCTTCAGTTCAGGGCTTCTCACTGCAGGAAGGACATTGAGGTGCTGGAACATGTCCAGAGAAGGGCAGCGAGGCTGGTGAAGGGCCTGGAGTGCATGGCTTACGAGAAGCATCTGACAGAGCTGGGGGTGTTCATTCTGGAGAAGCGGAGGCTGAGGGGAGACTTCATTGCTCTCTACAACTACCCGAAGGGAGGTTGGATTGAGGAGGGGCCTGCCTCTTCTTCTTGGTGTCAAGAGATGGAACTAGAGGACATGGTTTCAAGCTGAACCAGGGGAGGTTCATGCTGAATGATAGGAAATATTTCTTCACTGAGAGGGTTGTGAAACATTGGAATGGTCTGCCAAGGGCAGTGCTGGAGTCACCATCCCTGGAGATGTTTAAGCAGCATATGGACCTGGCACTTAGGGAGATGGTTTAGTGTTGACCCTAAATGGAGTCAATGGTTGGACTGGATGATCCTTGAGGCATCTTCCAACCAGATGTGTTCTGTGATTCTGTGATTCTGGTATCACCAGTGAAAGCCATTACAGTCTGTGTGTGAGCTAATGCCTCCTTTGTGACACAACACAGCCAAGGATCTCTGGCATTTCACATATCTGTAAGCATGAATGAGGTCACCCCTCAGTCTCCTCCAAGCTAGAGAGACCTGGCTCCCTCAGCCTTTCCTCAGAAGGGAGATGTTCTATTCCCTTCATCATGATGGCAACCAGGACAAAATCTCTCCCATGGTGAGCAAAGACAAGGTGGAGGATCACAGGATCACAGGATGTTAGGGGTTGGAAGGGGCCTCCAGCGATCAATGAGTCTAACCCCATCATATAAGGAACTGAAGATAGTCAAGTCCATGGGACCTGATGAAATGCATCCCAGAGTCCTGAGGGAATTAGCTGTTGTAGTTACCAAGCCACTCTCCATGGTATTTGGAAAGTCCTGGCAGTCAGGTGAAGACTTTGGTGACTGGAAGAAAAGAAACTTTCCACCCATTCAAAAAAGGGTAGAAAGGAGGGTCCTGGGAACTACTGACCTCCATGCCTGGGAAGATCATGTTTGTATTGCTCTTGCATCTTGTAATCTGCAGAAGAATTTTGCAGTATTAGGACCAGAGGCTGAGAGAGCCTTGTGCAGATCTGTCTTTACATTGAACAATTCACTTGCTGAGAAAGGTTCTCTTAACACTGAAATGATTTTGGTGCACATTAAAATCAAGCTCTGTCTCTGTGAACTCTCAAGACCTATCAGTGCCACATGCAGTTAGTGTTAGCCAACTGATGTCCCTGTAGGTGGAGAGTAGACACCTTTGGAAGGGCAGTGAGGTCCACCCAGAGCTTCGGCTCGGAGCACAGCTGTTCCTGTCTCCTTCCATTAGCTGGGAAGGGAGCAGACCAGTATCTGGATCTCTAACCTTTAAAAAGTTGAGGTTAGGTGAGAGGAATTGCAGCCTCAGCAGCTTGATGCATTACTGCAGACCTTGCCCTGCTGGGATGTAGTTGTGGCTGACAATATGGTGGTACCTCAGAGCAGCAGCTGTAAAGATGCTGACCTGAGCATTTGGATAGAGGGGACAGGTGCCTAGCAGTGAGCATGGCTCACTGCCATGCATGGCAGCAGCCATGGGCACCCCAAAGTGTCCTGACAACAGATCCTGTGTCAAGACATTAGAACATGAGAGGGCACACACTTTTGACATGCATCACCAGCAGCCTGTGTCCAGGTTCTGCTTTTTTTGGCTGAGCATGGGGCTGCTGTGAGAGCAGAAAAAGGGCTTGGGCTGAAGATGGGTGAATAGATGCAGCTGGGGCAGAGCCAGCAATGCTGGGGAGAGAGCTGCTGAGATGAATTTTGTATCAGTGTGAGTGATCACAGCCTTTGGGTGGGGAAGGAAAGGACAGTGGCACACTTTATTCCTGCACAGATGCACGGCCTGACAGAGAAGCAGGAATTGCTGTTATCAGCATCCAAGCTACCTTCAAATTAAGTTTGAGATGCCCTGCTATAATATTTTCCCACTGCCTCTCAGTCCCAGAGCACACATTAGGACCAAAGTTCATTTTCTCACATTGAAAAATCCTGACACATATGGTGCTTGCTAGGATTTAATTAAATAACTAAGAAATCACTGCCAGAGCTGAAGTTATTATTCAAGTGTTGTGCTTTCATGAAAAGGCTTTTTTCCCCTCATCTTTAAGTCTTCTTTTAATGCTGTGGCTTCCATTTAGTTTGTTATAAGGAAATTACTTGAGTTGCCTCAATAAAACTTCAAGTGGTCTTCAAGCTGTAAGTAAAAGGATGCATAAGAACAGCCTGGAGAAGCACTTGGGGGTGTCAGTTGTTAAACTCAGTGTGAGCTGGCAATGTGCACTTCCAGAAGGGAAGGCAATGTCCAGAAGGGAACTGTCCTGGGATACATTGAAAGAAGTGTGGCCAACAAGATAAAGGAAGTGATTCTGCCTCTCTAATCTGCCCTTGTGAGATGCTACCTGGAGTGCTGCACCCAGTTCTGGTGCTCTCAGCATAAGAGGGACATGGAGCTGCTGGAGTGGGTCCAGAAGTGGCCATGAAGATCAGAGGGTTGCAGAAACTCAGCTATGGGGACAGAGAGTTGGGGCTGTTCAGTGTGGAGAAGACAAGGGTCCAGGGAGGTCTTAAGAGTGGCTTTCCAGCACGTAAAGGGAACCTGCAAGACATCTAGGAAGGGATCCTTTACAAGGGCTTGTAGAGATATGATGGGAGGGAACAGATTGAAGCTTGAGGAGGGCAGATTTGGACTGGAGATTAGGAATTAAATTCTTTAGAATAAGTGTGCTGAGACATTAGAACAGGTTGCCCAAGGAGGTCACAGATGTCCCCTACTTGCGCCTCTCCTGTGAGGATAGACTGAAAGAGTTGGGGCTGTTCAGTCTGGAGAAGAGCAGGCTCCCAGGTGACCTTCTTGTGGCCTTCCACTATCTGAAGGGGGCCTACAAAAAAGCTGGGGAGGGACTTCATAGGTTCTCAGTGAGTGACAGGACTGGGGGGAATGGAGCAAAGCTGGAGGTGGGGAGATTCAGACTGGACATGAGGAGGAAGTTGTTGAGCATGAGAGTGATGAGAGCCTGGAATAGGTTGCCCAGAGAGGTGGTTGAGGCCCTATCCCTGGAGGTGTTGAAGGCCAGGCTGGATGAGGCTGTGGACAGCTTGATCTAAGGTAGGGTGTCCCTGGCCATGGCAGTGGGGTTGGAACTAGATGATCCTTGTGGTCCCTTCCAACCCTGACTGAGTCTATGATTCTATGATTCTGTGAACCTGATCTAATGGAAGGTATCCCTGCCCATGATGGGGAGGTTGGAACTAGATCATCTTTGAGGTTCCTTCCAACCCCAACCATTCTGTGAATCTATGAATCCATGAAGAAATAACTCTGAAGATATATCTCAAGCGTGTGCAAGCTCCACAGATCCATCTCTTTTGAAGCAGGTTTGCAAAATCACTTGAGATCATACAGTGAGATGTGTGGCTTAGAAAAGAAAGAGGTAAAATGAATTAAAAAGCTGCAGAATGATCTTCTTCTTGGTAGTGAACATTTACATCTAAGAGGTGTTAAAAAAGAATGAGTAATATTTACAAACAGCTTGTTGGGGCTTCTCTTACCACTTCCAGCATTTCTGTAATGGAGACAAATCTCTGGAAAGTGATGATCCTTTTGTAATGACTCCTTTTGGGCTGAATTCAAGCATGAGAGAAGTGGTACTTTCGAATCATTAAAACTCTTAAGTGTGTAAAAGTGTCATGAACGTTCTGGTCCTGGGTTGAATTAAAAATTGTTATCCTTGTTTCACCTGGGTAAGAAAATGAGATGTCACATTCAGCAAAGCCCTTAGTGCTCATCCATGGCACTTGGATTCTAACACTAAAAGAGTTGTGATAAAATACATTCAGGAGAGACAATGTCATGCAGAATCACACTGAATTAACCAGGTTGGAAAAGACCTTCAAGATCATTGAGTCAAACCTCTCACCTAACACCTTCAAATTAACTAAACCATGGGACTAAGTGCCTCATCCAGTCTCTCTTTAAATATCTCCAGGGATGGTGACTCCATCACCTCCCCTGGCAGCCCATTCCAATGCCAATCACTCTTTCTAGGAACAACTTCTTCCTAATATCCAGCCTAAACCTGCCCTGGCACAGCTTGAGGCTGTGTCCCTTGGTTGCCTGAGAGAAGAGACAAACTCCACCTAGATAGAACTCTCCTTCAGGCAGTTGTAGACAGCAATGAGCTCTGCCCTGAGCCTCCTTTTCTCCAGGCTGCACACCCCCAGCTCCCTCAGCCTCTCCTCACAGGGCTGTGCTCCAGGCCCCTCACCAGCTTTGTCGTCCTCCTGTGGACACCTTCCAGCATCTCAACATCTCTGTTATATTGAGGAGCCCAGAACTGGACACAGGACTCAAGGTGTGCCCTGACCAGTGTTGAGTACAGGGTAAGAATAACCTCCCTTGTCCTGCTGGCCACACTGTTCCTGATCCAGGCCAAGCAATGAAGATAATCTCCCAAACTTCAAAACAAAACCTAGCAACCTTCCCTTACCTGATGGGTTCCTCATTTTGCATTTCATAAGGGCAAGTGCAGGCAACACTGCTGGGAGGAACCAAGTTACTGTGCTTGAACTGTGAACAAAGAAACTGGTGCTGGAGTTCAGAAATGACTCACATCTGACTGCATATTCCTATCACTTCTGAGTGGCACTGCCCTGCTCTGCTCCACAGAACCCTTTCACGTGGCATGTGAGATATTTTATGGGGAGAAGCAAAGCACTTGGCACATGACTCACAGAGACCTCGCTGCTGTTTTGTGCCCTCTTTGATCCGCTCTTTAGGTCGAGATTGTGTTAATACTCATAATTCAGTTGGCCTTACAGAAAGCTTTTAATTCAAGTGTCTCACAACGCTTCTTGAGCATGGTCTAGTTAAGGTAGTGTGGTAGGGTTTTGTGTAAGGGTGTGACAGACAGAGATTATTTCACTTTTCTCTTTTTCTAGGGAAAAAGGGCAGTAAAATAATAACTGAACTGGAGAAGAAAGTACAGCAGGGTTGTAGTTAAAGATGGGCAGGAAAAGATATGGCATACATGAATCCTTACACCTGACACAAGTACAGCTTACATGAGAATTCCCCCCACACCTTCTGCCCAAGCAAAGCAAAACCACCTCAACCCAAAATTCCATCCCCCATTGTCTCCCATTAGGCTCAAGCAGGCCGGATTCACTGTGGCCCATGGCCGTGAAGGTCACAGCCTAAGGGTGCTGCTTACATGGTTACATAATTGCTCGGATAAGGATCCCTCTGGGGAGCTGGAAGGGCATGGAGAACAGAGAATGAATTCACCTTGCTGCTTACTTTTAAAGTGTTTACAGGATTATGGGGTTGCAATCCGAAGCACAACTCCAGGCTGGGTGGGGAATGGCTGAGAGCAGCCCTGAGGAAAAGGACCTGGGGGTCTGGGGTGATGCAAAGCTCAACATGAGCCTGCAGTGGGAGTGCAGCACAGACAGCAACCCTGTGCTGGGCTGCAGCAAGAGCAGTGTGGGCAGCAGGGCAAGGGAGGTGATTCTGCCCCTTTACTCTGCTCTCCTCAGGCCCCACCTGGAGTACTGTGTGCAGTTCTGGAGCCTCCAGCACAAGAAGGACATGGAACTGCTGGAGACAGTCCAGAGGACGCCACCAAGATGCTGAGAGGGCTGCAGCAGCTCTGCTATGAGGGCAGGCTGAGAGAGTTGGGGCTCTGCAGCCTGGAGAAGAGAAGGCTTCCAGGTGACCTTGGAGTGGCCTTCCAGTATCTGAAGTGAGCCTATAGGAGGGCTGGAGAAGGTCTATTGACAAGGTCTTGTCAGGACAAGGAATAATGGGTTTAAACTGTCAGAGGGGAGATTTAAACTAGATGTTAGGAAGTTCTTCCCAGTGAGGGTAGCGAGACACTGGCACCAGCTGCCCAGGAAGGTTGTGGATGTTCCTTCCCTGCAGGTGTTCAAGGCCAGGTCGGATGAGGCCTTGAGCAACCTGTTCTAGTGGGAGGTGTCCCTGCCTATGGTGGGAGGGGGGTTTGGTTGATCTTTGAGGTCCCTTCCAACCTAAACCATTCTGTGATTCTATAATAACATAAGGGTGACTTCCAGGATGACCAGTTCATCCCTTGGGATGGATTTTGATCTTTGGGGTTTTTTTTGTAGGGAATCTGGGATAACCTGGAACCCCTCAAACCACCACAGCTAGACAGAGTACCTCTCTGATGGAGGTGAGGAACCTTTGTGGCTTGTTTCATCCACCATCAAGAAGCAGTCACCTCTGGGGTCAAGTAAGGCAGCTGCTCAATGGTGCATAGTGGCAGTGCACCGTGCTTTGGGAGAGGGAGTGAGAAACAGCATCCCTAATTGGAACTAAAAGGGGATTAAGGGATAAAAATGTCATTATCTGTAATGTCAGATTTAAAGGTGATATCCAACCTTTTCCTCTGAAGATTATCAAAAGCTCTTTAATGTCCAGTTGTCTTTTTAGCTCATGGTACAGATGTCTCATAAAATACCACAGCTCCTCTGGTGCCTGCTGTTTGGAGTCTGAGAGGAGAGTCTTACTATGTCATGGTTTCATTACCTATTTTACCTGGAAATTCTGTATCTATACACAGCATTTACCTGCCTAAAGCAAATAACTGCCGTGGTTCTTTGATCAAAACCTGTAAGCAGCTGCCAACATTTAGTGTTTCTACAAGGATTTCTTCCAGTAGTGTTATTGCCCCCACCAGACAGAAGGAAACTGAAGCACTGGGAAAATAAATTATCTTCCTCTGCATACTGAGAAAGTCAGTGACTAAAAGGTCATCAAATCTAATTTTCCAGGCCTATATTGCTTTGCTAAACTCTCACTTGCCCTTCTTTCTGCCTGTTAAAATGTCCCTGATGTTCAGTCTGCATGGCAAACTCTTTCTGTATTTTCTATATCCTTGATGAAAATAAAGTTTGAACAAAGTGCCTAAAATATTCTGTCTAACAGGAGGGTTTTCACATATCCATTCTCATTTGTTCCTCTACTGAAACAAGACTGAACTGTGAAAAAAGGCAGCTACTAACCTGATTGATGGAGAAGCTCCCCAAGCATCTTTTGGACAACTGCTCTTTAAAGCAGGAGTGCCCTGTTTGTGCCTTCTCCTGCTTCAGCCTGGGCACATCCCTGTGAGGAAATGCCACAGGCACCAGTCACCCAGGCTGTTCAGGGCTTCACAGGCTGAGGCATCTGGGGCATGGGGCTTTGAGAATCTGGCAGGTCTTTGTGTGCAAGTCCTTCCTTACAGGAAAAGGCAGGAGGGGAATCCCATGGACTGAAGAACTTTACATAGAGGCACAGAATCACAGGATGGTAGGGGCTGGAGGGGACCTCTGTAAATCCTCTCCAGTCTTAGCAATCTTCTTTGCAAATACCTACAAGGAACATAGAAACATAGAATCATAGAACCAACCAGGTTGGAAGAGGCCTCCAAGATCATCCAGTCCAACCTAGCACCCAGCCCTGTCCAACCAACCAGACCATGGCACTAAGTGCCTCATCCAGGCTTTGCTTGAACACCTCCAGGGACGGTGACTCCACCACCTCCCTGGGCAGCCCATTCCAATGCCAATCACTCTCTCTGGCAACAACTTCCTCCTAACATCCAGCCTAGACCTCCCCTAGCTCAACTTGAAATTGTCCCCCCTTGTTCTGTTGCTGGTTGCCTGGGAGAAGAGACCAACCCCCACCTGGCTACAACCTCCTTTCAGGTAGTTGAAGACAGCAATGAGGTCTGCAGTAGCTTACACTATCCTTCAGTTCATGCAAACTGTTAGAATTGATGCACATTATTATTGTCAAGGGAGTAGACAGCCAACATAATCATCCCCAGGATGAAAACATCTCTACAAGACAACAAGCAGAGGTTCCATGAGGATGAAAATCCCAGTTCTTGGGTGATGTAGTGTCTCCCTAAATCTTGATGCTTTCAGATCCTTTATGAAAGATCCATTCTAGAAAACACAAAATAAGAAAAAAAAAAACCCATCCATCAAAGTTCATTTTCCAGTTTTCTAATTACAAACTAATTGCAGAATAAAAAAAAAACAAAACAAACAAAAAACCCCCAACCCCCAAACCCATGAAACAGAAAAGCCAAGCCACAAATGCCATATTTTAACCTAAAAGAGTACTGTAACAAAAACTTCTGTCATGCTCCATCTCTCTCTGTGTTATTTGGGTTAAAATTAACACAATTTTACGTTTCACAAGAATAGATCTGTCAAGATTTTAATAGCTTTTGGTGTGCTCTTTCAGCAACCTCATTTTAAATTGCACACTTTATGTCAGGAAGAACTCTTTCAAAAGGGAGTCAAATTCTCTTTCCAATAACACCCAAAAGCATTCCCATCTCATAGCACCCAAAAGCATTTCCATCTCCTTCACCCAAAAGCATTTCCATCTCCTCCACACATAAATTCCAGGTGACTCCCAGTTGTATTCACTACAGTGTGTGTCATGAACAGCTGTAGCTTCATAGTCACAGTGGCTGCACTTATATTTTCTTTGTAGGAAGATGCATTCCCTTTCTCCTCAAGAGAGAGGAAAAACACCTCCAGAGGCAGCTGCTGGTAGCTGAGAAATGCTGACTTCACATTGCAGCCCAAGGAAATACGCATTGGGAGAGGATGATGTTAACTTCAGGAGGCTAAAAGTTGGAGAAGCCAAGGTTGAGCACTTCACAGTGATGAGAGCAGTGGGCTCCTAGGTGATTCATCTCATTCCAAATGCAGTACCTAATTAGACACCTTCCCTAAGCCAGGGAAAAGAATAGCAAATTGGAGATTCTTGTTATTCTCTGCTGACGCTAAGGGGCTAGAAAGGAAGCTAACCTACTCCTTGATAACCAACTTTGTACACAATTTGGTGAGATGATCCTACCCTAAGTGCCTACAATTGTCTTCAAGTACTATTTTAAAACTGTTTACGGATGTTTTTATACCAACAGGAAGCCATCCAGCCTGAGCAAGTGCCAGGGTTTTACCTGCCTAAGGCTGATACTAGAGCACTGACATCAGCAGTGCTAAGTGTGCAGTGACAGTCTATTATAAACACATATTTCAGCTTCAGTTCTTCATACAATATGAGAGCAGTGTGCCCAGGTGGCCAAGGGAGCCAATGGCATCCTGGCCTGGATCAGGAATGGTGTGGCCAGCAGGACAAGGGAGGTTATTCTTCCCTTGTATTCAACATTGGTTAGGTCACACCTTGAGTCCTCTGTCCAGTTCTGGGCTCTTCAATTCAAGAGAGATGTTAAGATACTGGAAGGTGTCTAGAGAAGGGCGACAAAGCTGGTGAGGGGCCTGGAGCACAGCCCTGTGAGGAGAGGCTGAGGGAGCTGGGGGTGTGCAGCCTGCAGAAGAGGAGGCTCAGGGCAGACCTCATTGCTGTCTACAGCTACCTGAAGGGAGGCTGTAGCCAGGTGGGGTTGGTCTCTTCTGCCAGGCAAGCAGCAACAGAAGAAGGGGACACAGCCTCAAGTTGTGCCAGTGGAGGTTTAGGCTGGATGTTAGGAGAAAGTTGTTGGCAGAGAGAGTGATTGGCATTGGAATGGGCTGCCCAGGGAGGTAGTGGAGTTGCTGTCCCTGGAGGTGTTCAAGCAAAGCCTGGGTGAGGCACTTAGTGCCATGGTCTGGTTGATTGGACAGGGCTGGGTGCTAGGTTGGACTGGATGATGTTGGAGGTCTCTTCCAACCTGGTTGATTCTATGATATTGCATTTGAGTGAACAAACATTCTGCTTGAATATTGCTATAGCTGTACCTACTGCTGTGCATGAAGTGGATGAAACATCCAATGGCAGCAGCAGATATAACAGAACACAGTGCTGTAACCACAGTGACCAGATGCTTTGGCTTGGCACATGTGTGTGAATCCTATGGGCAGAGCACACCAGACCTCTGATCTTAATTGCATGAATTTATACAAGAAGAGAAAGCATTATTTGGAGCCAGGTTTATGTTTTCAGTGTGTGTGCTGGTGCAAACATCTAGCCGAGGCAATTGGTTGTGAGAAATGTTAAATGAAAGCATTGCTGTGTGTGTATCATTGCTGTGTAAGGATTTAGAGGCACTGAAGGGCTAGTGTGTAGACAGGGCAGCTGCACTGATACAGCGAGACTACATCCTCCTCTTAATGATATTGACACATCAAGGCTGGCTCAATGGGAGAAATACCTAAATTAAAAGTTAATTTGGTTATCTTCACCTTGTGCAGCAGCCTGACATAGTCTAAGTTGCCTTCAGTGAGATCTCACAGATGTTATAGAGGAGACAGCAAGCTAGTTCTCATAGCCTTGCAGCATATGCTTTGCTGTACTGCCCCAATCTGCTTGGCTCCAGCAGCCAAACTCAAAATGCCTGAAATTTCCCTCTAGTTGCAACCATTTACTCCATGGCAGAATTGGATGACTGGTAGAAAGGGGAAAAAAAAACCAAACCAAACATATAAGGGGAATGTAAACAAGAGAAAAAGCAATGGAGATTACCCTAGAAAAATGACACTGAGACAACAAAGGGCACCTCAAATGCTAACCAGTTCAGAATCCCACCTGATAAACCACACTTTAACTGACAATACAAATTAAGACCATTATAAACACATTTATCTCTCACTCCCCTAGAGCATTAATCAAATACAGAATGGAGACAGCCAGAACTCCAAGTACAAAAGGAAACATCTTGTTTCTCAGTCATACTCAGTCAACCAGAAGAACAGATGGCCCTTGATAGCATGCCCCGAAACATCTAATTACATGAGAAACTTTATAGAGGTTTGTGTTTTTTTTCCCCCTGGATTTTAATTGGTCCCCCAACTGTGTGTGAAGAGAGTAAACTGTTTAAATAGATGAAATAATAACTATAAAGACAAAACTGTGTTACAGGATGTATAAAATCTTGCTGGCTTGTTATTATTAATGTGAATTTAAAAGGTATGGCAGTGCAGGGAGGGAGTCAGCCCTGTGAGTCCAGGCTGCCATGCAGACAAACTAGACTCATTTCTGTGGAAGTCTTCTTCAAAACAAGTTGGGTACCTTACCATGCCAGAAACAATAAGATGTGGATGAGAGAGGATTTAGGGTCACTATGAATGTAGCCCCTACATAAATGACATGAGAGGAGTCGTGGCTGGTAACTATAGCAACCAATAACCCTGAGAGGAGAGGGGAATGGACATTACACATCAGCATGCCAAACTGAAATAGAAGAGTAGGACCAAAACAAAAATTAACCTTATATGGTGGAAATCTAATCTGCTGAAATAATCAAATGTTTTGTTTATGTTATTAAAAGAGTGAATGCATATTTAACAACTGAGGTGTGGTTAAGTATCTGAACAAGTAACAAAATGACAGACACAGAAACTGAGCATTACACGAGGTAAGAAACAAAACCAAATCATCAACAGTAAATGTGCTTTTCACTGTGCACTGAAGGCAGAAACTTACCTCTGCTGCCCAAAACCTTGCATAAGATTTCCCTCCAATAATACAGACCACAGGAAAGCATCAAAGTTCTGTTATTTTGGCCAAGCACATAATTTGATCCGAGTTGTGATCATGCTGTTTAATCACATTAAATTTCCTGCTGCATTGGGAGAAGCTGCTCCAAGCCGTTGTTGCTCTGCTGCTTTGAAATCTTCTTTTCAGGATAAATTTATTAATGGCCAGTGGATACCTGTTTGTTCTTGTGCCAGCAGTGGCTATTAGTTCAAACAGCTCTGCTCTGATGTGCTAATACACAACGTTACAGGTGCACTATGTTTTGTTAGGCTGTGAAAGCTGAGTTCCTTGCAGAAGAGTCGCAGAATGGTTTAGGTGGAAGCAATGTTAAAGATCACCTAGTTCCAACCCTCCTGCCATGGGCAGAGACATCTTTCATTAGATCAGGTTGCTCAAAGCCCCAGTCAGATCTTGAGTACTTCCACAAAGGGCGTATCCACAAGTTCTTCAGGCAACCTATTCCAGTGCCTTGCCACTTGCATCTCCTAAATCTGTGCCAGGGCAGGGTTAGGCTGGATGTTAGGAAGAAGTTCTTCACAGATTGGCATTGGAATGGGCTGCCCGGGGAGGTGGTGGAGTCACCATCCCTGGAGGTTTTTAAAGGGAGACTGGATGAGGCACTTAGTGCCATGGTTTAGTTAATTAGAAGGTGTTAGGTGATGGTTTGGACTGGATGATCTTGGAGGTCTTTTCCAACCTGATTAATTCTGATTCTGATCATAAAAATCTTCCTTGTATCTAATCCAAATCCACTCTCTTTCAGATTAAAACTGTTACCCTTTGTCCTACCGCTACTGATCCTGATAAAAACCTTTTATATTTCTTACAAGACCTCTCTAAGTATTGAAAAGCTACAAAAATGTCTCCCCAGAGCCTTTCCAGGCTGAACAATCCCAACTCTCTCAGGTTTTCCTCACAGAACAGGTGTGCCAACCTTCTGATCTTTTGATAACCTTTCTTTCCCCTAATTATCTCAGAAGTCTTTCTCTGCTTTTTTACCATGGGTAATTCACCTGTGGATGTGCCATAATTGCACATTACACTTCAGGTAAACTCTTGCTAGAGTACTGCTTAGTACTTCCCTGTCCTTGAGGATGTCTTACTGCGTTCCATCAGTCTATCAGCAGATTTCTACCAACTATTGACTTTTCTTGTTGTCTATTGTTCCAACAGGTCAGCTAATTTACTGCTGAAATTCTAGGAACTACTACCCCTTAATCCTTGACTCAATAGAATAGAATAGAATCAATCAGGTTGGAAGAGACCTCCAAGATCATCCAGTCCAACCTAGCACCCAGCCCAATCCAGTCAACCAGACCATGGCACTAAGTGCCTCATCCAAGATTTTCTTGAACACCTCCAGGGACGGTGACTCCACCACCTCCCTGGGCAGCCCATTCCAGTGCCAATCACTCTCTCTGTGAAGAACTTCCTCCTAACATCCAGACTGTACTTCCTCTGGCACAACTTGAGACTGTGTCCTCTTGTTCTGTTGCTGTTGCCTGGGAGAAGAGACCAACCCCCACCTGGCTACAACCTCTTGTGCTGCTGAATGTTGTCCTGTTTCTGTTAATTTAATCAACTCGAGTTATTGTGGGGCAGAAAGAAACCCATATCCCAGCTATGGTTGCTATTCCATGATGCTTGTTATTCTGCTGCATGTGGCTGTGTAGCAATAACTGAACTTCATCATTATTTTTTTTTCCACACATGTCCTCCAGCATATACCTGGCAAGTTGTAATCTCAGTAATGAGAATTTACTAGAAATATAGAGGTGTCTATTCATCTGTCTTCAGGATCCATGGCAGTACTTCAAGGACTGCCTCAGTGAAATCTCTTTTACAATCCTTCCCGAGCACAACTGTCCAAAATCCTTCCTGTTTTCATCCATCTAAACTTTATTTCACTGCTGGTTACTACCACAGTGATTCCCACCACTACCCCCCCACCCCAGTTTAATCTTATCTCTCCTGAGCAGCACACACCTATCTTCAGTTGATGACTGTAATTTCATTATGCTTCTGGTTGCTATACAGGAAAGGATGGGGTGATTAAAAGAGGACCCAGACTGATCAGCAGTATTTTTACACAGAGATCCAAGAATGAAGAAGGATACAAGAAATGAAAGACAAGCAGCAATTTGGATGTAAGTTTTATCATGCTAAACTGAAAGCAAATCCTGTTCTGCAGAGATGCAAAAAGTTAGAGGTGCAAAAAAGGCATGTTGAAAGAAGGCATACTGCCCAAACTGATAATGCTCCCCCTTTGCTTTGTATAGTTAGCCAGTAGGACAAAATTTGATAGTTGTCTTTGCTATGTCCTTATCTCTTTTCTGAGGGGAATTGTGTGACCAACAGGATGAGAGAAGTGATGCTCTTCCTCTGGTCTGCTTTCATGAGATCCCACCTGGAAATTTGGGTGCACCCAGCAAAGAAGAACGTGAAACTGATAGACCAGATCTCCTGGGGACCCTCCATGAAGATGATCAGAGGGCTGGAGCACCTTCTCTATGGGGACAGGCTGAGAGAGTCGGGGCTGTTCAGCTTGGAGAAAACAAGGCTCTGGGGACATGCCACAGCAACCTTCCAGTATCTGAAAAGTCACTACAAGAAATCTGGGAAGGGACTTTTTTGCAAGGGCTTGCCATTTCCTGCAGATCCTAGTTGCCACATATACTCAGTCTGTAGCTTTGCAAAAAGCCTGGCTTTCAGGCTTTGTCTCATCATGCTCATTTCAGGCACTACCATGAAAGACCTTAACTGCATTTGATGAGGCTGTCAATCCTTCTGCCTCATCCCTCTCTGAAGATTTTGTCTAGCTGCAGTTCTGCAAGGAATAGCCAAGCACTCAGTAGAAAAGCTTCTTGTGTCTATACCAGCCCCATGGTGTGCTCACTAATCCTCAGGCCAACTGACTTTGACTGTCTGTACCCACACAGTTCCTTTTCCTCAGCCTCCAAAAAGAAGTGGTTACTTCCAAATTGCCTGTTCTGAACAGACTCTGGCAGAGGCCAGCTTGTGCTGTGGAGCTGCTTAGGAGGGTAATGGGTTGCTCAGATCAAGATGTACCATGGGCTGGTTTAACAAGTCATCAATGCACACATGTGAATGCATCTGTTTAAGTTATCACCACAATCATTCTCTTACTCTCGCTACTCAGGTTATAGCATCCATGTGCTTTTGTGCACCTGAGAATTACCTCTTTCTCAGGGATGGATGTTAGAGATGGTGTCAGAAGTGAAGTGCAGAGATTTATGCCTAGCAATTAGAAGTTCTGTGTTCCCAGATGTAACCTGTCCCTGGCATGCAGGCCACCTGTTTGTAGTGCAGATGCCTGCAGGCTCTAACCCTCTGTGTAATGATTTCCAGAGGCTGGAAAAGTTTCCTTGTATCTCAAAAACTGTACAAAGAAGAGCAGCAAAGAAGTCTAAAGAGCTAAAAAGTAACTTCTCTCTCTTTAAGTGTTAGGGTAACTGCACTGCTAGAGGAAGAGTTGTACTGTTGGAAGTCTTCCAGCATGGAGAAATAGAATAAGAAGGTAAGAGAAGTAGCATTGGAGAACCACAAAGCCTTGTATTACTCACAGGATGCTTGCTCTGCAAGATGTCCAAAGGAAAGAAGATTGCTAAAGTGATGGTAAAAGGGGGAAAGCTGAGTTTAAAGGAAAGAAAACTAGGATCAGCAATTCCAGGAGCTTCAAAATACTTAGATATATTGTCCAAGATGTTCTTGTGCTGAAGGGAGAGCCAGATGATGGGAATTCAAATAAGGAAACTCTGAAGCAGTCAGAAGGGGCCATGAGAAAGCAAATTATAGATAAGAAAAGAAGAAAGTTACTTGGAAAATGCTACTTTGTATGATAATGGACAAGCCAAATAACATTCTGGATGAAATCACGTTAGGCAAATAGGGAAGGTGAAACGCAGTGGACCTGTAATTGAATCCAGGCCTAAGATGACTACTTCTGATAAGTATTCTGCACACAGGATCACAAGCTTATAAAAAACACTGAAAGAAAACACCTTCCAGAGACACCTACCAATCAAGCAGATGAATAAATCAGGTGAAGATCAAGTATATTCAAATCCTTAGCATTAGATTATAAAAAGAAGAGGAAAAGAAAGCCTTGCTTGCAAGGGGATAGATGTGTTCCTTTGGGATAAGAAATACGAAGGAGCCTTCTTTGCAGAGCTATGAGAGCAGTTCTTGACTAGCGATACATGGTCTAGTCCTGCAGGTAGCTCTTCTGCACTTAGATGAGAATATACAGCAGTTAAGAGTTGCTATCAGAACAGGATAATCTGTCTGGGTAGTGTGCCAAATCTTTGGCTATTTCCTGCCTAGTTGTGCATTTTCTTTACTGCTGGTTTTTTTTTCCCCAGTTATCATTCCACTTTGACCTTCACAGAGAGAGTGACTGAGGGGTCCGAGACTGTTTAGTTTGAGGACAAGGAGGATAAGGGGACACCTCATTGCTGTCTACAACTATGTGAAGGGATATTGTGGAGAGGCTGCTGTTGGTCTCTTCTCACAGGTAATTGGAGACAGAAGAAGGGGGAATGGCCTCAAGCTGAGCCTGGGTAGGATTAGACTGGACATTATGAAAAATGTTTTCACAGAGAGAGTGGTCAAGGACTGGAATGAGCTGCCCAGGGAGGTGGTGGAGTCACCCACTCTGGATGTGTTTAAGGGTGGTTTGGATGTGGTGCTTAGGGCTATGGCTTAAGGTGAATCTTGTAGAGCAGGGTTCTAGGTTAGGCTTGGTGATCCTGAAGGGCCTTTCCAGCCTGAGCGTTTCTGTGGTAACTTGATAATTGTGAAAACAGAAGGTAACATAAGGAAAAGCTGAAGTCAAATTGTTGGCACACTGGCACAAAGAGTTAGAGCAAAAGAGTTTGCAATGATTTGTCTGTATTTCCTCAGGCTTAAGTGGTTATTGTAGGCAATGTAGTATTCACACCATTTTATACTCAAATAGTAATGTCATTTTACAGTGATTATAGAGTTCTAGACACTTAGAATGGCAAATATCACTGTGACTGCTTGACATAATAGCAGTGTAAAAATGCATTATTTAACAGCATCAGATTAGTCACTCATGGTCCTGGAACAGTTATGAAATCCTCTACTCTGGGCTTAGGAGGGAGATAGATCTGTGTGTACATGCAGAGATACACACACACTTATAACTATGGGTGTGAATGGTTGAGAGAGGTTCTTCTGCCCCTCTACTCTGCCCTGGTGAGTCTGCACCTGGAGTATTGTGTACAATTCTGGGCCCTTCAGTTCAAGAAGGACCTCAGGGAGCTGCTCGAAAGAGTCCAGCAAAGAGCCACAAAAATGATTAAGGGAGTGAAACATCTTTCTTAGGAGGAGAGACTGAGGGAGCTGGAGCTCTTTAGCTTGGAGACAAGGAGACTGAGCTCATTAATGGTTACAGATATGTAAAGGGTAAGTGCCAGGATGATGGAGCCAGGCTCTGCTTGATGATGCCTCATGACAGGACAAGGGACAATTGGGAAGCTGAGACACAGAAAGTTTCATGCAAGCATGAGAAACAGTTTTTTCCTAGTGAGGGTGACAGAACACTGGAACAGGCTGCCTGGGGGGGTTGTGGAGTCTCCCTCTCTGGAGATATTAAAGACCAGCCTGGACATGTTTCTGTGTGATCTGGTATAGGTGATCCTCCTCTGGGTTGGACTGGATGAGCTTTTGAGATCCCTTCCAACCCCTAACATTCTGTGATTCTGTGAATAAGGAAATGGGATGTTCTAATTCACCTTTTAATCAGAAGTAAAAAAAGTAACACATGAATTGTGTAGACTTTTATAGAAACTCTTAGTGTCTGAAGAAAACTGTAGGTACATATCATACAAAGGTGACGTAACAGTAGAGAAATTATCTACTACAGGGTTTGATTGGACATGATAGAATTTCACTGCAATTATGGAAACAAAATAAACTTAGTACTAAAAGTCAAAATGAGTCCTAAAGCCATAGATTATTGCACTATTGCTCTATTTTTACTTGAGCAAAAGTTAGAAAGAGAGAGGCTGAGGGAACTGGGGGTGTGCAGCCTGGAGAAGAGGAAGCTTAGGGGTGACCTCATTACTGTCTACAATTACCTGAAGGGAGGCTGTAGCCAGGTGGGGTTGGTCTCTTCTGCCAGGCACCCAGCGACAGAAGAAGGGGACACAGCCTCAAGTTGTGCTGGGGGAGGTACAGGCTGGATGTTAGGAGGAAGTTGTTGGCAGAGAGAGTGATTGGCATTGGAATGGGCTGCCCAGGGAGGTGGTGGAGTCACCATCCCTGGAGGTGCTCAAGCAAAGCCTGGCTGAGGCACTTAGTGCCATGGTCTGGTTGCTTGGCTAGGGCTGGGTGCTAGGTTGGTCTGGCTGATCTTGGAGGTCTCTTCCAAACCGCTTGATTCTGTGATTCTATGAAGAAACTAAACAGGAAAATGATTTAATCTGTAATTTTCCAGTATGTTTTAGATTACAAATTCAAATTTTATCTTAGACAAAAAGGAGGATATAAAAAAATATTCCCTTTTTACACATATTAGGAAGCTGTTAACATCTCAGATAGTGCCCTCAAGTATTTGACCCTGATTAAAAACAGAGAAACATGAATTTCAAATCACCTTGACAGCTTGGCCAAAATGGGCCTGACCTTTAGCTCACTTTAAATAAGTTTGGTTTTGAACCTGAAAATAAATAGACAGGTAACAAAATGTGGTGAGCCAAGTTTATTTGCACCCTTCCCACAGTATCAAGGAAGCATTTTGGGTGACCCTGCCCGGCTCTCCAAAGTGGTACTTGTGGTTAATGGAAGCTATCATACAAAGCCAGAGGGAGAGAAAGGGAAATGCTGCAAAGGAGGAGATAAGGAGAGAGCAGCAGCAGGGAAACAGAGTCAGAATCCAAAAATAGCAGAGTTTTCCCAGGAACTGAAGCAGACTTCTAACTACAGAAATGTACTCAAAATAATAGTGTACTGCTGAAATGAAAGATTTCCATTAGATGATCATGAAGATCTTTTCCAATCTGATTAATTCTGATTCTGATTCTGAAAATAGAGTGGAAGCACAGAACTCAGCTCTTCAGGAGTTCGTGCAGTAACTTAAACGACAGAGTAAATTGGAGGAAGATGAAACTGAAGGCTTCAGTTAAGCTCAGAGTGACTCCAGCATGTGGAAATGTTGAGAAGTGATTGTTAGGGTAGAATGGCAGAACAAAACCAAAGAATGGGATGCTATGAAATGTTACCTGGTGTAAAAAAAGGTGTCAGTATTTCTTTGGTCTGACCCAGTGCATTTTTGGAAAGCCTGCCATTTTCACAGGGTGTTAAGTAGTAATTTGCAGGCATTTCTGATAAACAGATATGCTTTGTGCTGTTAAGCACTAGATGTGTGGGCAGTGGTGTGAGGAGGATCGGGTGAAGCTCTGAGATGTGTGTCTTGACCCTTGCCTTAGGGTGGAAAGCAGAAGAGCAAAAAGCTGTTTCAGCTCAGAGGCAGATTTCATTAAACAAATAAACCTTTTGAAGGGAGAAAACTTACAGTCTAAATAAGACAGAACAGAAATAAAAATGCATATAAACAAGCCTTCATAGTGCACATAATCTTCACCTGCATACTCAGAGGCAACTTCTTGCTTGGTTACTGTTGATCACAGTAGGTTTTGATTTGCAGCCAGCTCGCTCTGATCCCTAAAATGTTTCTCTTTGCCACTGTGGGGGCTGAGCTATGAGTCAGGTCCCTGTTCCTTTCAATCTCCATGGGCTACAGCTCCTGCCTTCTTACCATGACTCTCTTATCCACAGACACTTTGTCCTCCCCTGAGGCCGGTGACCAGCTCTTAGCCCTATGGAGGCACCACCTGAGCCCATGCTGAAAGGCACGTCACGTTACAAGCAATCTGAGAACAAGCTGTCCAGCACATGTGCCACAATCTGCTTTTATTTAGTTTTAGAGTCTGGTGTTTGGACCACCCTGTTGGCAAGCTGACAGCTTTCTGGTTTGGTGACAAGAAGAAGTATCATTTATTTGACTATAGGAGAGGAATGTTGTTTCCTCTCTGTGAATCCATTGCCAGTATTAATTAGCTTTTCCTCCCTAAGAACACATATATATATTTCTTTCTCCAATAAATTCTTCTGAGAAAGTCTTTTGGAAGTTTATCTGAGCTGTGTTCCAAGTATTTAAGAGCTTTTACATCTGCTTGATAAACTTTTGAGTTTTTGTTAGAGACAATTTGCATAGCAGCAAATTAAAGAAAAAGTTTGAGAGCTGTCACCTCTAAAGGAGAAACCATTTAAGCTTTAGTCAAAATAGCACAAAGGATATTGCCTGAGCCAAGAAAAATAATGTAGAGGTATACAGATGACCATACTGGCAGCTTGGAGGTGATGAGAGCAATGATGAGTGCCAATATTCTGCCTGTGGAAAAAAGGCACTGAACAAAAGGCTCAAAGGCAGAGAGGTCTCCCTGAAGTACTCACCACATGCTACATGCAGGAAGATGCACTGAATCAATGTGCTCTATGCCCACTTCAGGCCATTTAACTGCAAAGAGCCAATTACAATAAATGCTGCAATTTTTGCTGAAGGAATTGGTGACACATTAAAAATACTCTCTTGCTATTGCAGATCACCTCAGCAATTATCTGCAGCTCTTCTTCGGTACACAGACTGGAGCCAATGCCATTATGTATCATAGAATAGAATAGAATCAAGCAGGTTGGAAGAGACCTCCAATATTGTCCAGTCCAACCTAGCACCCAGCCCTGTCCAACCAACCAGACCATGGCACTAAGTGCCTCATCCAGGCTTTTCTTCAACACCTCCAGGGATGGTGACTCCACCACCTCCCTGGGCAGCCCATTCCAATGCCAATCACTCTCTCTGCCAACAACTTCCATCTAACATCCAGCCTAGACCTCCCCTGGCACGACTTGGGCCCGTGTCCCCTTTTTCTGTTGCTGGATGCCTGGCAGAAGAGAGCAACTTCACCTGGCTACAACCTCCCTTCAGTAGTGTCAAAATCAAAATATATCCACATTCCTGACTGCATCTAAGCCTGGATTTGCTGCCTGGATTTGCCACCTGCATCTAACATCTGCATCTGGACCACCTCTTCTATGAAGACAGACTGAGAGAATTGGGGCTATTCAGTCTGGAGAAGAGAAGGCTTTGAGGAGACCTTATAGATCTATACAACTCCTTCCTTCAAAGCCCACCTTCCGTCTCTTCACTGCGTGCCTCCACGAGGACTTTACTGTTCCCTGAAAAAAACCCCCCCCTGAGCCTTTATGGTATTTCTGCCATGCACAGTCACCTAGAAGTTGAAGTTTGGGTACTGGCCATCCTGGCGATGCATCTCAGGGAGTCACAACTGAAGCTGGTGAAATGGGTTGCAACACTTTACAGCTACAAAAATCATTTCTTGCTTCTGCTGTTGAGGGAAGGAATGTGTCCGGAGAAGGGCAATAAAGCTGGTGAGGGGCCTGGAGCACAGCCCTGTGAGGAGATGCTGAGGGAGCTGGGGGTGTGCAGCCTGCAGAAGAGGAGGCTCAGGGCAGACCTCATTGCTGTCAACAACTACCTGAAGTGAGGCTGTAGCCAGGTGGGGTTGGTTCCTTCTGCCAGGCAACCAGCAGCAGAACAAGGGGACACAGTCCCAAGTTGTGTCAGGGGAGGTCTAGGCTGGATGTTATGAGGAAGTTGTTGGCAGAGAGAGTGATTGGCATTGGAATGGGCTGCCCAGGGAGGTGGTGGAGTTGCTGTCCCTAGAGGTGTTGAAGCAAAGCCTGGGTGAGGCACTTAGTGCCATGATCTAGTTAATTGGACAGGGCTGGGTGCTAGGTTGGACTGGATGATCTTGGAGGTCTCTTTAAACTGGTTGATTCTATGATTCTATGAATGTGCTGCTTAAACAAGGAAAACAATATGAGGA
This sequence comes from Tricholaema leucomelas, assembly GCA_013400475.1. Taxonomy (NCBI): domain Eukaryota; kingdom Metazoa; phylum Chordata; class Aves; order Piciformes; family Lybiidae; genus Tricholaema lacrymosa; species Tricholaema leucomelas. The sequence continues at coordinate 825,673 of WAAF01016242.1, forward strand.
TCTCTAAATACCCAATCAGGCTTGTAAGGAAATTGGGTTTTTTTATGTATACAGAAGGTGTCATTTTTCCTTCTGAAGAAGATTTGATTGTTGACCAGATAGTGGCGAACACTATGTAGAAGCAGTATCAAGTGTAAAATGCAACGAGTCACCCTTAGTACTTGCTTCTGAAATAGCTGCCTACTGGGGAAATTCCCTGAGGGTGAAGGGAGTGAATAAAGCAGACTTGCAGGGACTCACAGATAGTCCCGAAAGGTTGTGCTCTGCCACTTTTACACAGAGCCAGTCTTGAATATTTTGGCTACATCTTGTACCCTCTATGAACTTGCTCATGCTGGCACACACACTATCTCCTGCCCCTGGGTCACATCTCTGCCAGCATCCCACAGAGAGTCTGACTGCCTGACAAACTCTTGGATAAATTTACAGGGCCTATTTCCCTTTTTAATCCCTCTCCCTAAAACCTGCTGATACCTTTCAATTCACTCCAACTTAGTTTATCCTCAGACTTGCCCATTAAAAAAAAAATATACCCTCAATATTTACTTCACTCAACCTCTTCTTGCTTATTCTCTTCCCAGGTAGCAGAAAGGTCAGGATGAGGTGAGGTCTTTTTATATAGCTGGTCATGTTCCTCACACGAGGGAGAACCATTCAAATGCTAGTGATCCTTTAGAGTCTGTACCTTGGATATCACGAAAAGGCACGTCGAAAGCTGAAAATCAGTTTGATTGCTGTGGTATGGTGTCTTGACACCTAACTCCTTAATTTAGGAGGAACAAACACAGGCTTTAGTCCATATTTGCTGACCTGAGCATCCTGTAATTCTTCAGTGGAAAATGAAGCTTCCCCTGCAAGTAGTCAGCTGCATTCAGGAGGAGCTTTGGGATCCTGCTGCTGCTTACCCAAGTCTTCTTCATTTCACACTCATTTTACAGTGCAAGGAAAGGCAAATTAAACACTTTCTTTTTTTTTTCCCCCAGATGCCTTTTCTTTCCCCTTTTGCTCTGTTTCTACTGTCATTGCCAAATAGTTAAACCATCTTCCCCATTCCCAGAAAAGCAGATCTCCTCTGCAGCCTGAGTCCTCAGCTTCAGATTACAAAATTAACTGGGAGGAGGATGGTGTAAATGACACAGAAATTCACAGGCAGTGTATTAATGCCAGGACTGGCTAGAAAACTCGTGACATCTTCATGCTATGTCCCTCCTGTGCTTCATTTCCCACTGCTACATTCTGCTGCTAACCTTTATCCTGTGCTGCTCAGAAAGTGCCCATATTATCTGTGTAAGGCTCTGAGCTGAAATAATTTAGCTAATTGGTTTGGGCTGGCACAAAATGTGGCAGAACTGATGGCAGAAATAAGACCAAAATAGATTTGATGGAATTAACGGAGCACTTGTGGGCAGAAGTTGGCTTAGCACATTGAAGGTTTCCTTCCCCCCCTGCTAGTTTTTCTAGTTTTTGCTTCTTTGAGGAAAGCAGGAGAGTATTTACCAGGGATAGAGTTAACAGGGATTTCTAGACCAGTGCAATGCAACAGCTAAACTCACAGCTACATGGGCTACATGAGAGCCAGGGCTGCAGTAAATAAACTTGAGCAGTGCTGCTGGAAGTGTTCTGCTTCAGGAAGGTGATGAAACAGGCAGAGGCCATCTGTTGCAAACCATTAAACCTGTGCTCTTTTATTCCCACTGAAACATGGGATGAAACAGGACTGAACTATCCGTTCCCCACCCTTGGATCAACTCACCCACAGGTGTGGTGGATGTGGCATTGCCTTTCTGTGTGCCACAGCCACAAGTGAATGTGGTGATGAGGGCAGGCTTCTGAAGCTCCCAGGTGGAATTAGTCGTCTCAGTTGCCAGATAGCCTCATGCTAATGTGGGGAAGGCCTGCAGATCTGTCATATTTTGCTTGTGGTCAATGCAGGAATAACACAAGAGTCCATTTTTTGAGAGGGAGAGACTGGCTTTACTTCTGCGAGAAGTGCCAGATTGTCTTCTGGGAGCTCCTACATACAGGGTTGACCTGAGTACAACTAAATGTCCAAGTTGCAACTTGATCCAGATAAAACCAGAACTCTTCAGTTCTGATATAGTTTTATAAGTGAACCTGTTCCACTGCAGATTACTCTGCAGAGAGCTTTCCCTCTTAACCTTCTTTCCCTCAACAGCAGAAGCAAGAAATGGTATTTGTAGCTGTAAAGTGTTGCAACCCATTTCACCAGCTTCAGTTGTGACTCCCTGAGATGATGCAGCTCCAGGATGGCCAGTACCCAAACTTCAACTTCTAGGGGACTGTGCACATGGCAGAAATACCATAGAGGCTCCAGGGTGGGTTTTTTTCAGGGAACAGTAAAATCCTCCTGCATGCACGCAGTGAAGAGAAGAAAGGTGGGCTTTGAAGGAGGGAGTTCTATAGATCTACCCCTTCATAAATCATGCTTCCAACATATTTTATTCATCATAACTGTCAAAGTGAAAAGGAAAGAGAATCATAGAGTAATCTGGCCTTCAGTCTTAGAATCTTGGACAAATTCACCTTGGTAAAACACTCCATCCATGCTGTGGCACAGCACATCAGCAGGCTGGCTGGAAGGGCTGGCCAGGCTGACTGGCCAGGCAGTTTGAAATTCAGAACATCAAGTGCCCTCTGGTTTGCTGCTCTAGAGTATCCTTATTTTCCTCACTGAGCAACTGTTATGCAGCTCTGCCTAAACACCATGGAAACTATTTTTCCTGAGGTTTCCTTCAGCGTTTGAGCAGTTTGTTGTACAACAGGCTATCTCTAATTGCTGGCAAGCAAAATTACTTCAAGCAACAGGAAGCAAAAAAAAAGAAGGAGAAGAACCAAACACCTAAGTCAAATTTGAGAAGTTAATTAAAAGAGCCAGAATACTCAGGAGAAAACCTTCCTTTTTATTTTTGTTCAGGATAAAAAGCAGAGAGAAGATTCTCCTTATATTAATTACGAAATGATGTTAGAAATGAGATGTAGGTGGGAATAAAAAAAGAACAAAAACCAAACCAAAGCAAAGCAGATTCAAAAAATAAAGAAGTTTTGTTAGGTTCTTTTTAAAGCAGAAACCAAAAGTACAAACCATGAAACTTCCACTGCAGAAAATCTGGAGTGATGGAGTGATGGTACCTGGGGGAAGCAATGGTTTCATTGTTTCACTTGGATAATAAAGGTAAAGCTTTCCTATTTACCTATTCCTACTGAGAAAATAATCGTCCACTGAAAGCTGCAGTTTTATATAGATCAAAAGCATGGCAGGAACATGAGAGGTGTGTTTGTGAGGAAAGGCTGCATGTGAAGAGATTCTGCTTGTCAGGGAAAATGCAGGTCACCACCACACAGAAGGGGAGCAGGACCAGCATGCTAGAAAAGAGCTGCTAGCAGTGATTCTCCCATTTTATTCCATTCCCTTTCCACAAGAACCTGCATTTACCTTCCACATCTGATGCTAAAAGTCTACCTAGCAGGTGTGGCAAACTGATGATGATGTAAACATCTTTCAGTGGAGTCAAGGAACAGTAAATGAGACAAAAGTATTTATTGAACAAGAGGATAGATCAGAAAACAGCAGGTCACTGTCCACACACACACTGTCCCAGACTCAGAAGAATTATAAGGTCTTTTCTTTTGCTGGCTGAACCTTCTGGCTCTTTGAGTAAGTTCCACTAGTGGGTAATGCTACCCAGTTGGACTGTCCCTCTGTTCCTTGTGAAGAAAGTCCAGATTGTAACAACAGAGACTTTGCCCCTCAAGTCAGTGACAAGGTCCTTTATGATTCATTGCTTCAGCACAGGTCACAACTGTATGGTCACAGGCAGAGCCCATGCATGCAGAACCCAGGAAGATTAATTTCACTGCTTGAGAAACTCAAGGGCCAGAGTGATTCATCATTGACCACTATTGGTTCCTGTTTGCACCAGAGCTTTAAAGTAACTTAACAACAAAGAGATATCGCAGGATCGCAGGATGGCAGGGGGTGAAAGGGACCTATGGAGATCACAGAGTCTGATCCCCCTGCCAGGGCAGGACCACAGAGTCTAGTGCAGGTCATACAGGAGCTCGTACACACACACACACTCGCACACAATGGTGGGGTTGGAAGAGACCTCTGGATATCATCCAGTCCAACCCCCCTGCCAAGGCAGGGTCACCCAGAGAAGGTCACACAAAACCACATCCAGACTCCACCACCTCTCTGAGCAGCCTTCTCCGGGGCTCCCTCACCCTTAAATTACAGAAGCTCCTTCTCATGTTCAAATGGAACTTCTGATGTTGAGCTTTGTGCCCATTGCCTCGTGTCATGTCACTGGACACCACTGGACAAAGCCTGGCCCCATCCTCCTGACACCCACCCTTGAAGTATTGATCAGCACTGATGAGATCTCCCTCAGGCTGCTCTTTTCCAGGCTAACAGCCCAAACTCTCTCAGCCTCTCCTCACAGAGCTGTTTCAGTGCCCTCAGCATCTTTGTAGCACTTTGCTGTACCCTCTCCAGCAAGTCCCTGCCTAGACACATCTTGAAAGTCTTCAGAGAAAGAGACTCCACAGCCTCTCTGGGGAGCCTGTTCCAGTTCTCCATGACCCTTACAGTAAAGAATTTCCTCCTTATGTTGAGGTGGAACTTCCTGTGCTGTAGTTTATATCCATTCCCCTTTGAATATGATCTAGGATGAGTTCTTGGTCCTTCACAGTGAAATAAAAGATTCTGGAAAACTTAAAGGACTTCAGAGGAAGAGGTTGAATCTCTGAGAAAGAGGTTGAATCTGTCTCTTCCAACCTTGGTAGCTGCCACCAATTTGGAGGGAGAAAGGGGTTGGCAGAAAGGTAGGACATCTTCAGAGGAAAATGTGGTCTTAAGAATATGTCAGTGACAACTGCATATTTCAGGCATATTTTGCTGCCAGAAGTGTTGAATGCTGCCTGAATCAAGGCCTTCTGAGCATCAAAAATGCCCATGGCAAACAGTGTTAATTTTAAGTACTCAATGCCTGTACATATTAAGATACCTTTTTGGCAACTGAATACCTACATATAGATTCAAGGACACACGTTTAGGAAGTTCTCCTGCCCCTCTACTCTTCCCTGGAGAGGCTGCACTTGGAGTACTTTGTCCAGTTCTGGCCCCCCCAGTTCAAGATGGACGTAGAACTGATGGAGAGAGTCCAGCGCAGAGCCACAAAAGTGATTAAAGGAATGGAACATTACGGGTTGGACTTGATGATCTATGAGGTCTCTTCCAACCTTGGTGATACTGTGATACTGTGATAACATCTCTCTTATGAGGAGAGCCTGAGGGAGATGGGGCTCTGTTGTTTGGAGAAGAAGAGACTGAGAGGTGACCTCAGCAATGTTTATAAATATGTGCAGGGTGAGTGCCAGGAGGCTGGAGCCAGGCTCTGCTGGGTGATGTCCAGTGACAGGACAAGGGGCAATGGGCAGAAGCTGAAGCATAGAAAGTTTCACTTAAACACGAGGAGGAATTTTTTCCCTGTAAGGGTGACAGAACATTGGAACAGGCTGCCCAGAGGGGCTGTGGAATCTCCATCTCTGGAGATATTCAAAACCTGCCTAGATGCATTCTTGTGTGATCTGGTCTAGGTGATCCTGCTCTGGCAGAGGGGTTGGACAGGATAAGCTTTTGAGATCCCCTCCAGCCACTGACATTCTGTGATTCTGTGAAAGCTGACTGGGCTACAGTTAGGTGGAACCTGATTCTGCCACTGTTAGTGATGAGAGATAGCAGCTGAATACATGAGTGACCTTATTAAATTAATTTTGCTTCCAGTATAAGTTATACTCTTAGTATCAGGTCCAAAGATACTACAAAAGAAATATCAACAAAATACTCATTAAAGCAGAAGAAGATAGAGAGAAGCATCCAAAGCTTGCTGTGTATTTGTAAACTAACATGCACAGCAAGTGAAAATAAATCTCATCCAAGCCCAAAGGCAAAACTGGCTTTATTATTGGTACAACAAAAGCAGTGACTAACAAGCTGCTACTCTGGTCTTAACATTTCTAGAACATACAATTCCAAGAGTTTGGCATCTCTGAGTTGCACACAAAACACTGAGAAACAGACCTCGCCAGGCAACAGTTTGCTGGAGTGGGTTTGGGTTGGATTTTTGGGGCATAGATTGTTATTTCTTCTCTGTATTAGTGAAGAAATAAGCCTACATCAATGACCCTGCTATCTTGTAATCCTAGATGTGTTACCAGGTGAGGTGGTTTGGGTGTTACCCCCCCCCCCCACTTTGGAAATCACCCAGACTAGACTCAGCCAGCTCTGGAAATTTGAATGAAGCTTATATTTACAGCTTAGCACAAGATACAAGCAGATAGTTACAGTATAGACAGTTATAGACAGAAATAGGCAAGGTAAAAGGGAATACAGAAACACAACAGCCCTCCCAGAAACCTGAGTCCCCAGGAGGGACCCCCAACTGCCCTTCCACCTTCTCCCACCCCTCTACCTTACCCCAGGCATTGCCTTGTGCCTCAAGGAATAATGGAGGGTCGGCTAGGGGGGTTAGGAAGCAAGTGGATTAATCAGAGAGGTGGAGGGTGAGGTTAGAGAGGAAAAAGCTGCTCAGAGCTCAGGCAAAGAGCGACTCGCTTATCTATGTTTGGATTCTTGCTCTTACACATCTCAACAAGCCTATGAGTGAAGTAGACATCACCTTTGTTTCTCTTTCACAGCCTGTAATCTAGTTCTTCTCACCAAAACATTCGAGCTAGCTTCAAACTAGCACACCAGGCAACCATTATAGGCCAACAGCATCTATCTCGTCCCATTTAAGAAGAGCCCAAGCCTCCCGAATCTTTCTGCTCCATGCCTTGATGAAAGTGCCATCTTTTAACTGCTCAGTGCTTGCTCAGGTGTTTTCCTTAGGAATTTCAGAGTGACAAAATGCTGCTTACCCTTTCCTCACCATGCTGCTCTGCAGTTCACAGTGTGATCGAGCTGCATATACATCTATTTTCATTCAACTACATACTTCAAGTGAGGCTATGTTTGGAAACCCAAGTCAATTATTTAGAAGCTACTAACGATGTCAACAAATGTAGTGAGAGTCAAAAATGTACGAAATCCCCATGGCTATGCCAACAAAAATTATCCCCAGCCAAATATGCTTTTGAATCTGCAATGCTGTACAACTTTGAAGCAGTAGATTAGAATTATAAAATGGTTTGGGTTAGAAGGGACCTTAAAGATCATCTATATCAGGAACAGTGTGGCCAGCAGGACAAGGGAAGTTATTCTTCCCCTATAGTCAACACTGGTTAGGCCACACCTTGAGTCCTCTGTCCAGTTCTGGGCTCCTCAATTCAAGAGAGATGTTGAGATACTGGAATGTGTCCAGAGAAGGGCAATGAAGCTGGTGAGAGGCCTGGAGTACAGCCCTGTGAGGAGAGAGGCTGAGGGAGCTGGGGGTGCGCAGCCTGCAGAAGAGGAGGCTCAGTGCAGACCTTATTGCTGTCTACAACTATCTGAAGGGAGGCTGTAGCCAGGTGGGGTTGGTCTCTTCTGCCAAGCAACCAGCAACAGAACAAGGGGACACAGTCTCAAGTTGTGCCAGGGGAGGTCTAGTCTGGATGTTAGGAGGAAGTTGTTGGCAGAGAGAGTGATTGGCATTGGAATGGGCTGCCCAGGGAGGTGGTGGAGTCACCATCCCTGGAGGTGCTCAAGAAAAGCCTGGATGAGGCACTTAGTGCCATGGTCTGGTTGATTGGACAGGGCTGGGTGCTAGGATGGACTGGATGATGCTGGAGATCTTTTCCAACCTGGCTGATTCATGATTTTTAAGTCAATGAAGGACATTCCTGCTCTGAGTTTCTATGAATCTATGAAACTATTAGTGGTGACTAGCAAGGTCAGTTCTCCGCATTTTAATCCTGGTTAGACATTGTCAGCTAAGAATATCTTCAGTCAAGCTCTTTTGTCCTAAATTTTCATATAATAAGTCATTGAAATTACAGAATCATGAAGACAGCAGCAGGGAGATATATTCCTGATGAGTTTTATTCATGGCAATACCTCCCTAAAAAAAATGAATTAATGTATGCCCTTTGTTATTAATTCAATCTCTTATAATTATTTAATTGGCTAGCAGGAATACATTTATAAACTCTAATGGAGACAATGGTAGAACTGTTCCCTGTGACATTTTAATCTACAATAAACCACAGAAACTTAATTTAAGTGCATTTCTGGATGAACTGGAAGTCATAGAATTATATGAACCAGAAGCATAAAAACCTAATATGCAATTAATCATTACACTTGTCTATGGGAGCACATGGGAAAACATGGCATTTACAACAGTGCCACAGATTATTTCAGACCATACTAACAGTTATTGTACTGAAATTTAAGTAGCACAGCTGAGAGAAGAGCTGGGCAGTGAAGAAAGTGCTGCAGCAGGTTGAACTAAGCTGTCTTAGCCTGTTCCATGTGTGTTTTACAATAAACCCAGGGAGCACAATGGAATATTCATCCCACAGAGCTAAATACTAAACCATATTCCAGCTTCATTCAAGACTGAGCGGTGTCCTGCTTAGTAAAGATATGACCCAAGCACTCCTTGAAGTCAGCACAAAATATATAGCTTCTTGTACCATTATGTATCTCTGTTTGGATTTCCCCCTGAGAGAGGAAAAGTGTCATGGGTTGAATTTAAATTACAGAATCACAGAATGCAGGGCTTGGAAGGGACCTCAAAAGGTCATCTGGTCCAACTGCCCTGCCAGAGCAGGATCACACACACCAGATCACACAGCAATGCATCCAGGCAGGTTTTGAAGATCTCTGGAGAGGGAGACTCCACAACCCTCCAGGACAGCCTGTTCCAGGGTTCTTTCACCCTCACAGTGAAGAAATTCCTCTTCATGTTTTGATCGAACTTCCTATGCCTCAGCTTCCATCTATTGTCCCTTGTCCTGTCATCAAGCATCACTGAGCAGAGCCTGGCTCCAGCCTCCTGGCACTCACTCTTAACATCTTTATAAACAGGAATGAGGTCACCTCTCAATCTCCTCCTCTCCAAGCTGCAGAGCAGAGCCCCAGGTCCCTCAGGCTCTCCTTGTAAAAGAGATGTTCCATTCTTTCCACCATCTTAGTGGCTCTGCGCTGGACTCTCTCAAGCAGCTCTATGTCCCTCTTGAACTGGGGGGCCCACATCTGCTGCTGTTATTCAAAACCATTCTGTCTCATGCCAGCTTCAAAAATGCTGTCTGAGGCAATGCGTTCTGAGGCTTGACGTTGAGATTGTAACATGGCAGGATTCCGGTTCATAGAATCATAGAATCAACCAGGTTAGAAGAGATCTCCAAGATCATCCAGTCCAACCTAGCACCCAGCCCTAGCCAGTCAACTAGACCATGGCACTAAGTGCCTCATCCAGGCTTTGCTTGAACACCTCCAGGGACGGTGACTCCACCACCTCCCTGGGCAGCCCATTCCAATGCCAGTCACTCTCTCTGTGAAGTACTTCCTCCTAACATCCAGCCTGTATTGCTTTTGGGTTCCAAGTTTTGGATGTTGGCTGCTTTTCCACTGAGATGGCAGTGGGGTGGGTGGGAGTAGGTTAGTTTGCTGTTTCTCTGCTTTAAGCTGCTGCTGTAGGCATTTTGCTGCACATTTTACTGCAAAATGGCCAGGCTGTGGTAATTGTGCATTGTATTGTCTCATTTTCACTGTAGAACTTTTTACCTCAGCTCTTTATCTCAACCTGGAGTTGGAGTTTCTTTAATTCTTTTATGTGTTGCTTTCCCTTCTGTGTTGGAGGAAGAACAGGCAGGTTAACCACATTTTGTAGTGGAAAAACTCTTGTGTCCTTCAGTTGGTGTGGTATACCACTAATTTACAGTGTCAAGAAACTAAGAGTGTGGTATGGAAGCTTCCTTTCATGTGCCTGCATAAAGCATGTGCCATGGGTACCTCTTTGCTGATCTGGTGTCTACCTAGCCATTGGATTGAAGATCATCAGCATCGTTGCAAGGGTCTACACTCACTGGCTTAGTAAATCCACTACCTAAATTTATCATAGAATGATTTAGGTTGGAAGGGACCTCAAAGATCATCTAGTCCCAAACCCTCACCATAGGCAGGGAGACCTCCCACTAGAACAGGTTGCTCAAGGCCTCATCCAATCTGGTCTTGAACACCTCCAGGGAAGGAGCAACCACAACCTCCCTTGGCAATTGTAGTGGTTTAGTGGTTTCTCTAGTCTGTAAATGTATATTATTCTTGAGACAGATTCAAATGTTGTATTATCTCCATGGCATGATGGAATTTAAGTGGTAGTTTGTCCAAAGTGTTAAAAAAGGAATTGTACTTCAGAATCTGCATGGGTTTTTCAGAAGGTCTCATCTCTCCCTCACACCACAGATCTATGGCTGGAATGCTATTTTCAGATACCAAAGGGAAGGAGCAACCTATTTTTATCAGGCTTTGCATTACTTTTTATTCTGTGACTCCTTTTCTTTGTGTTTTTGTTGTTGTTGTTGTTTTTTCCCTTGGCTCCTCAGAACTCATTTCTAATGCCAACATTCAGAGGGCTTTATATTTAACCATTATAAAACACCTTTCCAAATGGGTGGCAACCTGTATTCTTTCTTTCCTTCTCGTGTATTATCACCAGTGCTAATCAGATTCCATTTTTGGCTAAGTCTCAGCCATCCTCTCTTGTTATGCCTCCGTAGTTGCATCTTAGGCAATCAACTCTGTTCATAGTAAACGATGGAGAATTCACTTCTCTTTGAGGAACTGCTATGGGCTACAAGGATGATTAGGGGACTGGAGGGCATGGCTTATGAGGAGGGGCTGAGAGACCTGGGGCTTTTTAGTCTGGAGTAGAGAAGTCTTAGAGGGGACTTGATAAATGTTTATAAATATCTGAAGGCTGGCCAGGAGCAGGGGACAGGCTCTGCTCACTTGCTCCCTGGGATAGGACAAGGAGCAGTGGGTGTAAGTTGCAGCACAAGAGGTACTATCTGAGCATAAGGGGGAACTTTACTGTAAGGGTCACAGAGCACTGGAACAGGCTCCCCAGGGAGGTTGTGGGGTCTCCTTCTCTGGAGACTTTCAAGGCCTGTCTGGATGTGTTCCTCTGTGATCTGTGTTAGATAGTACAGTCCTGCTCTGGCAGGGGAGTTGGACTTGATCTCCTTGGGTCCCTTCCAGCCCCTAATATCCTGTGATCCTATGCACATAAATTCTGCAGTGACTTTATTTCCCTTCTTTCTGTCCTTCATTAATGCAGAAACATATATAATAATAATAATAATGCTGAAGCATCTAGTGGGAGATGTCCCTGCCTATGGTGGCAGGTTGGAACTAGATGATTTTTGAGGTCACTTCCAATCTAAACCATTCTATGATTCTATGATACACAAAAGCAGATTTTCCATCTCTCCAAAACTCTTCCAAAAGCATTAGATGCAGCTGGAGCCTCAAGACTTCTGCACAAACCACTCCGATAATAAGGTGTTTCCAGTCAATTTTCAGCGCTTACAGCAAAGAGTGCAAATTGTAAGAAGCATATAAATGGAATCCCCTAAATCACTGCAAATGCTGGAGAAGACTGAGGATAAATTTGAAATAAAAGCTATTATACAGTAAACCCACAGATTTTCCTCACACAGAATCTCCACTTTGTTGTTGTGATATGTGTACCATTGCAAAAGTTCCAACATTTATGCCTCTGTATCTAGGACAAGTGCATAAACACATTCTTCTCTTGTCTTCTTCCAAATAAAATGGCTCAGTATTTATGACCCTATACAATACACAATGTGTGCTCATTTTGTACCTTCTTGTCACTACAAATCCAGTCTAAATCCAGCCTTCTTTTTTAAAGAAGATTTTGCTTTCTAGTGGAATACACAACTGAAGCTTGTTTAACCAAAGGAATAGGTTAACTATTCCCAGCTGCTCTTCAAAGGTGTAGCTACCAGGGAGGTGGTGGAGTTGCTGTCCCTGCAAGTGTTCAAAAAAAGACTGGATTGAGGCACTTAGTGCCGTGGTCTAGTTGATTGGCTGTGTCTGGGTGATAGGTTGGACTGGATGATCATGGAGGTCTCTTCCAACCTGGTTGATTCTATGATTCTATTCTATGAAAGGTAGGGCAGAGGCTGAGGAGGCCACACAAGCTCAAAAGCAGAAACTACACAGGAGACTCACTAGAATGTGTGGCTCTCAATGACAGATCTACACAGATCTGGAGACAGAGCTGCTCTTTCTGTTTTGTTCTGCTTTGTGTTTGGCTGTGTTTTGGTGTGAGCTAACTTTAAGGAACGTGTTTGTGCCTAGCTAAAAGACAAAATATCTCAATTAAGCAGAGGCTCTAGTAATGGAGCAAAAATTAAAACTCTACAGATCCACCACAAGTTTTCTAATTTCAGTGCTTAAGCCATCAACTAGTCCCATCAGGCTGATTCCTGGTGTTCTGCATTCTTCTGAAAGGAGAAATACTAAGATAGGGTGCAATGGCATCCTGGCCTGTATCAGGAACAGTGTGGCCAGGAGGACAAGGGAGGTTATTCTGCCCCTGTACTCAGGGCCACACCTTGAGTACTGTGTCCAGTTCTGGGCTCCTCAATTCGAGAGATGTTGAGATGCTGGAATGTGTCCAGAGTAGGGCAACAAAACTGGTGAGAGGCCTGGAGCACAGCCCTGTGAGGAGAGGCTGAAGGAGCTGGAGGTGTGCAGCCTGGAGAAGAGGAGGCTCAGGGGGGCCTCATTGCTGTCTATCACTACCTGAAGGGAGGCTGTAGCCAGGTGGGGTTGGTCTCCAACCTAAACCATTCTATGATTCATTTGTGTCCAGAACATACCCAATTAAAGATAATAAAACAATAGCAAAACCTGTTCTTTTGAATGTTTTGCCAGCCCTGTTTTTTTCTTGCAGATCCTGCAGGACTTCTCAATTTGTTCCACTTCATTATTCATTTTTATTACACCCAGGTTCATGCAGTCTCACATTTCTGCACATGATTAACACCACTGCCATTTTTTACTTCTTTCTCAATTTACTGCTGGACTTTTTGTTCTTTGATCCACTAATCTGATGCTTTTTTTTTTTCTCCTGGTCACATTATTGCTAAATTCCCACCTCACTTCCACAAATAAAAATCTGTCCCCTAGGTTCTCTGCTCAGCCTGATTTATAAGTGGGGTAAAGCTGTGGCCTTTTCCATTTTCTGACTTTCCTAAATTACTAAACTTGCCCATAAGGATCCTTATGAAGATTTCCTGACTGAATTAGAACCTGTAAATAAACCTTAAGTAGTTCTGTGTCTAGTTTGGGGGTGAGATTTTTGGGATAATAAAAATAATGCTATTTTTATAATTCCTGCCTTGGGCAATTAATTCCCAAACAAATCTACAGGCTCTGACAGAATTCCCTGCTAGCAAAGCCAGTGGAATTACTTAGTGTCTATATGACATTTCAGAATCATCATAGAATCAGAGAATCAACCAGGTTGGAAGAGACCTCCAAGATCATCCAGTCCAACCTAGCACCCAGCCCTAGCCAATCAACCAGACCATGGCACTAAGTGCCTCATCCAGGCTTTGCTTGAACACCTCCAGAGATGGTGACTCCACCACCTCCCTGGGCAGCCCATTCCAATGCCAATCACTCTCTCTGTCAAGAACTTCCTCCTAACATCCAGCCTATACTTCCCCGGGCACAACTTGAGACTGTGTCCCCTTGTCCTGTTGCTGGTTGCCTGGGAGAAGAGACCAACCCCCACCTGGCTACAACCTCCCTTCAGGTAGTTGTAAACAGCAATGAGGTCTGCTCTGAGCCTCCCCTTCTTGATAGGCTTGAGAGCTGGGCCCAAGCCAGCCTCATGAGGTTCATCAAGACCAAGTGCAGTGTTCTGCATCTGGACTGGGGCAATCCCAAGCACCTATATGGGCTGGACAATGACTGGCTTGAGAGCAACCTTGAGGAGAGGGACTTGGGGGTACTGGTGGAGGAGAAACTCGATATGAGCTGTCAGTGTGCTCTTGCAGCCCAGAGAGCAGCCAGAGCCTGGGCTGCAGCAAGAGATGTGTGACAGCAGGGTGAGGGAAGTGATCCTCCCTCTCTACTCCACAATGGTGAGACCCTACCTGGAGTACTGTGTCCAGTTCTGGAGCCCCTGTTACAAGAGGCATATGGATGTGCTGGAAGGTGTCCAGAGAAGGGCCACAAGGGTGATCAGAGGGCTGGAGCTGCTCTGCTATGAGGAGAGACTGAGGGAGTTGGGGCTGTTCAGTCTGGAGAGGAGAAGGCTCTGAGGTGACCTTATTGTGGCCTTTCAGTGTCTGAAGTGGGCTACAAGAAAGCTGGAGCCCATCAGCAGTGGACCTAACATAAATCCTTTCTTCTAGCAGGTCCCTTCGAAGCCCTAAAATTCTGTGATTCTGTGACGTGGCTCTGCTTGGTGCCTTTCTCAGAGGGCCCAGAGGGGTCACGGTGTGGGTCCTCTTGAGCTGCTGGGGGCTGGAGGAGCAGCCTGTGGTGCAGTTTGGGAAGGTGTTTTCCCCTGTCCTTCTGAGAAATGGTGGAAATGTGAGTGCTTTCCTGACTGAAAGCCAAAGGGCAACATACCTGAGAAGGTTATCTGTCTCTCTAATGTGTTGGAGGATTATTCCTATGCTTTGGCCTACAGTTTCCTACCACTCCACCTCCAGGGCATGGGGAAGTACCTGTGACAAAGAGAAAAAAGCCCCAACAGACATAAATGCACCTACCTGACACTCCTTCTTTTTTCACAGTGGGTCTTGCCTCATGGCTTGTGCTGTGAGCCTCTCTCAGGGATGCCTGTGTCCTCTTCCTCCCCTTCCTTAAGGAGGATATCACACAGGCGATAGGACTTTTCCCTTTCTCCCAGGTTTTCAGGGTGTTCCCTGGCCTTCAGAACATGGATATATAGCCTCCTTCAGCCTGGCTGGGCACACCCAATCCCAAACACATGCCACCAAATGTGAAGAGAGTCTCAGCTCCTCTGAAGGCTTCCCATCTCTGTATTCTTTCCTTTTCTTTATGCCCTTTCAATGTTTTCGCTGGAAGGTACTCGGCACTGGTTAGGCCACAACTTGAGTGCTGAGTCAAAGTCTGGGCCCCTCCATTTAAGAAAAATGTTGAGGTGCTGGAAGGTGTCCAGAGAAGGGCAACGAGGCTGGTGAGGGGCCTGGAGCACAGCCCTGTGAGGAGAGGCTGAGGGAGCTGGGGGTGTGCAGCCTGCAGAAGAGGAGGCTCAGGGCAGAGCTCATTGCTGTCTGCAGCTACCTGAAGGGAGGCTGTAGCCAGGTGGGGTTGGTCTCTTCTGCCAGGCAACCAGCAACAGAACAAGAGGACACAGCCTCAAACTGTGCCAGAGCAGGTTTAGGCTGGACATTAGGAAGAAATTCATAGAAAGAATGATTGGCATTGGAATGGGCTGCCAGGGGAGGTGGTGGAGTCACCATTCCTGGAAGTGTTTAAAAGGAAGCTGGCTGAGGCACTGAGTGCCATGGTTTAGTTAATTAGAAGGGTTAGGTGATAGATTGGACTCGATGATCCTAGAGGTCTTTCCCAGCCTGGCTGATGCTGTAAATCTGTGATTCTGTAATTCTGTGATGCTGTAATTCTGGTGGACTTTCTAAGAAAGACAGGCAGAGAGTCGACAGCTGGGAAATGTTTCAACCACTTAAAACTGCAGCGAGATGCTCCCATTTTTGCATTTGTATTCTCACAAAGCTGGAAGAGGAACATTTTGGAAGAGGCCAGGGGTGGAAATAGTCATAGGAACAGTAGAAATATCCTTCTTGGTTGGACTAGTGGCCTGTCTAATCCTATTTCTGCTTCTGACACTGGCACCAAAAAAGGTTACCTAAGAAGAGAGTGAGATGCTAACTGCTTTCTGCAGGCCATTGCTGTAAACATTCAGGAGCACCTTCAATACTCCTAATTCAAGCAACTGTTGTCTCAAGGGAATGAAATTCAAAGTTGTGAGCAAAGTACCACAACACTCTGTGGCCACGAGAGCCTGGTGAGATTCCAAACATCTCTGACTTCAGAGCTATGCCACAAATTCCCACCTGACACTTTGACAGTGACATGCCCTGCACTGCCTCAATAAATTCTGCTTACAAACAAGCAGAGCCAATTCTGCAGAGGTGGAAAATATGGTGTAAAACAGCCATTGCCTTGTTTCTAGCCAGAGAGCCCAGGCAGGCACCCTGAGACACACATACTGTGTGCCTGCATACATGTCCCCCTGCACCATATGCACCCACAACTCACTCTTCAGCTGCAGGCAGCAGGTATCTGTTTCTGCCGATATCTGCAGTGTCACACAGCATTTGGGAGCCCTGCTTAATCAGTTGACAGTGTGGAAAACACTGCATCAGAAAACGGTTTGGGTTGGAAGGCACTTTAAAGATCATCCAGTTCCAACCCCTCTGCCAAGGGCAGGGACACCTTCCACTAGCCTGATCCAGCCTGGCCTTGAATGCCTCCAGGGAGAGGACATCCACAGCCTCCCTGGGCAACCTGTTCCAGTGTCTCACCATCCTCACTGTAAAAAATTTCTTCCTAATCTCCAGTCTAAATCTGCTCTCCTCAAGCTTAAATACATTCCCTCTCATCCTATCACTACAAGCTCTTGTAACCAGTCCCTCCTCAGCTTTCTTTTAGGTACTGGAAGACTGCTCTAAGGTGTCCCCAGAGCCTTGTCTTCTCCAGGCTGAACAGCCCATGCTCTCTCAGTCTGTCCCCACACAGGAGGTTGTCCATCCCTCTGATCATCTTCGTGGCACTCCTCTGGACCCACTGCAGCAGTTCATTGTCCTTCTTGTGCTGGGGGCAACAGAACTGGATGCAGTGCTCCAGGTTTAATGCAGTATAACAGCACAGCCATGTTGCACACATTTCCTGAAGCAGATACGTGGGACAGCAGCAAGTGAAGAGGGAAACACATTTCACTAGACATGGCCCTGACAGAACTGTGCTGTGTGTGTCATCCAATTTCCTCTGTACTCTCAGGTCATTTGTGTCTTGTCCATGTAGGCCACAACTCACAGCTGTAGCTGATTTGCTACCCTGGCTGAGCTGGAGACTGCTCAAAGGGTGTGAATTTGGCTCAGGCTGCAAAGGATCATGCACAAGAGTTTGTTCTTAGAATCATAGAATCATAGAATCATAGAATGGTTTAGGTTGGAAGGGACCTCAAGGATCATCCAGCTCCAACCCCCTGCCATAGGCAGGGACACCTCCCACTAGAGCAGCTTGCTCAAGGCCTCATCCAGCCTGGCCTTAAACACCTCCAGGGAGGAAGCATCCACAACCTCCCTGGGCAACCTGTGCCAGTGTCTCACCACCCTCACTGTAAAGAACTTCCTCCTTCCCCCCAATCTAACTCTCCCCTCCTTCAGCTTAAACCCATCCCCCTCGTCCTGACATTACTAGACCTTGTAAATAGTCCCTCCCCAGCCTTCCTGTAGGCTCCCTTCAGATACTGGAAAGTTCTTGTTCTATCCAGAAAGAAGGGTGATGCTACCTGCATCAAGAAAGTGCTGAGGCATCACTGCTGAGGAGCTGGCTGTAGTTTTCCAGTAATTCAGGTTTGCTTTATGCTGATGGGTGTTGCTGAGAGATGCTCAGCACCTCCCCGTTCCTGGGAACATGAATGTGCAGACTGCAGTAACCCTGGAGTTTCCCTCTCATCTCCTGCACAGTGACCACCTATCTGTTGGTATTGGATACAACTGGTGTGCACTGCTTAACTCATTCAGTCATCTGAAGAGCAGCATCATGTTTCTGACCTCTTGATATGGTCAAAGTAGTGTAAAGGAGTCAGGCTGCAGAAGGACTTTAGGAACAAACATCTTTATGCCATGCCCTTGTGACTCCAGCACTCAGAATCGTAGAATCATAGAATTAGTCAGGGTTGGAAGGAACCACAAGGATCATCTAGTTCCAGCCCCCCTGCCATGGGCAGGGACACCCTACCCTAGATCAGGCTGCCCACAGCCTCAGCCAGCCTGGCCTTAAACACCTCCAGCCATGGGGCCTCAACCACCTCCCTGAGAGACCCATTCCAGGCTCTCACCACTCTCCTGCTCAACAACTTCCTCCTCACAGCCAGTCTGAACCTACCCACCTCCAGCTTTGCTCTATTCCACCCTAGTCCTGTCATTCCCTGATAGCCTAAGTAGTCCCTCCCCAACTTTTTTGTAGGCCTCCTTCAGATACTGGAAGGCCACAAGAAGGTCACCTGGGAGCCTCCTCTTCTCCAGACTGCACAGCCCCAACTCTTTCAGTCTGTCCTCACAGCAGAGCTGCTGCAGCCCTCTCAGCATCCTCGTGGCCCTTCTCTGGACACACTCCAGCATCTCCTCATCCTTCTTGTAATGGGGGCTCCAGAACTGGCTGCAGGTGGGGTCTCATCAGAGCGGAGTAGAGGGGGAGAATCGCCTCCCTTTACCTGCTGGCCACACTTCTGATGCAGCCCAGGCTCTGGTTGGCTCTCTGGGCTGCAAGTACACACTGCTGGCTCCTGTTGAGCTTCTCGTCCAGCAGCACCCCCAAGTCCCTCTCCTCAGGACTGCTCTCCAGCCACTCACTGCCCAGCCTGGATTTGTGCTTTGACTCATTAGATTAAAACAGGAGGGTTTCCTTCCTAAAAGGACAAAAAAAAAAAAAAAAGGATCAAAATTTCTTTTATCAGACAACTGCTTTTTAACAGTTATGGCTTTGCTTCATGACATAACAAAGGTGCGAGCCCTTAAAGCTTACAGCGAGAGCCGTGCGTACAGCTGCCTCTGTTGGTTAAGAGACTGACCTGTGTTCTATTAATATTTATAGATTTAAATTTTTAATACACAACGATTCTGCATTATTGAGTAGGAGACTGCATTTTAATGGTTATGGAGTAGGAGTGGGGCTTTTTTTGTACTTAACACTGCAATACATTTTTCAGGGCGGAATAAAAAGTCGTTGCTTTCTAACTTCCTCCAACAGAATCCCTTTGGACAGTCCTTCAGTGCAATGGTGAACATTTCTCTCTCTCTTGAGATACATAATATTATATTTGTGGCAGATTTCCTTTTGGGGGTGGGGTGTTGTGATTTAGATTTATGGTATATAAGGATTTTCTATAGCTGGAAATTTCTCGCTGAATAATTCAAACATCAATCTGGGATTACAAATTCAGTCTTGAAGCCAACTGGAATTTTATTTGCAGGATGGCTCATCATGTTTTAGAAGGGGCATGTTGACAAAATAAGAGATTCAGAATGCTAACTTGAGTGGACATCTTGAACTGGGGCTAGAGTGCAGATTCAGCATTGCATTCCTTTATTTTGCAATCATGACCTTTGCTCAATGCTTTAATAATAGCTGCACTGTAAAGGGTCACAGGATCATAGGATGTCAGAGTTTGGAAGGGATCCAAAGAGATCAGCCAGTCCAACTCCCATGCCAGAGGAGGACCATGCAATCTAGCTCAGGTCACACAGGAAAGCGTCCAGACAGGCCTTGAAAGTCTCCAAAGAAGGAGAATTCACAACCTCTCTGGGGAGCCTGTGCCAGTGCTCTGGGACCCTTACAGTAAAGAAGTTCCCCCTTGTGTTGAGGTGGAACCTCCTGTGCTGCAGCTTCCATTCATTGCTCCTTGTCCTATCCCAGGGAGCAAGTGAGCAGAGCCTGTCCCCCTGCTCCTGACCCCCAGCCCTCAGATATTGATAAACAGTTATTAAATCTCCCCTCAGTTTTCTCCAGACTAAACAGCCTGAGGTCCCTCAGCCTCTCTCATCAGTCAGTGTTCCAGACCCTAATCATCCTTGTAACCCTCTTTTGGACCCTCTCCAGCAGATCCCTGTACTTCTTACACTGGGGTGTGGAAAGGAGAAGAGAAGATCTAATAAATGCATATAAATATCTGAGGGCTGGGTGTCCAAAAGGAAGGGACAGCCTCTGCTCACTTGTGCCCTTGGATAGAACAAGGGGGAATGGAAGTAAACCACAGCACAGGAAGCTCCACCTCAATATGTGGAAGAACTTCTTTACTGTAAGTGTCACAGAGCACTGGAACAGACTGCCCAGAGAGACTGTGGAGTTTTCTTCTCTGGAGACTTACAAGATCCACTTGAATGTGTTCCTCTGTGACCTGTGCTAGACTCTATGGTCCTGCTCTGGCAGGGAAGTTGGACCTGAAGATGTCCAGAGGTCCCTTCCAACCCATAATATCCTGTGATCCTGTGAACCTGCGTTTTGGAGGACAATGTGGGATTTCAAGACCTCTTAAGTGTTACATAACAGCATGACCTGTTTGGCAGCAGATGACATCAGGTAATTTCTGACTTGTGCATTTAGTCACTACGATCACTGACGCTTGTCTTCTTCTCAATCAGTTGAATATTGTCAAGGTCTGGTCTGTGTGTTTAAGTGGTAATAACACCTTTAGCAGCAGCAGAGCACATGAACAGTGCAGAGCTGCTCTGGAATAGCAAACTCAGTACTGTTTCATCTTGAAGTGGGTCAGGATCTTCACAGTGTAATTCAGGTGGGCTGTTCTTGCATTAAGAAGTACTTTGCTCTTCAAATAATGGAGTGAAAATAATAGATTTTTTATTTAGGAAGAAAAGGATATTTGATGTGAATCACAATCCAGTGTAGTAGAATTTAGAATAATTTCCTCTTTTAGTGTAAAATTTGTATTGCAAAAGAAATAGGGGAGGTATAAGCTGGATATTAGGAGGAAATTCTTCACAGAGAGTGATTGGCATTGGAATGGGCTGCCCAGGGAGGTGGTGGAGTTGCTGGCCCTGGAGGTGTTGAAGCAAAGCCTGGATGAGGCACTTAGTGCCATGGTCTGGTTGATTGGACAGGGCTGGGTGATAGGTTGGACTGGATGATCTTGGAGGTCTCTTCCAACCTGGTTGATTCTGTGATTCTATGATGGAATACAGCTATGTCTACAAACCAAGCATTCAGCTGATGGCTTTACCACCACAATTCTTTATTTTCAGGGTATCATGGCTCTGTTTTCCCACAATGAATGTAAAGAAAGAGATCATTCTTGCAATCTATGCGAGAGTTGCTGTTGCTTTGACAGCATCTCACTCTAATTGAACAAAATTGGTCTTACAGATGCTTAAGAGATGTATTTCAATATTCACAATGGTCAGGAATGGTCAATAATTCATAGCTATATATACCAAGTTGGATTTTGGTACCATCACAGAAGGTGTATCACATGGGATTTGCCCAGTTTTAGAGAAGAAGTGTTTATTTAGGGATTTAGAAAGAGGGAAACCAAACAATTTCATCATGTGTCCTGTGGTGTGTCTACAGCCCAGTGAAAATCAGATTAATGTGTTTGCATTCAGTGGCTGAAACAGCTAATAAACATTTCATAGCATCGAATGAGAGGGATTGCATTGTTTTACATCCTCATGTTTTATTCCTGATGTTACTTTGACATTGTCTTCACTAAAACCAATGTTTGTCAATAGACAAGTGAGAAATTAAATGTTCCTCAAGCCAAACTAAAAATACAAACTAAAAAAACACTACCTCAGTTACATTACACTTGAAGCAATTACAATTATTACATTTAGCATAAAACATTTCCTTTCAAGCTCTGATTTCTAACCACCTGAAATCCATACCATTCTGTGAAGCCAAACTGAAATTCATTTTTTTGTCTTCATTTGTGAACATTTTGTTTTCCCTTTGAGTCAATTTAACCTAATCCAAGATCAGAGTTTTATATATATAGAGAGAGAGTGTATAAAAGATGTGTGTCCTGAGTGTGGCCAAACAAAGTAACACCACCTCCTGTATTTCATATCTGGACACTCTCTAAACCAGCAAGATGCCCACTCTTATTTTAGGCAGTGCTGCAAAACATTTGTTTTGTTATGAAATTTGATTGTTTTATTACCAGGCAATAACAGTATTTCCTTATGTCTTCAAACAGGCAAGCAGGCAAGCTGGCAAGCTCTCCTGGGACGTGATTAACAGCTTCTCAGCTGGGGGATACTATCAAATGAAATTATTTCTTCAGCTATTAACCTTTGATGACATCAGTAATTCCCACATCTAGGACATGACAGGGTCTGATCATGGATAGGGAGGAGGAACGTGCATGGACTCACGCTGCAAGCAGCCACATCAAAACACAGACTGTTGGAGGATTGGAGCTTTCATGTCAACAGCTAAGCAAAAGCCAAGTTTTCAACAGCAGTCGGTAGGTCATGGCTCCTGCAGTCATGCCATGGGGAGGTTTCTTATTGCTTTAGGTGCTAGAAAAACCTGTGGACTTCTAATGAGCTGCCCCTTAGCAGACCCTTCTCGGCCCCAGGGTACAGTGGCTCAAAGGCATTGCCTTACTCTGCCATTCCTCTGCTATTATTTTCACTTGCCCCTTCCCTCACAACCCTCTGCTGCCTGTGTTTTACTGCTGTCACAGCTCATTCCTGTTTCAATAGTAGTGTGGACTATTTTATTTTGTGCCTGTCCCTTCCCTTCCTCTGGGCACAACTCCAAAATAAGGAATGCCTGTGAATTATCTTAGTACTGGATGACAATGCCATCTGACCTTTCATGGTATTGGGTGAGGTATTGATGAAAGCAATTGATCCCATTTCTGAGTGACTTTCTCATCTAGGAAGACAAGTGGAAGTGAAATACAAAATCTGACAGTGTCTGCAAAATCCTGTATCTAGTTGGAGATTTCAGAAGCTTTTGGAGTTCTTTTTCATGGCCTTTTAGCCTCAGTAGGGATAACAGACATCATAATATTCTTCATAGAGTCATAGAATTGTTTTAGTTGGAAAAGACCCCCAAGATCATCGAGTCCAACTGTCAACCTAACATCACCATGGCCATTAAGCCATGTCCTGAAGTGACACATTTCATAGAATCATAGAATGATCTGGGATGGAAGTGACCTCCAAAGATCATCTAGTGCAACCTGCAATAAGCAGGGGCATCCTCAACCAGATCAGGTTGCCCAGAGCCCTGTCAAGCTTCACCTTGAATATATTCAGGGATGAAGAATCAACTACCTCTCGAGGAAACCAGTTCCAGTGTTCTACTACCCTCATGGTAAAGAACTTGTTCCTAACATTCATGTTTCTTGAACATCCCCAAGGCTGGTGATTCCACCACCTCCCTGGAGAAAGTATTCCGATGTCTGACCTTTTTTTGAAGAGCCTTCATCTATTCAAATAACTTACTTGCTTGTTTTGGTTTTGGATAGACAGGAGACAACTTGATACTGCACAACCCTTTACTTGTGTAAGCCACCCTCAATGACAGGCCCACTGCTCCCCCAGGTAGGAAGTTACCTCAACACCATAGACTAGTACATAAGGAGTGGCTACCAAGAAAACAGAGACTTCTTTTTCATGAGGACTCATGTGGAAAAGACAAGGGGTAACAGGTGCAAGTAACTCACGGGGAGTTCCAACTGGACTCCAGAAGGAAAGTTTTTTAGGATGAGAACAGACATTGGAATCATCTCCCAAAGGAAGTAGTGGATTTCCCTACAGTAGTCAGTTTTAAGACTCATTTGACAGGGTGCTGGGTCAGCTCATTTAAATTAAAATATTATCAAGAAAGATTGGACCAAATGGTCCTTGAGGTCCCTTCCACCCTGGCATTCTGTGATTCAATGAAATATGTGGCAGATGAGTAACAGGACCTGTATGTTTACTGAAGCTAGGACTACACATCAGATCTAGAGTTTGCTGTTTTGGAAGAAGCCTTTCTAGTTTTGAAATGGTTAACCGCAGGGACCAGCTGTCCATTCTTTGTGTTATTTTACTGGGACACTATTGGTGGCTTGCTTTCTTAACAGATAACCAAGACTGCCTCCCAAACAGCAAGTGATAAAAAGATATCACCTTGTAAGTCAGTTTTTCACAGAACTTTAGAGGTTGGAAGGGACCTCCAGAGATCATCCAGACCAACCTCCCTGCCAAGGCAGGATCCCTAGGGTCGTTCACACAGAAATGTGTCCAGGCAGGTTTTGAAAGTCTCCAGAGAAGGAGACTCCACAGCCTCTCTGGGCAGCCTGTTCCAGTGCTCTGTTACCCTCACTGTAAAGAAGTTTCTCCTCATGTCAAGATGAAACCTTCTATGTTCCAGTTTGTATCCATTGCTCTTTGTCTTATTGCTGCAGACTACGGAAAAGAGATTGGACCCATCCCCTTGACAACCACCCCTCAGATATTTGTGCACACTGGTCAGGTCTTCTCTCAGTCTTCTTTTCTCCAGACTAACCAGCCTAACATTCAAACTCAGAGCTCTAACATATGGTGTTACCTGAAAGTAAATATGGCACTAAGATGTTTTGATTTCCTTTTGAGCCATGTCACATACCAATAGTGTTATAGCTGGGTAGAGGAGGTTGTTCAGTCACAACCTCTTTCTGAAGGAGCATCTAGGCAAAGTTCTACCAATGGCACCTGAAAGTCATTGCCAGATATTTGCCTATTCATAATGGATTTAGCATGGATGCATGCTCAAGTGGGGTAGCGAAGATGTTGGCCTTGTCAGCTGAATTCATGTTAAAACAGGAAAATAACTCCACTTTTCATTCCTAGAGTTGTGATCCTGCGATCTCTGGTGTCACCTGGGCAGGGAGACGCGCAGCAGAATAGGTTGCTGGGAGGATGCCACAGTGTCAACAGATATTTTCAGAGAGAGAGAGAGCACAGCACTTAAGGAGATGGCTGAGAAATTAAAAGTATCGATTCTGAAAAAAAATGTGAATGGAAAGAAAATGTTTTTGTACTAAAGCTCAACAGACCAATCAATGCTGCTTCTGTGGAAGAGATTTCTCATGCAGAAGATGCTCAGTGCCCTGATACAATCAGTTTCCCAAAGGACAGTTCTCTTTTCACTCTTATCCGTAGTGCTTGGTGACACTTGTTATACTGTTTCTGAGACATGCTGTGCAGCATCTCTCTGTTAGCAAATCAAGACTCCACATTTCCTTTTCTTTGCCCTTTCAAATTTAATTTATACATTTAGTATGGCATAAGGAATCCTTACTTAAGATCAGCAACTCCACAGTCAGCTTTCATGAATCACTTCCCTTAGCCTTCCTGGATAACACTGGATAATCCTGGATCATCATTCCCCCCTGCCAATATTTCACACTGCAAACCACTTCTTGTGTTACATGAGGCAAGCCAGTCCCACCTTTGTGCTCAACATTTCCCTTTTAGCCCCATCCTTAGTCTCCCCACTCATGGTTATTCTTGATTAGTTGATAACAGTTAATGAATGAAAACATTTTAAGAGTTGAAGCACAACTTGCCGGAGTTCTCCTTCATAATTCTCCACCTTTAGAGCAAAATCCAGCAAATCTCCCACTGCAGTCTCATTGTCTGAGCATCCACATGTCTGGAAGTAAGCTGTGAATGAGCTCAGACAGGTCTGTATAAAAATGTTAAAATTTATTTTCTCTTCCCCCTCCTCCTGTTGCCCCTTGACATTTGACAAAGCTATCACAACAGAAGTGAACAGCAACTTAAGTTTCTCTGGTTAAGTAAATGCAGAATCACATTTTGTTAATCACCTAGTTACCAAAGTGTTAAACAGGAATTTGGGATTCTTGTGTCCCTGAAATGCCTGAGTTTGAAGGATTGTTGATAAAAAAAGAGAAGTGTGGCTGAAGGCATAGTTCAAGCTGAGCTGAGCCTCCTGTAATGCCTTCCAGGTTCCTCATCTCAGAGCTCTGGCTCCAGAGTGAAACCTGGACTCACCCATCTTTCCACCTGCAATCCTTCAGCATCATCAGCCCATGCAACCTGTAGACTTTAGGAAAACTAAGCATTCTGGCAACCCATCCTTCCTGGGAGTGGCTGCAGGCTTCCACTCACCTCTGCGAAAGAAGGCAGCAAGGAGATTCCCTGCACAGGCACCTCCACGGCCGATGAACTCATCCCCTCACCGCTCACATCACTGGCAGGGAAACACGCTGGCACCAAACGCACAGATAAGAAAGCAAAAGCCCTTCCCTGATGGACCAATCAAGTCTGACAACTGTCTTGTGGTGGATGCCAGAGAGATTCTGACTATTTTGGCAGGAACAGCAGCTTTTTCTAGGTGAGAATCTGCCTACACAGGATTTATGCAAACATTTCCTCACTCGCTCTGTAACCGCCCCTTCGCAGCAAAGCAGTTCAGTGTTAGCGCCAATTCTTTACATAGTTCTGGGTTTAAAATACTACCACTGCCTAAAATAAGAGGGATTTCAATTGCATTGCTCTCTGAAATGAAGGAGGTGGAAGCCAGTTTGACAATTTAAGCTGATAGCTGCGATGCTGCTTTGCCAGAGTTCTTGGCACCCGGCCTAGGGAGGAAGTCATGAGAAGAAGGGAAGAGATGAAGACAAAGAAGGAATAAAAGAGAGTGAAAGCGATCCAGTCTGCTTAATATAATGACATATATTGCCTATAAAGCAAGTTTTATAGTCAGTGGAAAGAGACCTGTGCTTTTCAGATGCCACAGGAGATGTTCTCACCCACCAAACAGAGGCACCTCTTTACTGACAGCATAGGGGACTCAGGTGTTTTCAGGGAGCGATGAAGCACTACAATGAATTGCCTCTCTTCCACAAGGATTACAGAGAGAAATGGTGAGAAATATCAGCTACTTCAGCTCACTTGAAGTATGGTCCATCTGATGCTCTTCAGAGAACGGGGAGCCACCGGAGCAGAGCATATTGCTGAAGGATCACAAACATGACTTGACAGGGCAGGAGAGAAATTGCTTCCCAGATCAGAGGTGTAAGAAAGCCTTGGAGGGAACACAGCTCCATATCTATGTAGAACAGGCAGTTTGGAGCTGGGCAGATTTAGACTGGATATTAGGGAAAATTTCTTCATGGAAACTGTGCTCAGGAACTGGAATAGGTTGCTCAGGGAGGTGATGGAGTCGCTGTCTCTGGAGGTGGACATTGCACTTCAGGACATGGCTTAACAGCCATGGTGGTGTTAAGTTGATGGTTGGACTGACGAAATCATAGAATAGTTTAGGTTAGAAGAGATCTCAAAGCTCAATCAGTTCCAATCCCTTGCCATAGGCAGGGACACCTCCCACTAGAACAGGTCACTCAAGGCCTCATCCAGCCTGGCCTTAAACACCTCCAGGGAGGGAGCAGCCACAATGTCCCTGGGCAACCTGTGCCAGTGTTTCACCACCCTCACAGGAAAGAATTTCTTCCTAACATCTAGTTTAAATCTCCCCTCTGCCAGTTTAAACCCATTACTCCTCATCCTATCATTACAAGACCTTGTCAATAGTCCCTCCTCAGTCCTCCTGTAGCCCCCTTCAGATATTGGAAGGTTACTACAAGGTCTCCTCAAAGCCTTTACTTCTCCAGGCTGAAGAGCTCCAACTTGATGATCTTAGGAGTCTTTTCCAACTGAAACAATTCTATGTCAACATCAGGCAAAGTTATTCAAAACCAAGCAGCCTATGGAAGTGGTTGGCTGGTCAAAAATTGTGGGTAGACACAGTTACAGATAGGATTATGAGTCCAGAATGATGATTCATAGAATCATAGAATCAACCAGGTTGGAAGAGACCTCCAAGATCATCCAGTCCAACCTAGCACATTCATTGCAAAAAAAACCCCAAAAAACCAAAACCAAACAAAAAAAAAACCAGATTAGAGCTGAGGAGTCCCAAGTCCCAAGCTTTCAGCCGGGAGCAGATACTCAGGTGCACAGCTAATACAACTGCTCAGAGAGACAACAGAATTATGTGTAGCATGATAAAAACAATCAAGCCCGTAGGGGCCTGGAGCATAGTCCTATGAGGATAGGCTGAGGGAGCTGGGGGTGTGCAGCCTGCAGAATAGGAGGCTCAGGGCAGACCTCATTGCTGTCTACAACTACCTGAAATGAGCCTGTAGCCAGGTGGGGTTGGTCTCTTCTGCCAGGCAACCAGCAACAGAACAAGGGGACACAGTCTCAAGTTGTACAGGGGAGGTCTAGGCTGGATGTTAGGAGGAAGTTGTTGGCAAAGAGAGTGATGGCATTGGAATGGGCTGCCCAGGGAGGTGGTGGAGTCGCCATCCCTGGAGGTGTTCAAGCAAAGCCTGGATTAGGCACTTAGTGCCATGGTCTGGTGCTAGGTTGGACTGGATGATCTTGGAGGTCTCTTCTAATTTGGTTGATTTTATGATTCTGTGATTCTAAGCCTGCAATCAGAAATGTAATGAAGGGTGGCACCTACTTAGCCAGAGATGGCAGCCAATATACAGTATGGGTCATAAGTCTATGTGCAGGCAAGGTCAAGTCAGGTAAGAAACAGTTTTTTTCTGAGTTGAAAGTGCCAGTGTGTGAAACTTGATTTGCCATCTAGGCAGGTATACAAAATGCCTAAACAAAGGATTCTCAAGCCCTCTGCAAGCACAAGATCAGGCATGCAAGAGAACAACATTAGCATCAGCAAATCATCTCTTGTGGGTGCAGAACAAAGTGCTGAATTAGACACTGGAGAGAACTCACTTGAAAAGTCCCAAAACATCATTTTAAACTGAAGCAGAAGCTGTGCTCTCAGCATGAAAGAAGTATTCTGCTGTGGGGAAGGGTGTCTGGAATGTCAGGCAGCATTACTGTTCCCAACAAGGAGATCTGCCTTTTCATATTGCATAGGTCAAGGTCTTCCCTCAGTGCAAACAGCCTTGTGGAATCCAATGGGAAAGTACTGCAGAATCACAGAATGTTAGGGGTTGGAAAGGACCTCCAGAAATCATTTGGTCCAACCCCCCTGGATCACCTAGGGCACAGGAACATGTCCAGGTTGGCTTTGAAAGTCTCCAGAGAAGGAGACTCCACAACCTATCTGGACAGCCTGTTCCACTGCTCTGTCATGCTCACTGTAAAGAATTTGCTCTTCATGTTGAGGTGGAACCTCCTGTATTCTGTCTTATACCCATTATTCCATGTCATGTTACCAGGTGTCACTGAAAAGAGCCTATCCCCTTCCTCTTGACACTCTTCATATATTCCTATACATTAATAAGATCCTCTCTCAGCCTTCTCTTCTCCAGACTAAACAGTCTCAGCTCTCTCAGTCTTTCTTCATAGGAGAGATGTTCAAGTCTCTTATTCCCAGGCAAGACCATATATGTAAATGCATCAAGCAATGTTTCTATGGAGCTGAAGGAAACATTTTGCCACAGAATCCAAAGTGGTCAATATGAAGAACTATTAATAACTGCAAATCAAGTCATTTAGAAAGCTAAGTAAAAATTCCTTATGGATTACACTGTCAAGACCAAAACATTCAGGGCCAAGATGGCAAACAGGAATTATTTGCAGCTGATCTGCAGGATGATGAACCATAGAACCAGTCAGGGTTGGAAGGGACCACAAGGATCATCTAGTTCCAACCTTCCTGCCATGGGCAGGGACATGAGGGGCAGAGCCCAGTACTGATTCCAGATTTGTTATCCTTTTTTGACAGAGTTTTTTTCATTTCAAATAAGAAAGAATAAGAGAGAGAACATAAGGCACTGGAGCTCCTTTGGTCAACCACCATCTGTGGTCTGGTCTTCTGGTCCTTTAACAAAAGGCTGCAGCTAATGCAACAAGTCATCTTGTTATCCAGGGCTTTTTTGTGTGCATGACCAGGAGGTATTGTGCTCCTTCTGGAATGGAAATGGCCCAAAAGAAATTGGCATGTGGAAGAAAGGCTCATATGTAAGCTCTTAGGAAAGAGCTTTTGAGTGTGAATGCTTTAAATGTCATGTCTTTATTCAGACAAGGGATGTGATAAGATAGAATCTCTTTCAAACCAGCAGCTTTCTCCAGGAATTCCTAAGCTTCTTTCTGTGATGTCAGACAGCTTCTGTTCAGGTGGTGTAGTTGCACTGGACTGACAGAAGCACCATGGATCAATGGTTGAATTTCCTGGAATGGCCATGACAGTCTCTGCTGTTCCTGTTCAGGTGGTGTAGTTGCACTGGACTGACAGAAGCACCATGGATCAATGGTTGAATTTCCTGGAATGGCCATGACAGTCTCTGCTGTTCCTGTTCAGGTGGTGTAGTTGCACTGGACTGACAGAAGCACCATGGATCAATGGTTGAATTTCCTGGAATGGCCATGACAGTCTCTGCTGTTCCTGTTCAGGTGGTGTAGTTGCACTGGACTGACAGAAGCACCATGGATCAATGGTTGAATTTCCTGGAATGGCCATGGCAGTCTCTCTTTGCTCTTCTTCCTCGTGTTTCTTAGGGATTAAAATCCTGAGGAATATCTGTGTACCTGGTGGCTGGTGGTTAAGAAAACATCTGTATGCATGTTAGATACCATGCACATCAGTATCTCAAGGGGGTCTACAAAAAAGCTGGGGGGAGAACTTTTTAAGCTGTCAGGTAGTGATAGGACTTGGGGGGGAATGGAACAAAGTGAGAAATGGGTAGATTCAGACTGGATGTTAGGAAGCAGTTCTTCCCCATGAAGGTGGTGAGACCGTGGAACAGGTTGCCCAGGGAGGTGTTGGAAGCCTCATCCCTGGAAGTGTTTAAAGCAAGGCTGGATGAGGCTCTAGACAGCCTGATCTAGTGTGAGGTGTCCCTGCCCATGGCAAGGGAATTGGAACTAGATGATTCTTGCGGTCCCTTCCAACCCTGACTGATTCTACGATTCTATGATCAGCGCCACAACAAAATGAAATCCCTTCAAAATATAAACTAGGTGAAGTCAAGCTGTCCACAGAAATACTGGCATGCTCCTGCAGGCCCTGGTGCCCCTGTGGGCTGGAGTAAGCTACAATTTGCAATGACTTTGCCATGACTGTCTCATCTGGTAATTTCCCTCTGATAATTTTTTAAGCAGAATTAATCTCTCCGAGCACCTTCCTTTGCTTTTACAAGCGCAGATCTTCAGATTCAGTTTAAGCAAGCTGCCTGTGTGCCATGTAAAAGGGTTCTGTTTTATCTGAATCAGTGCAGTGATTTAATGTTTAATGCCATCCTCTACACACCTACAACCAGGAAATGCTCATTTGGAAATAAAAATTGTTTCAAAGTGCCACCAACTGTTGTTTCTGCAAACTGCAGTGCAAAAAAATGTGGCTTTTAAATGCTTCTACTGCACGTTAAAACATGTTCTGGTGTAGTACACAACTTACAAGAACAAGCCTACATTATCCTTTTCCCTAGCACATCCTATTAGAGCATCTCCCCTACAGCTGGCTGTCAAAGGAAATATAAAGCAGTATACCAGGCATACCTTCTCTGTTGTTTGTAAAGGAGTTATTTGTTTCCCCAGGTGTGTGTGTTTTAATGGCAAACCAACTTCCAAAAGCTTCCAAGAAACCTCCAAAATTATCTAAGACAACCGAGTGAGACCTCATCTTGAGTACTGCCTTCAGTTTGGGGCTCCTCAGTTTCAGAGGGAGAGTGATCTGCTGGAGAGGGCTCAGCAGAGGGCTATGAGGATGATCAGGAGATTGAAGCACTGCCTGATGAGGAGAGGCTGAGGGACCTGGGGCTTTTTAGTCTGGAGAAGAGAAGACTGAGAGGGGATTTAATCAATGTTTATAAACATCTGAGGGCTGGGGGTCAGGAGAGGGGGGACAGGCTCTGCTCACTTGCTCCCTGGCATAGGACAAGGAGCAATGGGTGTAAGCTGCAGCACAGGAGGTTCCACCTCAACACAAAGGGGAACTTCTTTCCTGTAAGGATAACTGAGCACTGGAACAGGCTGCCCAGAGAGGTTGTGGAGTCTTCTTCTCTGGAGACTTTCAAGGCCTGTCTGCATGCATTCCTCTTGTGATCTCTGCTAGACTGGTTGGACTGGATGATCCCTTTGGGTCCCTTCCAACCCCTAATATCCTGTGATCCTTTGAAAATTTGGCTTTGCTTTTTAAATATATCTCCTATTAGTGATGCATGAGTTGCTAAGCATTAATCACAGAATTTCAGAATCATTCTGGTAGGAAAAGACTCTTGAGATCATCAAGTCCAACCATTAACCTTACTCTACAAAGTTCACCCTGAAACCATATCCCCAGGCACCATATCCAAGTGGCCTTTTAGACATGTCCAGAGTCAGTGACTTGACCACCTCCCTGGGCAGCCCATTCTAGTGCCTGACTACTCCTTCTGGGAACGAAAATTTCCTAATGTCCAGTCTGAACCTACCCTGTTGCAGTTAAAATGTGTGTGCTGAAAGCACCATACTCTAGTGCACTGCATTCACCTCCTTCAGGCTTTAAGTTCCACTTTCCTTAAACTTGATTTTCTCATCTCTCTCAGTTCCTGTAGTTTTTCTTTATCCTAAATCAGAAGTTTAGCTTAGTTTAGTTTAGTCTGATGAAGAGGAGGCTAAGGGGAGACCTCATTGCTCTCTCCAACTACCTGAATTCATGTTGTAGAGAAGTTGGTACTGGTCTCTTCTCACAGATAATGTGTGACAGAACAAGAGAGAGCAGCTTCAAGCTCCAACTGGGTAGGTTTAGAGTGGATGTTAGGAGGAAGTTCTTCACATAGAGGGTGATTTGCCATTGGAATGGGCTACCCAGGGAGGTGGTGGAGTCACCGTCCCTGGAGGTGTTCAAGGAAAGACAGAATGAGGCACTTAGTGCTATGGTCTGGTTGACTGGATAGGGCTGGGTGCTAGGTTGGACTGGATGATCTTGGAGGTCTCTTCCAACCTGGTTGATTCTATTCTATTCTATTCTATTCTATTCTATTCTACCCGACATTAGCCATATTTTGCACAGAAAGACTGGTCAGACATTGGAATGTGCTGCCCAGAGAGGTGGTTGGGTCACCAACCCTGGATCTGTTTAAAGGTCTGTTAGGTTTGGTGCTTGGGGTAATATCATTTAGGTTGGAGTCTGTAGAGTAAGGTTTATGGTTGGGCTTGACAATCTCGGGGGTGTTTTCCAACCTGAATGATTCTATGAAATCCAGCTGGGCTCCTTACAAGACAAAATTTTTCTACCATCCACTGACAGTGAGCAAAGAAATAGGATCACAAATCTGGCCAGGCAGGCACCGTGGTGCCACAAAAGGGTAAATAATCACAGAAGTTTGTCAGTCTGCACTGTGTGCCTGTATTAGTAATACAGCATGGGGCAGACTTCCAGGAGACTGAATGGTCACAACTCTTGGGGAGCTGATCTCCATAAATAGCAGCTCTAAATCAATTCTGTTTGCTTGCTGCGATCATACGAAATGCACCAACTGTTAAATAAATCAATATGACCCCAAAGATTCCTTGGCTTAACTTTGTGTGATTTTTGTGGCTGTAGGCTGATTGGGCATTTAAATCATTTTTTTCTCTGTCATAGCATCTGCATTATTTGAAAATGCCAGGCTGTGGACACAAACCTTTACATCTCTCCAGTGCTTTGTTAGCCAGCAGTAACAATAATTAAAAGAACAACAACCCTCCCTTGCTTCTTTGGGTACCATTTACTTGGTGTGGGATTGTTTTTTTTTTTCCTCCAGAGAGAACAAAGTAGGCATTTTACTGGTTTGAAATGAAACATGTTCTGCAAGGTCTGAGTTATTCATCTATTGACTGGTGGGAGCATTTATTTCAGAGAACAGTAAGTTACTCGAATGTTCTCAGTCCAAATTGATCCAACAGAATGAGGCAGCCCCCACCCCCCCCCAACCCTGTTCCATACTTTGAAGTCTGAATTCCTCCACAATTTGTCTTTCAAAACTGCTGCTCTGAACCCCCTGTAGATGTAATAGGTAATCACAGCTGATTGATTTCTGAGCGTAGGGATGGAAGTAAAGGGAGAGAAACGACCTGGCCACAGGAGAGGATGCTAAGTTCAAGAACATTGTAGGCATATGCCAAGGAGACCTTTCATAAAGGCAATAGAGTGACTGAAAAAGAAAAAGCCAGTGAGGGAAAAGAATAGAAGATAGCAGCTGAAAGGTGAAACAAGCAGACTAGCTGGGAGAAAACTGTGGTGCGGTGCCTGAGAGAGGGAGAGAGGAGTCTTGGTACGGCAGCACACAGTTAAATGGAGGAGGAGGAGAAGAAGAGGGCTCAGATTTGCAGACGATCCTAATCACATGGAAGGAGATCTGCTCAGTTCTCTGTTCTGAGAGGCAAGGATCTCAAGGCAGCACCTACTGCCAAAAAACTAACTGGCTGTGCTGTATGCCAGGTTCTCTTTCTTTGGAAAAGAGGATTCAGTAGAATGCCCAGGGAGGTTGTGGCTGCTCCCTCCCTGGATGTGTTCAAGGCCTCGAGTGACCTGTTCTAGCGGGAGGTGTCCCTGCCCATGGTGGGGGGTTGGAACTGGATGAGCTTTGAGGTCCCTTCCCACCTAAACCATTCTATGACTCTATGAAACAAACTCATAGCTTGATTGAGAAAAGCACTGACTTACAATGCCCACAGTTATCCTCATTAAAGGAATTTGGATTTTTAAAGATTATCCCAATGATTTGAAATATTTTCTGGCTCTTCAAAATCAAAAGAAAGATCCAGGTCCTCAAAGCTGCCATTGCCTTATTGGTAGCTGATGTTACCATTGAACTTCCTGGTATAAGAACACCAAATCTAAACACAGAAAGAAATGCCTTTATTTCTGTCCACTCTTTTACAAGTGCTATTATCAGCTAAATTATAGCTGCATTGCAATATCTGAAGGGGGTCTACAGAACGGCTGGGCAAGGACTGTTTAGAAGGGCCTGTAGCAACAGGATGAGCAGCAATGGTTTGAAATTAGAGCAGAATAGATTTAGGTCAGACATAAGGAAGAAGTTATTCACAAAGAGAGTGGTAAAAAAGAGTTCTGGAGCCCCCAGTACAAGAAAGACATCAAACTGTTGGAGCGAGTCCAGAGGAGGGCCACGAGGATGATCACAGAGCTGGAGCAGCTCTGCTATGAGTACAGGCTATGAGAGTTGGGGCTCTTCAGTCTGGAAAAGAGAAACTTCAAGGAGATCTTCCAGTATCTTAAGGGGGCCTACAGGAGAGTTGGGGAGGGACTAATGACAAGGTCTTGTAATGACAGGATAAGGAGTCATGGGTTTAAACTGGCAGAGGGAAGATTTAAACTGGATGTTACAGTGAGGGTGGTGAGACACTGGCACAGGTTGCCCAGGGAGGTTGTGGCTGCTCCCTGCCTGGAGGTGTTCAAGGCCAAGTTGGATGAGGCCTTGAGTGACCTGTTCTGGTGCGAAATGCCTGTAGCAGAGGGTTGGAACTGGATGAAATTCGAGGTTCCTTCCAACCTAAACCATTCTGTGTGATTCTGTGTAAAATACTGGAACAGGTTGCCCAGAGATGTAGTTGAGGACATTCAAGGATAAACTTGGTGGGGTCCTGAGCAACATTATCTAGTTGAGATGTCTTGCTCACTGCAGGGGGAATTGAACAAGATGACTTTTGAGGGTCTTTTCCAACATGATGTCTTCTGTGATTCTGTGATAGAGGAATCTCAAGTGCTGTGCAGCTTGATTTGCTAACTTTAACTGGCCTTGCAGTCGTATTCCTGACTCTGTGACACACATGACCACCACTGCCACATAAAGGTACTTACAACTCAAGTTGTGTCGGGGGAAGTATAGGCTGGATGTTAGGAGGAAGTTCTTCACAGAGAGAGTGATTGGCATTGGAATGGGCTGCCCAGGGAGGTGGTGGAGTCACCGTTCCTGGAGGTGTTCAAGAAAAGCCTGGATGAGGCACTTAGTGCCATGGTCTGGTTGATTGGTTAGGGCTGGGTGCTAGGTTGGACTGGATGATCTTGGAGGTCTCTTCCAACCTGGTTGATTCTGTTCTATTCTATTACATTAAATAAAAATAAGGCTGAATTTTGCAACTGGCATTGCAAAAGCAACGGAGAACAGAACGGCAATTAGCAAACCCAATCTTAAGGATTTGCAGGGTAAAACACCAGGCTTCTATGGCCCACACTAGTGAGGGAGGTTCTGCAGCTTTGTTTGCCTTTCCACTTTAGTTCTAAGAAAACCCAATCACGAATCACTAAGTTACTGTTCAGGTGTCAACTTAGGTGATAATAAAGAAAGAGTTTATCCTTTTCCTTAATGAGGAGTAAATCTAAATTCTGTAGAGCTGCAGCCAAAGCCTACTGCCCATATTTAACATGAGTTTATAAACAAATAGATCATTTTTCTCCTTTCCTAATTGTTTGCTTCAGCATGCTTTCCCCCCAGTGCTTTCAAGATGGATATATCTCACCATTTCATTAAGACAGTGTTGAATAGCAGCGTTTCCTTTTGTAACAAATTAGCATTACTGGAGTGTGCAATATGGGTTTGAAACTCATTTATTTTGGGATCCTTTATGCCATTCTGACAAAAGAGACGTTTTAATAGTGAGAGTCTAATGTAGGCTGCAAGTATTTGGTTGCAGAGGGAAGCAGGCTAAGGCAGCCTCCCTGTTTTTGCTACAGCAGAGACAGGCAGATGCAGCACCACATCCTCTACCCTGCCCTGGCAGAGGCTGTGCTGCTTTAAACAGCACTCATCAGCGCAGACCAGGTTCTTCTCATGTGTTGGTGATTGAATGCTGATCCTCAAATTCCTCTCTGGAGAGAGAGGTTGTGAGTCTCTTATTTTCACTAATGAGGAATGGGACAGCGTGAACAGGTTTGGGATTTACCCGAGATTCCCATACCACAAAACCACATAGAATCATAGAATCAAGCAGGTTAGAAGAGACCTCCAAGATCATCCAGGCCAACCTAGCACCCAGCCCTGTCCAGTCAACCAGACCATGGCACTAAGTGCCTCATCCAGGGCTTTTCTTCAACACCTCCAGGGCCAGCGACTCCACCACCTCCCTGGGCAGCCCATTCCAATGCCAATCACTCTCTCTATGAAGAACTTCCTCCTAACATCCAGCCTAGACCTCCTCTGGCACAACTTCAGACTGTCCCCTTGTTCTATTGCTGCTTGCACCATACACTCAGGTCAGCCAAGTGGCTGTCTGAGAGAAGCTGAACTCAAATGTGTTACTAACAGCAGAATTTCCAAGCTTTCCAAAGTCTCCAATTTCTGACTTGTCTGCAACAAAGGAAGTAATTCCCTATTCTTTACTTCATCGCTCTGATTGTTACAAACCCACTTCTGCTGAAGTGTTTAGGTCTCCTTTAAACCCAATATTAATCTCGAACTACAAACCTCTTCATTTAACATTCCTCATGGCTATTTGAGGAGCGAATAAATATCCTTCTGCTTTTCACAAAAATGCCTCTGCAATTGAACCTCTTATTAAATCCTTAGATTAGCAAGAGCTGCACTGTCATACAAATACTCCATTAGCATGAAGGGAAAAAAAAAAAGAAGCCACTGAGGACTGCTGCTAAATGAAAATTCTTACAAAGATCATAGGATCCACGGAGTTTACTTAGCACAAAAGCAATCTTCACTGAATCCTGTTAGATAACTAATAGGAATAACAATCATTAGGTGTTCAAGAAAAGGTGGGGCACTTAGTGCCATGGTCCAGTTGACTGGACAGGGCTGGGTGCTAGGTTGGACTGGATGAGCTTGGAGATCTCTTCCAACCTGCTTGATTCTATGATTCTATGATAATAGGAACAGAATGGTAAGCCTTTGCTTTCACACACACTTGCCTTGATCAAAAGTCTAAACAGGTTTGCTTTAGTCCATCAGTTTTCTTTTTTAGCACACTGCATCCCTTCTTTAACTGCAATTGGATCAAATGTTGCTGTTGCCATGTTCTCTGCTGGGTCTTCCACGTTCCTGGCAGTCCCTCATACCTTACTTCATTGGTCTGATCACTATTTTCTCTAATTCCTATTAT
Organism: Tricholaema leucomelas; assembly: GCA_013400475.1. Lineage (NCBI taxonomy): Eukaryota > Metazoa > Chordata > Aves > Piciformes > Lybiidae > Tricholaema lacrymosa > Tricholaema leucomelas. The sequence continues at coordinate 863,476 of WAAF01016242.1, forward strand.
ATTACAGAAATTCATTATGAAAACCAAACATTTCCAGAATTGGGTCACTTTTGTTGTGTTAACACATGGGGCTGCCCAGTGGCACAACAAGAGACATAGAATCATAGAATCAACCAGGTTGGGAGAGTCCTTCAAGATCACCCGGTCCAACCTAGCACCCAGCCCTAGCCAATCAACTAGACCATGGCACTAAGTGTCTCATCCAGGCTTTTCCTGAACACCTCCAGGGACAGTGACTCCACCACCTCTCTGGGCAGCCCATTCCAATGCCAATCACTCTCTCTGTGAAGAACTTCCTCCTAACATCCAGCCTAGACCTCTGCTGGCACAACCTGAGACTGTGTCTCCTTGTTCTGTTGCTGGTTGCCTGGCAGAAGAGATGGGAATTTAACCCAGATGGTAATTCTCCCCGCTCCCATCCATACACAAAGTCCATGTCAAGGCTCACAAAATCTTCACTGCCTTCACAGCTAAAGCCACCTTTCCAAAATTCAGTCATCACTATTTAATAATCCTCCCTCATTATAAATGCAAAGCAACACAGAAATGCTGGCTGGAGAAGGATCCTCTGGGAGCTACCCAGCCTGACCTCCTCTGGGGAGCAGACCTGTGCCAGCACTGTGTCAGGTCAGCTTGTGGCTTTGCCTTGACAACACAGCAAAGGCAGATGGAGATTCTCTTTGAAACTATCTCTTACCTTGCTTCCCCTAATTAGTTTATAAAATGGCAGAGTACATCTGCAATTTACCAGTAAGCAGCTGTGCAATATGTATACTTTAAAAGAAAATGTGCAGCTCTGATTTTACACTAGTCCTCTTTTGTGCTTCTCCTAGAGAAAAAACAGCTTCAGAGAGGCACTATTCTTAAGGTGAACTGAAAAGATTTTTCCAAAGGTGTTGTAAGCCATATCCTGGCTGCAAGCTCCCATTGTTAGTTTCTCTAATCACCATGATGGTGAACAACAGATTCTTCCCTTTCATTTTGTGACAGCCTGTCACATATGGTTATATAGACATCATACATAGACATACATCCATATACATATATATATATGGTATATATAATGCTACTACAGATAAATATCATGGAATCATAGAATCAACCAGGTTGGAGGATGGCTTCCAAGATCATCCAGTCCAACCTAGCACCCAGCCCTAGCCAAGCAACCAGACCATGGCACTAAGTGCCTCATCCAGGCTTTTCTTCAACACCTCCAGGGATGGTGACTCCACCACCTCCCTGGGCAGCCCATTCCAATGCCAATCACTCTCTCTGGCAACAACTTCCTCCTAACATCCAGCCTAGACCTCTCCTGGGAGACTGTGTCCCTTGAACTTGAGACTGTGTCCCTCGTTCTGTTGCTGATTGCCTGGCAGAAGAGACCAAGTTCTGGGTTCCTCAGTTCAAGAGGGACATAGAACTGCTTGAGAGAGTCCAGCACAGAGTCAAAAAGATGATGAAGGGAATGGAACATCTTCCTTATGAGGAGAGCCTGAGGGAGCTGGGGCTGTGCTACTTGGTGCAGACTGAGAGGTGACCCCATTTATGTTTATAAATATGTAAAGGTGAGTGCCAAGAACATGGAGCCAGGCTCTGCTGAGTGATGCTTAATGACAGGACAAGGGACAATAGGTGGAAGTTAAGGCATAGGAAATTTGATGTAAACACGAGGAGGAATTTTTCCCTGTGAGGGTGACCGAACACTGGAACAGGCTGCCCAGGGGGTTTGTGGAGTCTCCCTCTCTGCAGATATTCAAATCCTGCCTGAATGTGTTCCTGTGTGATCTGGTATAGGACATCCTGCTGTGTCAGGGGAGCTGGCCTGAGTGAGCTTTTGAGGTCCCTTCCAGCCCCTGACATTCTGTGATTCATTCTCTGATTTTAATGAAAGCGACTTTCTAGAACAAACAGCAGTATTTATACTACAGCTGAAGGAGAGTGGAAGAGACCTGGAAAGCCGCTGAGAACAAAGTTCCCATCTGCTATGAGCAGGTGCCTAAAGTTTAAGTGTATACATTTTAGACAGAGGTCAGGCAGGGTCACTGAAGGAGAAACCATCAGTTTTTATTAGCAAAATGTAAGCTATAAATTCTCATCTGGGGAGATTCTGGAGAACTTGATTTTTTAGGACAGATAAGGAGTAGATGCAGAAGGAAAGAGTAATCATAGTCTCAGCTTCCCAACCTCTCACTCTTTGGGAACATCTTTTCTAGCAGGTTTGGGTTGAGTTTCTTTCTTTTTTTTTTTACCCTTTTATCTCTACAGCTCAGAATTCAGAGCTGCAATAGAAGCGCCCAACCAGGTGTATATTCCATTTTAACAGCCTGCTCTTCTATGGTTTCTTTCTGGTTAGTTGCATGTGGGAAATGGGAGACAATTCTTAGCTTTTTAAGAACATCATAACATTCCAGGGTTTACCTCAGATAGCAAATGAGGAACTTGTAACTTCTGGCTGAACTCTCTGCCGCACCGATGGTGTTAGTTGGTGTGGATCAGCCATGTGCTGCTAACCGTACAGATGAAGAACAACACAAAAAGAAGATGCTGTTAATCGTCACTATTGATACAAAAGCAGTTTATAACAGGACACTCCAAGGCCAGCATCATGGCCCTCAAAACTATTTTCAAGGCTGTGCAAGCACTTAGAGCACAGATGTAGTCTCTGTTCTAAAGAATTAGCACTAGCAGAGGTGCACAGGTGGTAGAACATTGGCAGACTAAATACTAGCGGGAAGGATAATAGGTAGCAGTCATAGCTTAATCAACAGCCTGACTCTTGTCAAGTGAAGCAGAGGAGGATTTTTAGGTAAGGTAATGAGGGTAACTCTGCCTGTTACAGGAAGCTTCCCTTCAGCCTGAGAAGGCATGAAGATGTCTGATTGAAATAAGATACTGGGAGAGGCTAGCATCAGAGGCTGGTAGGAGGCAGTAATTGACCTGAATGTGCGATGAGAAGCAGATAAACTACCAAAGAATTTGAAAGTCATGTAAAGAAAATTTGCTTGTTAGTGAGGTATTAGTGGAGGAGTGAGATAAGAGAAGGGATACACAAAGAAGAGATGAAAAGAGAAGAGGGTCACGGCCACAACAGCAGGCTATGAAAATGTGTGGTAGCATTTGGGGAGGAAAGGATAGGAAAAGCAACTGAAATGCGATAGAAACCAGGCTGGTAGTTTTAGCTACTAAACTTCCCCAGTTCCACTATGTAGCAGAGGTGTCCTGGGCAGTGAGATGCTTGACCTGAGGCTTTTCCAGCATGTTACATGGGACTTAGAATTCTGAAGTGTTGAAATCCCCCAAGATCTGGTGCTCCATTTTGAACATGAGAGAAGCTGTGAGTCTTGAAGGGACACACAAAGGCGTTTTCACTCCTCTTTCTCAGTGATAGGAGTGTGAGCAGGGTGAGGAAACAGAAGGTCAGGCTCCTGTGTAGAGTGTGCCCAGCTGCAGGAGCAAGCCACAGTGAAGGAAACTTGGAAGTGTGGCAGAGAAAGTTCATGACTGGGATAAAAAAGTTGAGAACTAAGGGGATGTGGAGACAGATCTGGGTCAAATCCAAAGAAGGTTTGAGAGTGATGGGAGAGCCAAAGGTTTGGGAGTTTTTTTTGTTTGCTTGGTGCTTTGTTTTGTGTTGTTTTTAATAACAACAGATGCATGTTTTTTCTTGTACTTGGCAAGAAGAAAACTGCTTGGGTTTGGAAGCCTTGGCATGCTCTTGAGGAGGTGAACTGTAAACTCAATGTACCTTTGCAGATCTCTTGGAGTGTGGAAACAGGACTATGAGGAGAACAAACATTGGGAAGAGGTGTAACGAGATTTTTCCCAAGGCAGAAAAGGGAAAGCCATAAAATTCACTACCAAAATATAACAGCTACAAAATAAAATGATCTGGTTCTGCTTCCACAAACACAGACATGATTTTGCAAATGAGGACAAGGCCACATCTCAGCTTTAGAAAACCCATTAACATGTAAAAGGCTACACCCAGAAGCAAGGTGGTTTTAAAGCTAAGCTCAAAACTTCTAAGTGGGCATCTTCTACCTGAGAGCTGAATCCTTTAACATTGACTTTTTTCCTGCAATGAAAAATAAAATGTATCTGTCTAAATAGAGATCCCATCTATATTTTGCAGTTTAAGTATTTCCTTCCACAATAAAAACACTAGACATGAAGAAATAAATGCAATTTTACAGGCTTCTATGAAACCTGCAAATGAGACCTTCTATCAAACCCTACAAGACAGTTAAGCTTTGGGAAATGAAAAGCAGGTTGAGGGAAGTGATCCTTCCTTCTAGGCTGCACTGGTGAGATCCCAGCTGGAGTACTGCATCCAGTTCTGGAGTCCCTATTACAAGAGGGATATGGATGTGCTGGAAGGTGTCCAGAGAGACGCCATGATGATGATCAGAAGGCTGGAGCTGCTCTGCTATGAGGAGACACTGAGGGAGTTGGGGCTGTTCAGTCTGGAGAGGAGAAGGCTCCAAGGTGGCCTTATTGTGACCTTTCAGTATCTTAAGAGAGCCTACAAGAAAGCTGGGGAGGGACTTTTTAGGATGTCAGGTAGTTACAGGACTAGGGGGGATGGACCAAAGCTAGAAATGGGTAGATTCAGACTGGGTGTTAGGAAGAAATTCTTCCCCATGAGGGCGGTGAAACCCTGGAATAGGTTGCCCAGGGACTTGGTGGAAGCCTCATCCCTGGAGGTGTTTGAGGTGTGATCACCTGGAGGTGATCTAGTGTGAGGTGTCCCTACCCATGGCAGAGGGGCTGGAACTAGATGATCCTTGTGGTCCCTTCTAATTTCTCACTGATTCTATGATTCTATAACAGGCCACATCCTTTGATGACATTAGCTACAGCTTCCTTAAATCATTGGGTCAATGCTGATCTGGGCTGCTGATCTGGGCTGCTGATCTGGCTCTGTGATTTACTTGGTGACTTTTTATGAAAGTCAGTTACTTTTTATGAGAGATAAGCTTCTGCTTCCAGCCAGTGAGACTTCCAACTGGCTTGTATTTGGCAGAAGATGAAAGCGACACCATTCTATTTACCTGCCTCTTCTGAGCCTTTTGCTTCCTAGAGTCTTCGTTTTCTTTCTCAAAGAAAGAGTCACACAGGGAGCAGTGTTGATGCTGGTGGCCTTTGCTGGCTCAATTATTCTTTGGCAGAGTAGGCTTCACACTTTGCACTATCTATGCCAACAATTTCCTAACAGCCTCACCCCAAGACCAGAATATATTGTATTTAATTGGTTTCCAGAATCTCTCACCACCAGAATGAAATCTTCAGCTGTCCACTACCTTGCAAAGTGCTGCTGAGAGTAAATGCACATACCCCAAATCCCTCAAAGGGCCTCCTGACCTTGAAAAGCTCTGGCATTTGGATTATGCCGTAGCCATTCACTACTGCTTTAGTTTTGCTGCCCTGCTCTGATGATGAAAGTAGGGCTGCAAGACCTTTGTGGCCTCCAAATGTCTTTCTTTCCTGAATTCCAGCATGCTGTTGTGAGCATCTCAGCTCTGAGCCTCTTGCTAAGCAGCAAAGACACCTAAATTTTACAGTTCAGTCTCGTACTGCAGAAGAAACTGTCAACTAGTAAGCACTAAGATCCTAAAAGGACTCAAATTAATTGATAATGTGTTTTATTAAATTAGCAGTCCAAATCTGCATGCCAGCAAAAGCTCCTAGCTTCTGATTACCTCTGGGAACAAAGAAGACTAGAGCATGTTTATAAACAGTGGCAATGGGCTTAGCACATGTTACCTTCTCTCCTAGAGAAAGATTAGAATAGAATAGAATAGAATAGAATCAACCAGGTTGGAAGAGACCTCCAAGATCATCCAGTCCAACCTAGCACCCAGCCCTAGCCAGTCAACCAGACCATGGCACTAAGTGCCCCATCCAGGCTTTGCTTTAACACCTCCAGGGACAGCAACTCCTCCACCTCCCTGGGCAGCCCATTCCAATGCCAATCACTCTCTCTGTGAAGAACTTCCTCCAAACATCCAGCCTAGACCTCCCCAGGCACAACTTGAGTCTGTGTCCCTTTGTTCTGTTGCTGGTTGTCTGGGAGAAGAGACCAACCCCCACCTGGCTACAGCCTCCCTTCAGGTAGTTGTAGACAGCAATGAGGTCTGCCCTGAGCCTCCTCTTCTCCAGGCTGCACACCCCCAGCTCCCTCAGCCTCTCCTCATAGGGTTTGTGTTCCAGGCCCCTCACCAGCCTTGTTGCCCTTCTCTGAACACGTTCCAGCACCTCAACATCTCTCTTAATTAGCCATGCAGAAGAACCAGACTTTTAATGGGAAGGAATCTTTGTGGCTCTCCTTAAATCCACCTTGACCTGCCAATTGCACAAAGAAAAGATTGGATTCTGGATTTTTCAGCAGCTTTGCTTCTTTTCTGTGATTTGCTGTGTTGCACAAGTTTCCATCAAGCTTTCTGCATTTAGTAGCTGGTTTCTTTAAAATATGTGTGTGGTCTTTTTGTTCTTTGGGGTTTGTGTTTGTTGGGGTTTTGGTATTTTTTAGTTTATTTATTTTTAATCATGGAATTCAATGTTCCCTTTCTGAAAGCTGGATATTTGGGAGCTGTTTGAAATCAGCTCTGGATCCTGAAAGGAAAACCTTTACATCTTTCATCCTCTAAAGCAGAAATAAAGAATTGAAGATGCTCAAGTGGGCCAAAGCTTTAAACCAGATATAGGTCCCTAGCTGAAAGGAAAGGATTTATCTTCTGTCAAGTCTGAGCACAGAATAGGAGACTTTCTTCATTTGAGTCCCCACAGAGTCTAAGCACAAGATCTTTTGCCTTCACACTGAACAGGTGCTCATCTTCCTTTTGTTTTTGGCCTTATGTGACAGGCAGGTTTTAAAGGTCATGCCACTAACTTTTGGTCGTGGTAGACAGCTGCACTTTTATGTCATACTGCCACTGCTTTGTCCTACGGTTGACTCCCCATGCATTTCATCACAAACAGACCTCAGTGGGTTAAAATTCCCTCAGGTGTGCAGCTGGAGACAGCCTCAACTGTAGGGATGATTGTTCAGCCAGATCCTCTGGCAGCAAATCAGGCATTTGCACTGATTTTAGTGTGAATCAGAGGCTTCAGCAACCTGAGATGGAAACCACAATAAGAGGAGGCAACAGCCCTTTTCACACAAGCAGTCATTTCTTCTGCAGGAGAATAATGGGCAGCGTGGAAGGAGAGGAAATGGGGCAGGCTTGCAGCTATTTCCTGTGGAGCATCTCCAGGAACATCATTAAAAAGCAAACCCCTTGTAGATGAATGAGGATCACCAACCTCAGCTACTGTCTCCAAGAACTGAAATGTGTTGGGATGGGTACAGTGTCTGGATATGAAATTGTCAGAACAGTGTAAGGGAGCACTGGAGTTTCTTTTTGCTTGACTTCAGCTGCCTACTTAGAGAGTAGCTGAATACCCTTCAGAGGCCATCTGAGTGCATTTTTTCAGGTACTGTGCCTGACCAGTGTGAAGAATAGGAAGAGATAACCTGATCTGGCTTTCTTCCCTTGGGTTGAGAAACTCGGTGTACATGCGTGCGTGTGTGCCTACTGAGCCTATGCGCTTGCTCCTTTTTCTGGGTCCTTAGAGTCAAAACCAAACCCAGGCCCAGCTGCTCCTTATAATTAAATTTCAGCAACTCAAGCTGGGAGTTTTCGTTTTGACTAGTGACTTGGAAGTGTTGGCATTTAAATGGCCTCGGCTACATTTCAAAGTTAACATTGAGAAACTTCACACATAACACTAGCGTTATTTGTCTGTTGGCAAACTCAACACAACACCAGCACCTCGATTTACATAGTGAAGGTTATCTTTGCTAACAGAAGGACTCCAGAATTTCATTATTTAAAAGGCGAGGAGGAATCTCATCACAGTGCAGGAGGCTGCAGATGGCATCGCACACAACTTGCCATCTGAGTCGAGGGCAGAGGTGAAGGTTGTAATTGGCTTGTGTTCAAATACGCCTAAAGGATCCAAAAGCCAAAATCCACACGACATTATCTCTGGCCAGGACAGATCTGACTATAGGATGAGGACTTTTGCTTTCTGGTATTTAGGTTTGTGTTTATGTGTCTGTCTTCTCTCCATCTACTTTTAAGTCATATGTGACATCTATGCCATACATGGGCAGTTTGTGATGCGATCAACTTTTACTATCTGGCATCTAGGTTTGTATCTGTGTGTCTGTCTTCTCTCCTTTATATATTTAAAGCCATATGTGACATCTATGCCATGCATGGGCAGTTTGTGATGCAATCAACTTTTACTATCTGGTATTTAGGTTTGTATCTATGTGTCTGTCTTCTCTCCTTTATATATTTTAAGTCTGGCATCTAGGAGGTTTGTGTTTATGTGTCTGTCTTCTCTCCATCTACTTTTAAGTCATATGTGACATCTATGCCATACATGGGCAGTTTGTGATGCGATCAACTTTTACTATCTGGTATCTAGGTTTGTATCTGTGTGTCTGTCTTCTCTCCTTTATATATTTAAAGCCATATGTGACATCTATGCCATACATGGGCAGTTTGTGATGCAATCAACTTTTGCTTTCTGGTGTTTAGGTTTGTATCTGTGTGTCTGTCTTCTCTCCTTTGTCTATTTTTAAGTCATATGTGACATCTATGCCATACATGGGCAGTTTGTGATGCAATCAACTTTTACTTTTTGGTACCTATGTTTGTATCTATGTGTCTGTCTTCTCCCCTTTATATATTTTAAGTCATATGTGACATCTATGCCATACATGGGCAGTTTGTGATGCGATCAACTTTTACTTTTTGGTACCTAGGTTTGTATCTAGGTTTGTATCTATGTGTCTGTCTTCTCTCCTTTATATATTTAAAGCCATATGTGACATCTATGCCATACATGGGCAGTTTGTGATGCAATCCGCTTTTGCTTTCTGGTGTTTAGGTTTGTATCTGTGTGTCTGTCTTCTCTCCTTCATGTATTTTTAAGTCATAGGTGATATTTATGCCATACATGGACAATTTGTGATGCAATAAACCAATAATAGGCTCAGTTTTCACCGCAGTTCCTATATTTGGGTATTTTAGTACATCAAAATCTGGATATAAGAAGTATTAACAGCCTTAATGCCATCAGAATGAAATGAATTTTATGCCTGCTTTGGCACAGAAGCCAAAAGCTTCAGGAAATAGGATCTCTTCCCATAAGCATCTTTTCAGATCCAGTTAGGATCTGAAGGGAAGGTAAACAACGAAGTGCAAGCTTCAAGATGACAGCAGAGCAGTGAGATACGATCATTCGTATGATATTACATGCAATCTGCAATATGTTTCTGACTGGCACTTCAAGACTCCAGCACTTATTGATGATGAAGGTAGAACCTGGTTCCTGCTTTCATCAAGCCACGGCCTGTGGGAGCCCAACCGTGACACTGGGCTAGGTGAAGATTAGCTAAACAGAGAGAAAGAGTAATTGTAAACAACCTGAGCACCTCTTGCTTTGACAGGAACTCTGAGGAGCAGCATGCACAGCTGTTTCGGTGCCTGGTTGGGAGTGTATCTTCTGCATACCCCACTTGCAGTAATACACAGCACCAAATCCAGGACATGGAGCTCTATCAGGAAGCTACCTTTTGTTTCTTGCTGCAGCTACTTCTAACCCCAGCCTGAAGCCCCAGAGAGAAGCATGAGGAATGTTTACTAAACCTGTCCAGGAAGACCAGGTGATCCTTGTGGGAAGTCAGCTGAAGTCATCATAGCTGGAACTGGCATGTCCTAGGTGAAATGTTTTCCTGACCACTGGCAGCGGTGCTACGTAACTGAGTAAAAACCAAGTGAGCACAACAGAAGAAAACAAACAAGGGAGAAGAAAAGCATCTTCCTGCCAAGACAATGAGGGATGCAAGGAATGATGATTACTGGCGAATAATAACCCAGAATTAAGGGAGAAGGACAACAGCAAAAGCTGGACACAGAGCACAAGCATTGTATAATGAGGGTAAATGGTGACATTAGTAGGGTGGCCAGAACTCATTGTTCATTCACATAGTACTTGTCTGCATTACACAACGTGGTCGATGGCAGTGGCTAGGGCTAGAACATTACCCTCTATAATTTTATCTGAAGAGCCTTTGCACAAGAGGAAAGCTGTTCCAAAACTGAATGAAGGATTAGGTTTTCCTCTTGTTATTATTGGTATTTTAAATTTAAATCAATCTTGGATACATGACCTTGTTTGGGAAGAATATTCAGCTACGGAGGCTAGAGGGCAACTTAAGCACAACTAAATTAAGCCAAGGATGTTGAACAGGAGTGGAAGCAATAGCATGGTGTATTAGAAACTAGGATTATAACGACTCTGCCCATCAAAGAGACCAGAAGAATAGAAATAGTTCTGTTTTACTATGTTTAATGCAGTAAAGCCTAGAGGCTCCAACCAATTACCAGTCTCTGCTGAGCACAAGGAGGCTCCACAAAATAAAAGCATGGAAACAGACCTATCTCAAGCTGTTTTGAGAAAATAGAAAGGCTTATTGACCTTTTATCTTCCTGTCAGTTCAGTGAATATAGGCAAACCTTGACTACCATACTTTAATTAATCCAAGGCAATCTCAGTACTTCACTTCTTGAGACAAAGAGGGGTTCTGGGCTGATTTAACAAAATCTCAAGCACTATCGCTGTTCTTTTTGGATCCCAGGGGACCTGTAGGTGCTTAGCACTTCCCCAGAACAGGGCACCTTGCTCAGTGCTGATATAGAGAGGGAACGGGTTGTCCCTGCAGGGCTCTGGCTTTCCCACACTGCTGTGCATCCCTGGCTCTCCCGCAGTTCAATGCCTCTTTTCATAGTTTCCTCACCCCTCTGGGCCACGACGGATCCTCTCTAGCTTCCTCTTGCTGTCCTTCCTTGAACTGCATCCTCTCAGGTGTGCCAGTCACTCTTGCTCAAGGATGGCCAACAAGGTGCTGGGGTTTTTCACCCTGCAAATCAGCTCGATGTACCAGGCTGACGGTGATGCAGTACCTTACCCTGTGTGGTGCTGAGCACATCCCAGGAAGGATGAGTGCACTGGGAAAACGTTTGCCAACAGAGGAAAACAGCCAGGAGGAGATATTCAAGAAGTGGTGAGAGTTGGCAGGAAGCTTAGGCAGGTAAGCAGCATGTGCAAATGTGCACAAACAGGCATGCAGGCTCCAGTCCTTGCCTCATCTTCCCCGGGTCCGTCGCGGCATTTTTAGGAGATTTACTCGAGGGCTGCAGAGCAGACGTTTCCCTCAGCTCAGAATTACCCTGACCCAGCAAAAACCAAGCTTACACTTCCCTTTGTGTGCAGAAGTTTCCTCCGGCTGCGGAGAACAAACAGCGGCAGGAGCTGCGGGACCTGGATAAATGTGTGCTACCGGTGCCCCTCCTGCCCCCACCTCTCGAGCACTGACGGATCCTGCAGGGCACGTCTGGGATGTTCAATCACGGATGTGCGTTTCCAAGCACACCGGCGGGGGGGGGGGAAGACCAAAAGGACCAAAAAAAGGGAAAAAAAAAAAAAAGAAAGAAGTATAAAAAAGCCTGAGCCCAGGAATGCTAAAAGTTTAAGCATAAAGCAGGCACTGGGACCCGCTGCAGCGCACAGCCTCTCTCCCCCCAAAGCTGCATCTCTGGGCCCCACCACCCTGCCCTCCCCTGCTCTTTCTCGCACGTCCAGCTCCGCGCACCGATCGGCACCTGCAGCCCTGGCGTGGGACGGGCAGGCGAGGCGGTCCCCTCGGCGTGGCCGGCGGGCTCGGTGAGGACAGCCATCGCCCAGCCCCGCGGCACGGTGGGCACGGTGCGAGGAAGGGATGGGGCTGGGCGAAAGAGCCGGGCAGATGCGGGCATCGGGAAGAGGGCGGTGGGCGAGGCCGGGCTCCTCCCGACGACTGCGGGGGTAGGGGCGGGAGGCTGGCAGGAGGGGCGGACCAGGGCGGACCGTGCCCCCCTGTCGGACGGCGGGTGGGTGCGGAGAGAGGGCTGGCAGGGGGAGGCGGCGGCTCCTCCTCCGCGGGCAGGCGGGCAGCCCGCCCGGGAGCGGCACCGGTTGCTCGGTGCCAGCGGAGACACGCCGCCCGCTATATAAGGGGCGGTGGCTGCTAGCGCTCCCTCACACCGGCCCCTGCCCGCGCTGGGCTGAGGCTGGGCCCTGGCATTATGGCCCGTGACGGGGCGCCATGGAAGGTGGTCTCCCCACCTGCCTCCCGCAGACCCTCCTCTTCCTCCTCCTCCCGCTCCTCCTGCACCCGCAAACTTGCCGCGGCGGGCTGCGTGTGAAGGCAGAGCTCGGCGGGGCGGCTAAGCTGCCCTCGCAGTCCCCTGCCGTCGCGCCCGCAGCCCGGAGGGTGCGAGGCCACCGTTCGCGGGCATGCGGCGCTGCCGCCGCGCCCGTCGAGACGCGGTGCGGAGCCGCGGGCAGCGGGGCTGAGCCTAGGGGCGGCCGGGGCCGGAGCCCCACGCCCGGGGCTCGCCGCGCTCCCGAGGAGGTGTGGGGGCAATGAGCTGGCGTGGGGAGCGGGCACAGCTGGCCCCCTCTTCGCCCTGCTCCGTCGCTGGCGGCGAGTGAGACTCGGCGGAGCCCCGCTCGGCGCTCCCGGAAGGGCGTGCGGGCGGGAGGGAGGGAGGTGGTGCCGGCGCGGAGATGCTGCAGCCCTCCCCCGGCGCCGACGGGGTCCTGCCGGGGTAGCGGCCCCGCCGTGCCGCGCCGAGCCCCGCCGTCTGCGGGGGGCGTTGGCCGCGGAGTGATGGAGCCGGCCAGCCCCTGCCAGGCGCCGCTGCTCGCAGCCAACGAATCTTACCACGGCCGAAACTGCAGCTCTGAGGAAGGGAGCTACCAAGATGCCACCCCTCTCTCCTGGAAGATCGTACTCGCCGTCGTCCTGGCGCTCGTCACCCTGGCCACGGTGCTCTCCAACGCCTTTGTCATCGCCACGGTTTACCAGACGAGGAAACTCCACACGCCGGCCAACTATCTCATCGCCTCCCTGGCTGTCACCGACCTCCTCGTCTCCATCCTCGTCATGCCCATTAGCACCATCTACACTGTGACCGGCAAGTGGACGCTGGGCCAGATCGTCTGCGATATCTGGCTGTCCTCGGACATCACCTGTTGCACGGCGTCCATCCTGCACCTCTGTGTCATCGCCCTGGACCGCTACTGGGCGATCACCGACGCCGTCGAGTACTCCACGAAACGGACTCCTAAGCGGGCAGCGGGCATGATCGCTCTGGTATGGGTCTTTTCCATCTGCATCTCCATGCCGCCTTTGTTTTGGCGGCAGGCGAAGGCCGAGGAAGTCTCTCGCTGTGTGGTGAACACGGACCACGTCCTCTACACCGTGTACTCTACCGTGGGAGCCTTCTACTTCCCCACTCTGCTGCTGATAGCCCTCTACGGGAGGATCTACGTGGAAGCCAGGTCACGGATTTTGAAGCAGACGCCAAAGAAAGCAGGTAAAAGACTAACGCGGGCACAATTAATCACAGACTCCCCGGGGTCTTCCTCATCCGTCACGTCCATAAACTCCAAAGCCCCCGAGGGATGCAGCGAAACGGGCTCTCCCGTGTACATGAACCAGGTGAAGGTGAAGGTCTCGGATGCTCTGCTGGAGAAAAAGAAGCTCACGGCCGCTAGAGAGCGGAAAGCTACGAAGACTTTAGGGATTATTTTAGGAGCCTTCATCGTCTGTTGGCTGCCCTTTTTCATCATCAGCCTGGTGTTACCTATCTGCAAGGACGCTTGCTGGTTCCACATGGCCATCTTTGACTTTTTCAACTGGCTTGGATATCTGAACTCCCTCATCAACCCCGTCATCTATACTATGTCTAACGAAGACTTCAAACAAGCTTTCCACAAACTCATACGTTTCCGATGCACAAGCTGAAATGTTGGAATGCGATGTGTCCTCCGGGGCTGCCCCCATGCACGCCCGTGCCCGGTGCCACAGGTAGGTGCGCTGCCGGCGTCGCCCCCCCCTCCTCCCCCCCCCCACACACACACAGCGAGTGGCGGTGCTTGGGGCAGCGAGGCTGGGTGCGGAAAGGTGGAGGACCGGGAACGGAGGGAGGAGGCACGACCCCACAAAAAGCTTTGCCATCCCGGCTCGGGCAGCACCGAGGGCGGCGGGAAGGTTGGGCCAGGCTCGCTGCGAGTCGAGCCGTGCCGAGGGTCGGGACAGCTACCCGAGACCCCACCCCACCCCTCTGCCCGATGTCCCAGCCCCTTTGCGAGTGGCAGCGAACGGCGGCGATGCTGCACGCTCCTGACATTTCACTGTCTGTGTGTGTCACGCCCCCTCTCCCCTCCTCCCCCCCCAAGCTAACAGAGAGTGACTCAACAGCAATCTGCTTTTTATTCCACCTATTAAACCAGCCTGCCGCCATGGCGTATGCTAATGCTCGCGTTTAGACCAGTTAGTGTTTTCCAACCGTGCTGCCGAGCTCCCCGGGGCAGGGCTCGGGCAGGGTCGGCGTGTCGTCCCCCCCGCGGCATTCCCGGCACCAGGCATCGCTAGGTAGCCGAGGATGCAGCCGCCTTGGCAGGGAGTCGGATGCAGTCCCCGTGCCAGCATCGGGCTACTTTGGGGTATTTTTGCAAGGAATGAAGGTAGGACAAGCCCCAGATGAAGGCTGCTTGTAAAGTTCAGCCTACTTTCTGTCCTCCTTACCACTCCGGCCGCTCCTGCTGGGAGCGGAGCCGGCTGGGATGAGGCATCCTGCGAGGAAAGCTGCCTTTGAGCCGCTGTGAAAGACTCGGCACCTTTGTGTTTCTCTTCAAACGCCGAAAATCCATGCCTCCGACAAAAGTGGCCGCCAGCTAGTAGCTAACCTCAGCCTTTACTGTGATGCTTTAATAATTCTGCCAATCTTTTGCTTTTTATCTGCAGAATCAAGTTGCTATTGTAAAGACCCACTGCTTGAAACTTCCCCAAGCCCAGTTGCCAGACTCATGATGCTGCAAAAACGTCAATACATACTGCCACCAAACTGCTCAGCTCTGCATTTCAGTGTAATGACTCTGGCAGAGATGCTGTTCCAATAGTCACGCAGATCAGCTGCAAAAAAAAAAAATAATATAATAAAAATAATAATAAAAATAAAAGAGGGCAGCCTCGAATCAAGGTCTATAATTCGCCTGGACTGAAGGAAAAAAAAAAAAGTTTGAGAGTAAACTCCACTTATTTTGCAGGCTTTAACTTCTTAATTTGTTCTCCGGCTGGTTGTAGGGGTGTGCACAAGAGCACAGTTGTCTCTGTCTGTGTTGGTAGCATAGTTGTACTTCTGCACACCTGTAATTTCTTTCTTTCAGTGGAAAGAGTTGCTCCCTTCACTTAAGAGGCCAAGAGGAGGGGGGGAAAAAATACTCCCCCCCCAACAACAAGCCCAAACAAACACACAAACAAAATCAAAGCGCTGTTTGAAATAGGAGCGTCACAGTAAGTCCTGTACATGACTCCTCCAGCTGAACGTACGCGAGAAGTGACAGTGTGCAAAAGTCATGTTTGTGTTCCACAACGACAGCAAACGCAAATGCTGTAGACACAAGAGTTGTAGACCTGTTCAACTGCACTGCATATCTGTAAGTCTGTCCTCATAGTTGCCTTTCTCAACTAACTAACTAACTAACTAACTAACAACTTCTTGCTTCTGCTCCGTAACTCCAGAGCAGAAATCAAGAAGGCCAATGACCTTTTCCATAAACCAGCTGGGAATAGAAGTAGCAGTTTGATGTTGTAGCCATGTTTGCCATTTTGTGTCAGTTGCACACCCTTACCGCATGAACCACTGCAAAATTTAGACTTCTCTGAGTAATTGCATTATTTGGTGTATTTTGTAAGGAAGTGAAGCAGTTTGCTCTTTCAGGAGAGCTTTATCACCTGCAAAATAAATACCCATGAATCATGAATTTACTGATGTTAGTGAAATTAACTCTCCTCCCTACTTCCTCCCTGTTAATATTATTTTTTGTCCTGCTCAGACCTTAAGGCTGGTCTAGGCATATTGAGCAGTCAGAGTTTCAGGATATGGTCCACCTGCTGTGATAAGAACTGCATTGATTGTTCCTCCTATGTGTAAATGAAAATGAGTATAAACAATAAAACGCTTTACTGTGTTCTCAAGAGTGGCAGCAGTTGTGTGACTGAAAGGAGTGTTTGTTGGTTTGCCTGGTTTCTCAGTATTGACTTTTTAGGTAACACTGATTTGATGAGTCACTCAAAAAGGCAACTGATGAAGGCTGAAATTGCAAGCTTTCATCAGGGGTCGGGTTTTTAGCAGGCATCGTTGCTTTCATCCTAACCAGTACTGTTAGGCATAATCCTTACTAGTACTGTTAGGCATAATCCTTACTATTTTCATATAATACCAGATTAATTTTTTTGGGTGGCCTTTCACAAGAGTTTGGTTTTTTTTTCCCCCTCTTATTCCATTAAAAGCAAATAAAACTTGTTTTAGCACTTGGTGGGTATTGTAACCAGTGTTCCTTTAAAAGTGTATGTGTGCATTCTAGATGGAGGCTGTTAAACAGACTGGAAAAAATCTTACATGATTTATCTACCTGTTCTTCTTCAGAGTAATTCAAGCAGTAAGGATTTAGCTACCTAATTGAATAGTAAAGAAAGTCAGGCATTGCAGGGTGCCTTACTCTCCGTGCCTCTGGAACTCCCACTAATTGCAAAGAGGGAGATGTCATGGGCAGGAAAGAGGTATGCAAGATGCAAGTTAAAGTAGTGGAGAGCACACAATTTGAAGAACTCTAGGAGGTTTACTTACCTTCTTACCTTATAGAAAGAAAATACCTCTAGAAAAAAAGATCTTACAGAAGGTAAGAAAAGACTTACCTCTAGAAAGAGGAACTACTGTACTATGCTTCTAAAAAGAGCCATTCTAAAGACAAAGGTGATCAGAGGGGTTTTCTAAACCACTTAATTGGCTCAAGTGCTTACATTCCTTTTGAGCATTTGGATTTTGGGTTGTTGGGGTTTGGGTGGGTTTTTTTTGGCATAGATAGGGTGAAAAGAAAATGAGGAAGAGAGCGGGAAACAGCACATTTTCCACTCTTGTAGAATGAATTTCGTTTGCTGCAAATTCTCAGTGAAATCCGCAGGCTTCTTATGGAGCTGAAAAAAAAATAAGAGGAAAATGAGGCTGCAAAATGAATATTTCCACAGAGAGTTGAGTCCCCTGCCAGTTTCACAAAGTTGTGTGATCTGGAGAGCATGAGGCTCAGGAGTTGGACTTTTGTGGTCATCGCACTGCTGAAATAAATCTTCCTCTTCAGCAACCGGCAGCGAATGCTCCTGGACCCCCACGATGGGAGAGCTCTGCCGAGCAGCGAAGTCGCCAAGAAATTGTCCTTCTGAGTTTATGCTGAGGCTCTGAACTTCCTGCACGAACAAACCTTTCAGATAACTGTGCCTCGTGGTGGGGAGAGAGTCAGTGCAAAAGCTGCGCTGAGTGGCTTGGGACCAGGGGAGAGGAAGCGAACTGGAGCCCTGCTGAGATACCTACGAGTTGAAAGGTCTTTGTGCTACATGAGCAGCAGCGTCTTGTTCAGAAGATTGTCCCCGCAGGGAGGGAGATGGAGTGAGGACACGCAGCTTTTGGCAGCGGAAGAGAAGAAATGTAGGGCAAACATCACGCAGTGCTGGAAGAGATAAATATGTAAAACCTGTGCCAAGAGCCGTGTAGTGCGTTTTAGGACAGGAAGAGTGGCCTGTGGGAGCTTCACTTTTTCGTGATGGGCAAAGTATGTCCTGGCTGAACCCAGGTTTTAAAGATGTTAAGGTTCAGGAGTATGATGGTAAAGTTTTGACTCTCTAGAGAGGTCAGAAGTAAAGTTTTGACTCTCCAGAAGCAGAGGCTGCCCTCCTGCTGCTCTCCACTTTCATGCCTGGCCACTGTGTTCTGCCTCTGGACTAACAGAGTATCTGAAATATCCAGCAGGAGAGGCTATTCCTCTGTCCATCTCCTGTCTGTACTCCCATGGAAGGGGCTTAGAGGGTTCTGCATCTTGATGTTCATTTTCTTACTTCTTCATGACCCTGCAGCTCCAAAGGTGCTTAGCCTTTGCTACTGCAGAGGCAGTATGCTGTCCTCTTGCCTACTTAGTTGTTGCATTGGGTTCAGACATTGTCAAATGATGCTGAGAGAAATCTCTGCTGAGTGCTGAAGTCGATCACAGACTTGCAAACCTCATGCTTCCCATGTTTCATGGCAAGGGTTATGTGCCTTACAGTGTGCTGACTGAAAGTGCTGAGAGGCTTATGACTGTTTAAGAGTAGCTGCACTCGTTGGAGCAGCTGTCTGCAGGCTCATAGCTGCACTATTTTCCTGCTATTCCTCAACTTTTCTTAAGAGGCATTTCTCAGTTTTCTTATTAATAAAATACAGGTGTGGAATATAGAAATTGAGAGGAGAAACCCCTTGCAATGCACCTCCATATAGCCATATGGCAGCCTAGAAACTTCTGCCTCTTCTGCATGTGTAAGAAAAGCTAAATCCCTTGACTGATGTGCCAAGGCTCCATGGGACAAAGGGATTTCAGCTAGTTCTATGGACATTCAGACCATATTTGCTGCTACAGCATTTGAGGAAGGTGGCCTTGCCTTCAGCCTCCCTTGGGGCCCTGTAGATTGGGAGTGGGACCCATTTAGAGCAGCCAATTTCCACCCTCCTCTGACCCCACCTGCAAAAAAAGCCAATCTGCCTCCCATTAGCAGAGCAACTCCCTCAGCTTTCTGCTTCACAGTTGTCCTTTTGGTCAGGAAGGACTGGATATTGTCAGAAGTAGGCACTTTTACCTGCAGATCTAATCTAAAGGTGTTCTTTCAGGGCATAAAGTGGAAAATACAACTAGTAGTAACATCAAAGAAGAGGTGTTGCAATTTGCAGCAGTGAAGATGGCTGAGCAGCCTGCCTGAGAGGAATTCTGTATTCAAATGGTGTAATACCTTTAACACTGAAATGTGGCAGAGTCTGAAGGACTGGCTTGCCCAACAAAGAGAGCCTCTAGCAAAGGAAGAGGGCAGAAAAGTCATCTGAAGTCTCCAAGCCTTGACCTGAGTATAAACAAAATTCCCAGGGTCACTACTCCTGGGTCTGAGGACTCCAGGTGAGGAGGTGAGGAAACATTTTGGGAAAGAAGGGACATACCCAGAGACACACAGGAAAGTTACAGGAGTGTGTTTATTCAGTGGAGTAGATGCTAGCTTCTTTCCAGGTGTGAGAAGCCTTTTTGGTCCATTTTGGAGATCTATCCTTAAAAATCTGTCTACCTCAGGATGGATTTCGGTGACTTTGTTAAAAGATTCCAGGCTGGAGGAAGAATCTAAGACCTCTATGCAAAAGGGCAGGTTGAAGTCCTCTTGTTTAAATTGTCTCAAGCTGGAAAATTCAGGGTTTGGCTGCTCAAAGCTTTCCTTAAAAAATTTATTTCCTTGGACTACCAAAATGTGGACTAACAAAAAATGCAATCAAAAGATTACTTCTGAGTTGGTTACCTGCACATGGAAAGGGCTGAATGTCGAGAAGGAAGGGACAGCCTCTTCTCACATGTGCCCTGGGATAGCACAAGGGGCAATGGATGCAAACCACAGCACAGCAAGTTCCACCTCAACATGAGGAAGAACTTCTTTACTGTAAGGGTGACAGAGCACTGGAACAGGTTCCCCAGAGTGTGATTGTGGAGTCTCCTTCTCTGGACGTGTTCTCTGTGACCTGCGCTACATTCTATGGCCCTGCTCTGGCAGGAGGGCTGGACATGAAGGTCTCCAGAGGTCCCTTCCAACCTCTCACATCCTCCTCCTGCCAGGGGAGGTATAGGCTGGATCCTAGGAGGAAGTTCTTGCCAGAGAGAGTGATTGCCATTGAAATGGGCTGCCCAGGGAGGTGGTGGAGTTGCCGTCCCTGGAGGTGTTCAAGCAAAGCCTGGATGAGAGACTTAGTGCCATGGTCTAGTTGACTGGCTAGGGCTGGGTCCTAGGTTGACCTGGATGACCTTGGAGGTCCCTTCCAACCTGCTTGATTCTGTGATCCTGTGAAAGGTTTGTGGCTTGTATTAAGAGGTTTTTTTTAACCTATTCCAACAATTAGTACCTAAACAAAACACAGACACAGTTTAAATGAACTCTCTACAGCAGTGAGTCTGACTGATAATCAAAAGGAGCATGAAACATTGGAGCCCAGGGTGATCACATAGAAAAGCAAGCAAGAAAATGAAGCTTTCTAATCAATTACATATTAATCTTGAAGGATGTAATATAACAGGCAACTCAGTAGGCGAGGTGAGGAGAAGATCCACAGGATATCAGATTTGCAGTAGGAAGATCAAAATCTTTTACCTGAGTAATTTTCCAGAGCTGGAGAAAGAAAACTCTTTGCTGTGCTTCTCCAAGATCCAACTCCTTGCAGTCATCCTTATAAAGGACTGTTTTTTGGTTGTTTTTAAGTGTCTTTTTACAGATAATACTTTGGAGGCTACAAAGCAGGCAGAGGTCATGTCTGCAGGGCTTTCACTAGGCTCTTCCAACCTGGTTCATTCTATGATTCTGTGATGCTGTCCTTTAGACTGAGTGGTTGTAGAAAAATAGGAAAGACAGGAGCAGGGAATGATTATGTAAAATAACTCATTTAGGTCAATTCTTTCCTTATACAGAACGAAGGCAAAAAGTAGAATAACAGATTTCAACCCAAAAACCCAAACACCAACACCCCCTTCCCTGCCCCAAGATCTGGAGAATGTAGGCATTAGCAAGGTCAGTTCTCAAGAATGTGTTTAAGGCAGAATGGAGGGAGGGGAAATAATAGAGTCATAGAATGATTTAGGTTGGAAGGGACCTCAAAGCTCATCTAGTTCCACACCCACACCATAAGCAGGGACACCTCCCACTAGAAGGTGTCCTTGTCCAACCTGGCCTTGAACACCTCCAGGGAGGGAGCATCCAGAACCTCCCTGGGCAACCCTGCATTTCCAAAAATTCAGAGCAATGGAAATGCAATGAGGAGTTTCCTTCCATCCAGATACCTCAGGGATCCCCCTGGGCTAACATCAGTTTCATATTGCCCTTTCTAAACTCTGGGTGCTCCCAGATATGTTCAGATCTGCTTTTACTAATGAGTTCATGCTAACTTTTCTATTAAAGGACACACTTCCCAAGCTTGTTCACTCTTTTTCCTGTGGATTTCAAATGCAAATTACTTTGTGCATTTTTTTTCTACCTGTACACTGTGTTTAGAATATGAATCTCAGTTGGACCCAGCCCTCTAAAATCCAATCCCTGAGATGAAGAGGAGTGCTAGAATCAGAATGTGTAAGAAAACTAGTGCAAAAGTAAGCAAGTTTCCTGTTTCTTATCTCCAGGAGAAGGCTGCCCTTCACTGAATTCAGAGCCCAGAAAAATCTACTCTAGGTTTGAGGACACACATATGACCATAACACAGACCCTGTGAGGAGAAGCTGAGGGAGCTTGGGTGTTTAGCCTGGAGAAGAGGATGCTCAGGAGTGACCTCATTGCTGTCTACCTGAAGGGAGGCTGTAGTCAGGTGGAGTTGGTCTCTTCTGCCAGGCAAGCAGCAACAGAAGAAGGGGACACAGTCTCAAGTTGTGCCGGGGGTAAGTATAGGCTGGATGTTAGGAGGAAGTTCTTCCCACCTTACACTCTTCTGGGCATGTAGGGATGGGCCTTTGATGACCCTTTGACTCTTCTGTGATGTGCCTGGGAGAAGCTGAAGGAAGGTCCTATTCATCCTCCCCCCCCTTGCCATTGTCTCTGTGCTCCTTCGTAGGGGTGCAGATGAGCTTAACACGTAACCTAACATTTTATCTCTTTCAGGAGGAAATGGGAAGGGGAATAGTTGGGAGCCATTGTTCCAGATGTCAGAAGGCTAAAGCTTTAATATAGGTTGCACTAATTAGAACATCAGAAACGACCCACCAAAACCAAGCAAGTGTACAAAATGAAGTCTTTGTGCTGAAAGAATGTACAGACACCATAGGCAATGTGTGATTATTTAGATGGTTGTTAAGTAACCTTCAACAGCTCACAAATGAGTCTTTCAGAGCTATTCTCTGTTTTCAGGCTTTGAAGAACAGTGATTTTTGTGTGTCAGGTCAGAAGTGGATCTTGCATATCCCAGGTTTGGATCTTAGATGTCAGACAGCTAGCTCTGAAATGCCTGTGTGCAGGCTTTTTGCACCTTGATGGGTTCCACTCTAATTGAAAAGAGAGTTGAAGAAGTCATGGTGCTAAGCTGCTCAGTCTCGTTTATACACTTGTGCTCTGGCTCAAGTTTTATCAGGAGCTACCATTAGTTCCCTCTGAGATCACTCGTATGGCACTGGACAATACTTCAACACATTTCTGAGCAGCATATTCACACACAACTAAATCAAGAGACCAACAACTTTCTTCTTTTAAAAAAATAAAGAGAATCATAGAATGTAGTAGGTTGGAAGGGACCCTGGAAGGTCATCTTGTACAACTCCCCAGCAGTGAGCAGGAACATCTCCAAGTACAGCAAGTTCCTCGTGGCCCTGTCATAATCTGACCTTGAATGTCTCCAAGGATGGGGCCTCACCACATCTCTGGACAACCTGTTCCAGTGTTTCACCATCCTTATTGTGACAAACTTCCTCCTAAATTGATGCCTAAATCTCCCCTGCTCTAGTTCAAAACCATTGACTCTCATCCTATCACTCCAAGCCCTTCTAAACAGTCCTTTCCCAGCCTCTCTGTGGGTCCCCTTCAGATGATGAAGTGTAGCTCTAAGAGCTCCCTGGAGCCTTCTCTTCTCCAGGCTGATCAACCTCAATGCTTTCAGCCTGTCCTCACAGAATCATAGAATCAACCAGGTTGGAAGAGACCTCCAAGCTCATCCAGTCCAACCTAGCACCCAGCCCTAGCCAATCAACTAGACCATGGCACTAAGTGCCTCATCCAGGCTTTTCTTCAACACCTCCAGGGATGGCAACTCCACCACCTCCCTGGGCAGCCCATTCCAATGCCAATCACTCTCTCTGTGAAGAACTTCCTCCTAATATCCAGCCCTATAACTTCCCGGGCACAACGTGAGGCTGTGTCCCCTTGTTCTGTTGTGGTTGCCTGGGAGAAGAGACCAACCCCACCTGGTTACAGCCTCTCTGATCACCTTTGTGGCCCTCCTCTAGACTTACTCCAGCTGACCCAAGTCCCTCTTGTGTTGGAGGCCCCAGAGATAGACATAGCACTGCAGATGAGGTCTCACCAGATTACAGTGGCAGAATCACCTCTCTTGACCTGCTGACCACTCTTCTGTTGATGCAGTCCAGGATGTGATTTGCCTTCTGTGCTGCAAGTGCTCGTTATTGGCTCATGTTTAGTTTTCCATCCAGCAGTACCCCAAGTCCATTTCTGCAGGGCTGCCCTCAATATCATCATCCTCCACCCTGTATCACTACTGAGAATTACCTTGACCCAGGTGCAGGACCTTGCACTTTGCCTTATTGTACCTCACGAGGTTCTCCTGAGCCCACTTATCTAACCCACCCAGGTCCCTCTGGTTGGCATCCCAGCCCTCAGGTCTCTAAAGTCTGTGATTTGAGACCTCACAGCAACCCTGGGGAGAGGCACTCTTGTCCTTTTGGACTACAGCCAAGCCCCACAGCTGTGTAGGAGGCACACACTACTCTCCCTTTTCACTGGAGAGGCTGGAAAATCAGCGAGTGATGGCGAGGGATGCCAAGAAGGGCAAACCGATGCAATGTAATGATGTAAATAATGTAATAATCCCAGCTATGAATGTCTAATGAAATAACAGAAATCATTCTTTTGGATACACTGGGGACATTGTTCTGTGAAAACAACTGCAGCCCAGAGAGCAGACAGAAAATTACCCAGAGAGAAGGAGCCAGAAGACAGAATTGGTTTCACCTTGCAAATTCCTGTGCTCTGAATCCTATGTACTATGAGAAGGTCAAATTCGCCCCAAAAATTATACAGGAGAACTGGAAAGCATTCCAAAACAGTATCATCAGAGTGTGTCTGACCTCCTTTGGACACAAGGAGTCCTGTATTCTGGCTGCCAAGATAGCTGAGATGGTGCTTGAGGCTCCCTGTGTGAGGAGACTCACCAGTCAGGCCAGGGAAAACAGGCAGGTCCGAACTGCAGCCACTGCGATAGGAAACAACACAGCTCTAAGTAGGCTTCTGCTGGACCTGATTCCACTGTGCCTGAAAAATCCCCAGGAAGCATTTCTGATACTTTTCTTTCCTCTAATTGTACTGAGGAATGCTGATTCCCCAGCCCATCCTGCCCTACTTTTGCATTAGGCAAAGAGGAATTAAGACCCTTGACTATTCTGCCAGTTTCTCAGCTCTGACTCCTCTGTTGGGTGTTAGGCTGCAGCTAAAATTCATCACTCAGTGACACAACAACTGCATTTAAAGGAAGCATCACCTTAGGTCTTTTGGAGTGAGGCTTCAATGAATGAGGTTTCTGGATATGGTAGTGTGCTGTGAGAATCCAGAGCCTGGGCCACAGTGCTCTGGGTTATTAACTGAATCTCTGTGCTTGAAGAAAATGTTTGCATGCTTGAAGTGAAAAATGC
This sequence comes from Tricholaema leucomelas, assembly GCA_013400475.1. Lineage (NCBI taxonomy): Eukaryota > Metazoa > Chordata > Aves > Piciformes > Lybiidae > Tricholaema lacrymosa > Tricholaema leucomelas. The sequence goes on from WAAF01016242.1 coordinate 888,082, forward strand.
AGAATCACAGAATGGTAGGGTTTGGAGGGACCTGTGGGGACCACCTAGCCCAAATGCTTGTCAAAGCAGGTTCACCTAGGGTAGACCACACAGGAACGTGTCCAGGCAAGTTTTGAATGATCACAGAGAAGGAGACTTTACAACCACCCTTGGGAGCCTCTTCCAGTGCTCCATCGCCCTTACAGGAAAGAAGTTTTTCCTCATGCTGAGGTGGAACTTTCTGTGCTCCAGTTTGTATCCATTGGCCCTTGTCTCATCACTGGACACAAGCAAAAAGAGACTGGGCCCATCAGCATGTTTATAAACATGTAAGGGGTGAGTGCCAGGAGGATGGAGCCAGCCTCCTCTCAGTGATGCCCAGTGACAGGACAAGGGGCAATGGGTGCAAGTTGAGGCAAAGGAGGTTCCATGTGAACCTGGGGAAGAATGTTGTCACTGTGAGGGTGACAGGGCACTGGAACAGGCTGCCCAGGGAGGTTGTGGAGTCTCCCTCTCTGGAGACAGTCAGGAACCCTCTGGATGTGTTCCAGTGTGATCTGCTTAGATGATCCTGCTCTAGCAGGGGAACTGGACCAGATGATCTTATGAGATCCCTTCCAGCCCTGACATTCTATGATTCTATGATCTTCTTAACATGCACGTACACAATGTATTTGTAAACATCAATCAGCTCCCTTCTCAGCCCTCTCTTCTCCAGGCTAACCAGCCTCAGGCCTCTCAGCCTTTCCTCATGAGATATTCCAGTCCCTTAACCACCCTTATAGCCTTCCAGTGGACCCTCTCCAAAAGTTACCTACATCTCTTGAACTTGGAAGCCCAGCACTGGACACAATACTCCAGATGTTATCTCACTAAGGCAGAGTAGAGGGGCAGGAGTACCTCCCTTGACCTGCTGCCCACACTCATCTTAATGTACTTCAGGATACCATTGGCTCTTTTGGCTACCAGGGCACATTGATCCCTTGACCTGATGGCCACACTCATCTTAACGTACTTCAGGATACCACTGGCTCTTTTGGTTACCAGGGCACATTGATCCCTTGACCTGATGGCCACACTCATCTTAATGTACTTCAGGATACCATTGGCTCTTTTGGTTACCAGGGCACGTTGCTCTCTCATGGTCAACTCACTATCCGTCAGGACCCTAAAGTCCTTCTCCATGGAGCTGCTTTCCTTGACCTAAATTCTGCAGTTTCCCAGAACTGAGGACTCCAGAGTAGTATAAGAAAGGAGGAAGACTCTGGGGTAGTATAAGAAAGGAGGAAGTCTCTGGGGTAGTATAAGAAAGGAGGAAGACTCCAACCTGTTTGCCTGTAATTTTCCTCATCTCTGGGCAATTAGAGGGCATTAGCTTTCATTTCTGAGGGCAGGATTTTATCTCTTCTGCCTGCAATGAACTCACAAACCTCCTCACTAGTTCACAAATCGCCACTGCTGTAACTCAACTTCCACAGAAAGGAGCTGGACGTCAGCGCCCTGTAGGACGCTTTTGCCCGACTGCTCTCTCAAGCTGCAGTGTTTATTTCATTCAAAGACAAGTTTGTAGTGCTGGGAGTTTTCCATTTTGCTGTGGGAAGAGAGGATTGATTTCTGCCTGACTGACAGGCTTCAGTCACACTTCGGTTCCGGTGCACAAAGTAGTCTGTGAGTTTTGCCAGCGGATATAATTGAGTTCCTTTAATCAGGCTTGGGGTGAGCTCCTAAAGGGATTCCGCTGGGCTCTTTGCTCCTCTGCGTGGCTGCTCGCTCATTTAAGAGGAGGAGGTTCCTCCTCCAACTTCCTTTGCATATGGGATTTTTGCCTGAGGAATGTGTGTGGATTAAATCCTTGAACTGGCTAAAGGCAGCGGCTTCTGTTAAGGGAGGAGAACTCTGAGTCATCATTTAAAGCGGAGTTGACAGAACGACGCTGTGCTTCCTGCAGCATTTAATGAAGCAGCGGCTCCTGTGCAGAGGGGCAACACCAGGGCAGGCTTTGTACAGCTTGCAATTGTTAGGAGGAAACACTGGAAACCTTCATACTTTTAAAATCGATCCAAACTGTTCCCTTCAGCTGTTTGAAACGCTGAACTTTTTTGAGCTCACCTTTCTCAGGCTGAAGCTTTGTGCCCTTCCCTGTCCAAATGCCTTATGCATGCCTAAAATAAATGACTTATGAACCTCAAAGTTCAAAGAAAGGAATATCAAAGAGGGGTGTCAGTGCTGGCAAGGAAAATGAGATCTTCTCTAAAAGATTGCCTGAATGTGGCACTAGCTCTTTATCTGAGGGACCTGTATTTATCAATGTGAGTGCTTCTAAGTCCCAAGGAAAACTCTCAGGGCTAAAAGACTCATTCAGCTCCAGACTTTACATTCTCTGATCCACTAGATTAGTGAAGAGGTACAGCTTTCCAATACTCATGTGGAGTTGGTGTTGGCAAGTATTGATTTGCTTTAATATCTGAGATTACTGCAATTTGACTTTCATGTAAGGCATAAAAGGCTGCTGCAGGCAGTGGAGGGGATACCACTCTCTCTGGCTGAGGAAGCATGTGCTCCATTAGTGACTAAGCATCACTATTTGGCAACGACTTTAGACCTCTGACTGCCAGTAGATGTTGATATTACAGCTGTAAATCAGGCAGCTCTGTGGCTGGGAGGCTGTGGACTTTCAGGAGTGAACCCAGCCGTATGCTTCAGTCAGCTGTACTTGGGCTACACGTTGCACGCTGCAGAGGAATGATGTGACTGCTCAACCACCCTGCTCACTCTGCTAGGTGGGACTTCTGGAGATCAGCATCTGGTCCACAGGGGCTCCACACAAACCTGGGAAGATCCTATTCTATGCTAGCAGGAGGAAGACTAGGACCAAGTGGGTTGCTCTCCTACCTTCTGCTACAGTAACCCATCTTGGGTGAGGATCCCAGATGGCTCCTGCTACTGCTGGGAAAGACATATGACCAGCTCCTGTTTCCCAGGGGAAGCACAGGAGTTTGGGAAAGGACATGGCAAGTAGCCCAGGAACAATAAAGGACAAGAAAAAAAACCAACTTTTTCCTTCATTTAGTCAGCATCTGGCAGAGTCAGGGCAAGGTTCCTCTCTGAAGGACAGCTGATGTTTGGTATCAGATGATGTGTTTGAGTGGCTGGACACTTATTTCATAGACTCACAGAATCAAATGTGTTTGAGTGGCTGGACACTTATTTCATAGAATCATAGAATCAAATGTGTTTGAGTGGCTGGACACTTATTTCATAGCATCACAGGATCAAATGTGTTTGAGTGGCTGGACACTTATTTCATAGCATCACAGAATCAAATGTGTTTGAGTGGCTGGACACTTATTTCATAGCATCACAGGATCAAATGTGTTTGAGTGGCTGGACACTTATTTCATAGCATCACAGGATCAAATGTGTTTGAGTGGCTGGACACTTATTTCATGATGTTTTGATTGAAAAAAAGCAATAGACAGAAGCCTTTTAATTTATTTTGCTTTGGCCTGGCCTCTGTGAACAGCTTAACAGCTCATTTTCCCAGCTTCACTCTATATAAGAAGCTTCATAAATCTCCTTTTTTCTTGAAATGCTGAAATTCATTGTGACCCAACCTCCCAAGAGAACCGCTGAGACCTCCTGTCCCAGGCAAAACCGTTCTTGTTCTGCTCCCTATGTTTTACCACTCTTCACCTTCATGAGGAGACCTGAAGCTTTGCTAGCCCCAGTGGTTGTCCTAACTGCACCAAATCCACATCACCCACCTCATGGGCACTGCTCTAGACCTTGGATGTCCTGGGCCACTGTAGCACTTTTGTAAAGCTTTTGTAAAGCAAAAACTTGTGGTGCCCAAGAACTACTATTAATCAAGTGGATGTAGGAGCAGAAGACTGAACGTGTTGGTTTTGACCTGCAGAGCATCCCTGAGTGACTCTGAGTGCCTTAGATTCCCAGTATTAAGGAAGACAATAATATAAGTCTTATATTTGGGGGGATAAAGAACCAATATTATAATCCTCTAGTTCTTAGAAGATGTTTGTGTCAGTCCTAGGACAGGTATTCATTAGAGTTCTTATAGGATTTGGCCCTTGGTGTTTCAGAAACAATGATGACAGTTGCAGCTTCCCATCCACAGCTGAAGAAAATGTGATCTAGGATGACAGAGAGGATTGTTAGTTCTTTTAGCTTTGAGGTCATGTTGTTCCTTTCTGCCCCGTTGCAGGCTAGCCCTAAACATTTAGAACCCACAGTGCTCTTTTCAGCTCCTGTCGCATCTCCTTTCTGTGTACCACGAAGGAAACTTTCTGCCCTCAGCTGTCTTTTGCCACGTTTCAGGACAGAGTGCCAAACGTTACTGAGAGCAGCTGGTGATTTTCCTACAGCCTGATGGAGAAAGCAGCCAAACACCAGGTGATAGCAGAACCCAAACCTCTGCAGAAATCCGTATCTGTATTGCACAAAGTGACAGAGAGCTCAGGTCTGCTTCATTGTCAGGCAGAGCAGTCCACCAGTCCTATAGCTTGCAGCTCCAGAGCTCTCCCACTGATCTTCAGCTGTGAGTGCCACATGCTGGAGGGTGTGCAGACTCTCCTCTACCTTGCTACGTGCTACAGAGCTTTCTTAGCTATGTTTTCTCCCTCCAATAATTGCTGAAGTGCCCCAGGAGTGGCAAAAGTAGAAGGATAAAAGGTGTTGCTGTTTGAGTTACCTTTAAAAGCCTTTAAGCCAGGTTGAAACAAGCAGAAGTGGTTTTATTGATATGCCAGCATTAGACAACTGAATGGAAGAAGCTTTACAAAGAGGCAGATGTGCAAAATGGACACATGCAAGTAGCTCCACACTAGTCCCTTTGATTAGCTTTAACATTCTTCCTTCCCCTGCTTTTCCAGCCAGGAGGCTCCCAACCGTTCTTGCTAAGGTCTAGGATCTGCTTGCCTTCTGTCAAACTTAGGAAGTATCAGGTTCCATTTTTCCTTTGAATTCCAGACATGGCTCTGGACTTTACAGGCAGATGTAACTCCTTGGAGTTGACTCCTTGTTATTCCCATCAGTTACTTCATCCTAGCAGTTTAGCCAGGAAAATCTTGACTCCGTTACAGCATCCTGACAAAACTTGTCTGTTCCTTCTACCTTTGGAAATGTTACTCTCCTAAGGGTATTGAGGTGGTGTAGTTCTTTGCTTAGTCTAGGCAGTAAAGTCAGTTCACTGGGATGAACTGACCTACACTGAACTGCTGGAGTGGGTCCAGAGGAGGGACATAAAGATGATGGAGCACCTCTCCAGTGGGTTGTTCAGCCTGAAGAGAATGCTCTGGGGAGGCCTCAGAGAGATCTTCCAGTACCTGAGGGAAGCCTACAAGAAAGCTGGGAAGGGACTTGTAGTGATAGGACAAGAGAGAATGGATTGAGTAGGGTAGATATAGACTGGATATTAGGAAGAAATTCTTTACAGTGAGGGTTGTGAGATGCTGGCACAGGTTGCCCAGGGAGGTTGTGGATGCCTCCTCTCTGGAGGTGCTCAAAGCCATGTTGGACAGGACCTTGAGCAACCTGGTCTAGTGGAAGCTGCCCTTGCTGCTGGCAGGGGCATTGGAACTAGATGATCTTCGAGGTCACTTCCAACCCAAACCGTTCTATGATTCTAGGATTCTGAATTCTGTATTTGACCAAACTGTTCATGAATGATGAGTCCACTGGAAATCCTCCTCTTCAACAGAGCAGTCTGGAGAAGGAAGCCTTTGCATCCATCAATCCTTATTTTTCACATGTGTACATTAACCATCAGACTTTACACAGCAACACAAACACAACTTGATCTGCTAGAAGAAAAGCCGTGCAGCTGGTTCTGTATTACTCACATCTTTATCTATCTTTGTTCATTCAGAATGAGACCACTGGATCTAAACAGAAGTAGTACTTGTAATATTTCTTGTGTTTGTTGGCTTAGGAACACGTTGTATGATGATTGCTAAACAGGCAAGCTGCATCTGCTGTTTGAGAGCTAGAGGAACAATCTTTGTTGTGGCAGGAGAGCTGGGGAGAAAGTAATTCCTTGTTCTTCAGTACTGTCTGGCATCACTCACAAGCAAAGATGAGGAAAACTGTCTTCCAGAGACGAAAGATTTTGCTTTGAGATGAGTCAGAAAGGGGTTCTCAGCCTTCATTCTGTGCTCTTCTCTGCCCAAGTGGGTGTCAGTGTGGAGAAGGAAGGCCTGTGGTAGATGCAGGCTCCATCACAGCAAAATCATCCCACCTCAGCTCAGTAGTGGCAGATAAGAAGGAAAGAGAAAATGAAGCACGGCATAGCTGTTGTTGAGTTCAGTCAGGGAGAACAAGCATTGTGAAGTGAAATTTTTCATGATACCACTGCCATTTACCTTTTGTAACCATATCCCATGGCTGAAAGCTCAGCTTTCTCAAGTAACTTTCTTCTAATCTGTGGTCTGGTCTAGCAAGATATCTGGCTCATCTCCTGACATACAGCAAAGAATTCCTCCCCCCAGCTTGTTACAAAGCTTAAAACTGTGGTACTGGGCACCTTGAAAAATGTCTGAGTTACCCAGCACATTAGGTGTCTCTTATCTAGAGAGCAGCAGAAGAAATCCCCTTGGATGGTTCATGGCAGTTTATCACTAGAATAAGGAAAGGAGGAAATGCTTTCTCAGGACCAGTAATGACTACTGAAACTCTCTAACAGGCAGTAAAAAGCTGGGAGTATGAATGGTAGGTTCCTGAATGGCTTTTAACTGAGACCACACATGATAATAACCTGTAACTTTGGGGTGGTGTTAATTGTACACCCAATCTCCTCTCCAAGTAATACCATCAGAAGCATAATGTCACCTCTGAGCTTTGTCTCCATCACTTTATTTATTATGACTTCAAGGCCTTTTGATGTGTCCAGTCCTCTTCTGCACACTATCACAGCAGTTAACCCAGACACAGGCACCAAATTTCAAGTGGAGAAGTTAAGAGCCTCTGTTATGTAAGGTGAAAGGTCCAAGCAGTTTTGCAGTCAGTAGTGCCAGCAGAGTGCTATGCTGGAATCATCCTTAGATCCTCCTGACTGGGTACCTGTTGATGTGTCCAGTCCTCTTCTGCACACTACCAGAGCAGTTAACTCAGACAGGGACCAAATTTCAAGTGGAGAAGTTAAGAGCCTCTGTTATGTAAGGTGAAAGGTCCAAGCAGTTTTGCAGTCAGTAGTGCCAGCAGAGTGCTATGCTGGAATCATCCTTAGATCCTCCTGACTGGGTACCTATTGCCAGCTGCATGCTTTGTGCATTCTTGGGAAGAGTCAAACTCATGAACCTGAATTCACAAAAAGAAGCCAAAAGAGCTTTCCCTTCTCATTGGTAGAAGAGCAGTGTTGGTAACAATCTGTTAGAGTCTGTAGAGAGTATAAAGGTTGAAATAAATAGGCAGAAAAAACCCACCCCATAGATAAATAAATAAAATAGAAAGAATTAAATAGAAATAGATTTTTTTTTTCAATCTGGTGCTAAATTATATCAAAAAAAAAGGGATAACTGACAGTGAAAACACTCACCCAGGATATCATCTGAAAATCATTACTTGGACAGCAACATATTGCAGCCAGACTATAGACACACACCAAAACCAGAAGAGGAAATGTTTCATCAGCGAGTAAAAACATCTTGTGTTGGAATTCATTGAGAGCACTCAGATTTTGCTAGCTGCTACACCCCCCCTCCCCCCCTCCAAACCTACTAGCAAAGATCTAGGGAAGATAAAAATCCACAGTGAAGAATTCATGTTCTAGAAGAGCACAAGGCAGGCAGGAAAGGGTGCCAACGTTTGCCTAAATGTACCTCTCTGCCCATGAATCAGAGCCTGAGTAGGTGCAGCAACAGATGGCCTATACAATTCTGCTTTAGGTTTTTAGTTTTTACTATCAATACCTTTTTCCCTCCCTCCCTTTTTTTTTTAACCTCTCTTTGATTGCATTTAGCCCTGACCAGTTCTTTCTTCCTATCTTTTTACAGTCCTCAAATGAAATATTTCCTTACTGCAGTGTCTGTTAATAAGGAACCCTCTTTCAGTTGAGCTCTTGCTTTTCTTACTTCCCCCCCATTTAATATCATGTTATTTTAGCTTTTTGACTTGTGTTTACTTTTACCACTTAGTTTTATAATTATCAGCTAGGGAAACAGCTACTCCCACTGAGTCAACAGAAGACTTGCTCTGTGCCACTGGAAAGATGCCATGTGCTTCAACCAGGGTAGCTGAAAACTGAGAGCTGGTGAAGACATCCCTGGAGGTGTTTAAGAAAAGCCTGGGTGAGGCACTTAGTGCCATGGTCTGGTTGATTGGACAGGGCTGGGTGATAGATTGGACTGGATGAGCTTGGAGATCTCTTCCAACCTGCTTGATTCTATGATTCTAAGAGGAGAGGAGTTGTGATCACAGGATGTTAGGTGTTGGAAGGGACTTCCACAGACCATCAAGTTCAAACCCCCTACCAGAGCAGGACTATAGAATCTAGTGCAGGTCACACAGGAATGCATCCAGACAGGTTAGGACAGTCTCCAGAGGAGACTCCACAATCTCTCTGGGCAGCCTGTTCCAGTGCTCTGTGACCCTTACAGTAAAGAAGTTCCTCCTCATGTTGAGATGCAACTTGCTGTGCTGTAGTTTATATCCATTACTCCTTGTCCTATCACAGAGTGCAAGTGAGCAGAGGCTGTCTCCCTGCTCCTGACCCCCAGCCCTCAGATATTTATAAAGATTAATTAGATCCCTTCTCAGTCTTCTCTTCACTACACCAAACAGCCCTAGGTCCCTCAGCCTATCCTCACAGGGCAGTGCTCCAGCTCCTTCACCATCTTCACAGTCCTTCATTGGACCTTTTCAAGTAGATCCCTGCCCCTCCTGATAATGAGTGTGGATTTGTTGGAGTGAAGACAAATAATAAGAGAAGACTCTAAAGTGTGGGACAACCTGGTGGTTATTTGTCTGGGCCTTAACACCCCAAGGAGTTGAATGTGAAGTCTATGAAGCAGCATCCAATAGAAGATGCCAGTAGAAGTGAGACCAAGACAAGACTTGCCACTGCCAGGAAGTGCCAGTGCTGGCAGAAGGTTACCCCCTCTTGCACAGTGTTCTGGGGTGTAGATTTCTTGAGCATATAAATCCACCACAGTGCTGTTGAGGTCAGTGATGAAACTCTGACTCATTTGCCTGGTAAAAAGCAGGGCCCTCTGGTAAGATTGTGTCTGACTGCTCTTTGGACAGCAAGCAAACATTGTGGGCAGAAGGTCTAAGCAGGTTCTTCTCTCCTTCTACTCTGCCCAAGTGAGACCACTCTTGGAATACTGTGTGTCCAGTTTTGGGCTCCTCAGTTCAAGAGAGACAGGGACCTGCTAGAAGGACTCCAGCAGAGAACTATGAAGATGATTGGGGAACTTCAGCATCTCCCCTATGGAGACTGAGAGCCCTGGGGCTGTTTAGTCTGTGTGATGGTTTGGGTGTCCCCCTCCCCCCCCCACTTTTAGAAATCACCCAGACTAGACCCAGCTCTGGAAATTTGAATGAAGCTTATATTTACAGCTGGCACAATATACAAGCAGATATTTACAGTATATACAGTTATAGACAGAAATAGACAAGGTAAAAAAGGTAATACAGACACAATTCCCCTCCCAGAAACCTGAGTCCCCAGGAGGGGCTCTCAACCACCCCTCACCTTCCCCCTACCCCTCTCAACCTTACCCCAGTCCTAAGGAAGAATGGAGGTTCGGCCAAGAGGGTTAAAAGCAAGGTGAAGCAGCCAAGCAAAGGAGGGTGAGGTTAGAAAGCAAGATGGAGTCCAGCCAGCAGCCTCAGCTTCTCCCCAGCAGGCAAAGCTCCCCAGCGAAGAGAAGAAGCAAGTGACCTAATCTTTGTTTTGCCTTTCTTCTTTACACATCCCAGCAAGACTGTGAGGGAAGTAGACCTCACCATTGTTTTCATTTTACAGCCTATCATCTAGTTCTTCTCACCAAAACATCCTAGCTAGGCTCAAACTAGCACAGTCTGGAGAAGAGAAGGCTGAGAGGAGATCTGATCGATGTGCACAAATATCTGAGGGGTGGGTGTCAAGTGGCTGGGGCCAAGCTCTTTTTGGTGGTCAGCAGCAGTAAGACAAGAAGCAACAGCTACAAACTGGAACATAGAAGGTTTCACCTCAACGTGAGGAGAACCTTCTTTAGTGAGGGGAGACAGAGCTCTGGAACAGGCTGCCCAGAGAGGTTGTGGAGTCTCCTCTGTAGAGTTTCAAAGCCTGCCTGGATGCATTCCTTTGCAAACTACACTAGGGGATCCTGCCTTGACAGGGGGATTGGACTGAACAATCTCTGGAGGTCCCTTCCAACCTCTAATGTTCTGTGCTTCTGTGATATACTACAGCTGGAAATGACAGGACTATGGATTGTTTGTTGGTTGTTTGTGTGCATGAGAGCAGCAAATCCATACAATGACTGACCCACTGAAGCATTCCTCTCATTAATAGTCCTTCTCACAGCCTTTAGCTTGACCAGTCTGATATTGCATGGCTTGTAGCTGAGGTGAAAAAGATGGTGCCACTCTCCAGCATGCAGACAAGACCAACCAAGCAAGCTAGGCTTTGGGGTTAAGTTACAAACAGTCACAATAGACTACTGAAATTCATGCATTTAGAATAGAATAGAATAGAACCAACCAGGTTGGAAAAGACCTCCAAAAGCATCCAGTCCAACCTGTCACCCAGCCCTATCCAGTCATCTAGACCATAGCACTAAGTGCCTCATCCAGTCTTTTCCTGAACACCTCCAGGGATGGCAACTCCACCACCTCCCTGGGCAGCCCATTCCAGTGCCAATCACTCTCTCTGCCAACAACTTCCTCCTAACATCCAGCCTAGACCTCCTCTGCCACAACTTGAGACTGTGTCCCCTTGTTCTGTTGCTGGTTGTCTGGGAGAAGAGACCAACCCCCACCTGGCTGCAACCTCCCTTCAGGTAGTTGTAGACAGCAATTTGGGTGGAGTGTGGAGGGGGAAATCTGAGGTAAGGCTTTTTTGCATGTCTGTGGCTTTTGAATGTGAAAATAGAGTAAATGAGGGAGACAGATCAGTCACAAAGCCTTGAAAGCACTCCGAGCAGCTTATATTTGTTGTTGCAGAATACAAGGAGAAGAATGGCACAGTCAAAACAATGAGCTAAGAAAACTAACTTTGCAGCTGACAGGCTAAAAGCAAAGCAACATGGTATTTGTCAAAGCCAGAGGAAAGAATATTGTGGGAAGCAAGTAAGGAGATAGTGAGTGATGTGGTTATAAGCTTCAGCCTTAAAGAAGCGTTGTACAGAGAGAACTGCAAGGTAGACAAGGATAAGGAGGTCAAATCTGAGATAATTCCCTATCATAAGTCTTGGTGGCATTTCCCACAGTGGTAAAGCCAAAGGTAATGAGAAGAAAGACAGGATTTCGCTTTGGACATGTTGTACTTAAGCTTAAGCCTTAAGTCAGAGCACCAGGAGGAAATGTCAGTGCAACAGACTATTAGTTCAGTTCGAGTTAAATGAGAGGTGTCCAGGGATGGGTAATAAATCTGTTGGTTGCTGACCTAGAAAAGATAGATGACTTTTTATTTACCAGTATGCCTTATTCACAGGCAAACAGCATAGAGGGAATAGCCTGCAAAGTTTCTGCTGAGTGCTGGGTCATGGAAAAGACGAATAAGCACCTTTGGAGCTCTGCTATAGGAGCAATTGGACAGGGAAGAGGTTGACAGGGAGAAGATTGAGTTCTAGATACTGAGTGAGAATATTCTCCTGCTGCTGAGAAGACAATAACAGGATAGGTTAAATACCAGTTTTGCCATTTGACCAAGCAAATCATTAGGGACTGACTTGAGGGGGAGTATAAAAGTCACAAATCAAGGGGAGGAGAGAAGTTTTGTCCGGATATCGTAGGGAGCACTGCAAGAAGGACCAGTAATAATGAAGATGCTGGAGGAAAGAGAAATTTTCACTAAGGTGAAAGAGACTGAACACTGGTCAGGCCACACCTTGAGTACTGTGTCCAGTTCTGGGCTCCTCAATTCAAGAGAGATGTTGAGACGCTGGAACATGTCCAGAGAAGGGCGACGAAGCTGGTGAGAGGCCTGGGACACAAACCCCATGAGGAGAGGCTGAGGGAGCTGGGGGTGTGCAGCCTGCAGAAGAGGAGGCTCAGGGCAGACCTCACTGCTGTCTACAACTACCTGAAGGGAGGCTGTAGCCTCCTCAGGGTCAAAGGGTTGTGGGATCAGTAGGTTCCTCCTCCACACCCAGTGAGATCAGATTGGCAGGGAAGAAGTCTGAAACCATATTGGTTGCTCATTCAGAAAGTCCAACAGTGTCAGGGAAGTTGCAATATCTTTGTTTTCTTTTTGTATTGAAGTCATGAAATAAGGAAATGCTTTTCTGCCCCAAGACTAGTCCTGGCTAAGTGACTCTCAGCTTTCTTTGCTTTGGTTTGGTTGGTTGGTTTTGTTGTTGTTTTTTTTTACTGGAAACACTACACATCCACCTAAGAGAAAGCTAGGAAGGGCCTCTTTAGAAGGGCATGCAGAAATTGGATAAGGAGTAGTCATTTTAAATTAGAACAGGGCAGATTTAAATTGGATGTTAGGAAGAAGCTCTTCTCAATCAGGGTAGTGAAATACTGGAACAGGTTGCCCAGAGCTATGGTGGAGGATCCATCCCTGGAGACATTCAAGGTGAAACTTGATGTGACCCAGGGCAGCTTGATCTAGTTAAAGATGTCCCTGCTGACTGCAGGGGAGTTGGATAAGATGACCTTCAAGGGTGCCTTCCAACCTGGTGCATCCTATGATTCTATGACACTGTCTGGTTTGTGTGCACTGAGCTTGAACCTGTTGGCAACAAGCTTGCCCTTCTTAGGAATTTTTTGCTGAAGCCCTTAGGAGTAATCACCACAGCTATAAGGATCAAAGATTTTAGATGGTGTTGGCTGATAGGCTGCACTTGAATAGAACACAATAGAATTGAATCAAGTAGGTTGGAAGAGACCTCCAAGATCATCCAGTCCAAACTAGCACCCAGCCCTGTCCAATAAACCAGACCATGGCACTAAGTGCCTCATCCAGGCTTTTCTTGAACACCTCCAGGGATGCTGACTTCACCACCTCCCCTGGCTGCCCATTCCGACGCCAATCACTCTCTCCCCTGGGCAGCCCATTCCAACGCCAATCACTCTCTGACAACAACTTCCTTCTAACATCCAGCCTAGACCTCCCCTGGCACAACTTGAGACTGTGTCCCCTTGTTCTGTTGCTGCTTGCCTGGCAGAAGAGACCAAGCCCACCTGGCTACAGCCTCCCTTCAGGTAGTTGTAGACAGCAATGAGCTCTGCCCTGAGCCTCCTCTTCTCCAGGTTGCACACCCCCAGCTCCCTCAGCCTCTCCTCACAGGGCTGTGCTCCAGGACCTTCACCAGCTTCATCACCTTTCTCTGGACACATTGTAGTATCTCCATATCTCTCTTGAATTGAGAAGCCCAGAACTGGACACAGCTGATGACAGAATTGATGTTCTCAGAGGACTTTTCCAATCTGATTAATTCTGTGATTTGTTGAACTGCAACTTGCAGGCTGAGCAGCGCGAGCCTGTCCAGGGAGGTGGTGTTCCTCTTGCATCTCTTGCCTACAGAGGAGCTGAACATATCCTTGTTCTCCCCTCTTTGGGGAGGCATTGCAAGCCATCCACACCTACTGCACTGGGCAATGCAGACCTACAACAGGATCATCTGGAACACAGCACCAGATGACTCAAGAAAGGTGACCAGGGGATCTCATGGTGCCTATTCCTGTAAGGTCCCTCTGGAGGACTGCAACCTGGACCGCTGTTTTGTTTGGCTCTCACAGAGGTGAGAGCAGGTTTCCTCATGCACCCTCTTCACCACTGCTTCTGAACACAATCTGGCATCCTGTCTGACATCCAAATGTGCTGCAGGTGCGTGAGGAGGAGCAATGAAGCGAATTGGAAGGTGGATGTCAACCCCGTATGCTACGTTAACTCTGACCCAACCTGCACTGCAGAGACCAACTGGCACTCAATCTGTTCCCTTTTTAATAACCAGCTCCCTGCACACCTCTGTAAAATCATGTTTACAGAGCTATAAACGACCCTCTTCTCTGCCTGATTTAAAGGTGCAGAAGCTTTTGTGTGCCTGCTTCACTGGAACAAGCCCAGTTAACAGCTTAAGCTGGGAAAAATTCACCATCATTAATGAAAACAGTGGAGCTATAAACCAGATTTAGAGGGATTAAAATACTGGAACCCATCCCTCAGGCTTTGATAGGATTTTGAATTGCTGGATTGACTGATTCTATGAGGGTGACAGAGCTCTGGAACGGGCTGCTCAGGGAGGGTTGTGGAGTCTCCCTCTCTAGAGATATTCAAAACCTGCCTGGATGCATTCCAGTGTGATCTGGTAAAGGTGATCCTGCTCTGGCAGATGATGATCTGTACTAGATCACAGGCTCACAGGATGTTAGGAGTTGAGAGGAACTCTAAGAGATCATCGAGTCCAACCCCCCTGCCAGAGCAGGACCATACAATCCAGCTCAGGTCATACAGGAATGCACCCAGATGGGCTTTGAAAGTCTCCAGAGAAGGAGACTCCACAACCTCCCTGGGCAGCCTGTGCCAGTGCTCTGGGGCCCTTACAGGAAAGAAATTCCCCCTTGTGTTGAGGTGGAACCTCCTGTGCTGCAGCTTACATCATTTGCTCCTTGTCCTATCCCAGGGAGCAGTGAGCAGAGTCTGTCCCCCCCTTTCCTGACCCCCAGCCCCCAGAGATTTATAACCATTTATTAAATCCCCTCTCAGTCTTCTCTTCTCCAGACTAAGCAGCCCCAGGTCCCTCAGCCTCTCCTCATCAGGCAGTGCCGCAGTCCCGTGATCATCCTTGTAGCCCTCTGCTGGACCCTCTCCAGCAGATCCCTGTCCCTCTTAAACTGGGGAGCCCAAAAACTAAAGGCAGTACTCAAGATGAGGTCTCACCAGGACAGAGGCGGAGGAGAACCTCCCTGGATCTGCTGGACTCTTTTAATGCTGATGTGTTGAGGTCCCTTCCAGCCCCTAACGTTGTGTGATTCTGTGACACATGCCTGTGGCCATCACATCCTGTGTTTCTGGATCTTGACACAAAAGTTTCCGGTGTCTAGGGGTTCTTTTGTTTGATTTCAACAGTGGTCGGTGGCCAAAAGCCTGTGGCTTGTGTCCAAGCACTCAGTGCAGCTCTTGGGGATGTTTTTGAAGCACTCTAGGAAGTATGGCCCCTCAGGTGAAGCTGACTCCCCTGAAGCCAAGCTGCCACAATGGGTGATGCGAGTGCTTATTGTTGTGGAGGCAGATACAGGACTCCAGGACACCTATGTCATCAGAAAGCCATCTGGATCAGCTTAGATCTTCAAGGAAGGCTACCCTTAAGCCAGTTCTGTAGGAAGACACCTGCCCAGGCCCCAGGAGTGTGTGCTTATACTCATTTTTAACTTCAATTGTTTTCAAGGGGAGCTAATCAGAACCTGAAAAATAATTGATGGTGATTAAATTTAGACTCCATGGCTAATTAGCCAAAGGGAAAAAAGGGAAAAAAAGCTCTCTGCAGATGCTGAATTCAGCATGTGTCAGTAGAGCTCCAAAGACACATCCTTCCTACAGTCTTCAGAGCTGCTTTTCTGCGGTCCTCGGGTAGTATTTTGGGCAGACGCTGCCCGAGCACAAAGTTCAGTCAGTAAAGATAAGACAGAACATCAGGGCTCTCCTTCAAGATATCCCTTATTCCTGTGGCCCTGTGGAGCCACCTTTCCAGAGCTATTCAACAGCCAGAAATCCATTCCCAGGGAGATAAGAGCGCTTCCCAGGGGGAGCTTCGCTGAGCGCCAAGAAACTTTTGTCAAGCTCCTGAATAGTGGGGAAGTGCCTAATTGCTTTTAAACCATCTCTGTCCTCCTGCCACTTTGTTACCTTTTCTCTGCTTTTGACTTAAGATATTCTAAAGAGCTTCTCACCTTTCAGAGGAGGCCACCGGAGCTGATACAAAGATCTCCGCAGCCAGCACTGTTTGCAGTGTACATGTTTTATTGATCTTGACCTGAAGAACCAAGCTACAGATTCTCAAGCTTTACCTCCTGGCATTCTCTGGTCCAGCTATTGTTATAACTTACAAAGGAAAAGAATTCCTGTCACAGTTCCTATTTCTACCCTCACTATAATTGATGGAGTTTTTATTTGGGTAGGATGTCGTTCTGACCACATTGTAGTCAGCGAGCAGCACTGCAGCGCCTGAGCTGCTGTTCCAATGGACGCTCTAACCATGCAGGCTGAACGTGAGCCAGCAGTGTGCCCAGGTGGCCAAGAGAGCCAATGGCATCCTGGCCTGGATCAGGAACAGTGTGGCCAGTAGGACAAGGGAGGTTATTCTGACTCTGTAGTCAACATTGGTCAGACCACACCTTGAGCACTGTGTCCAGTTCTGGGCTCCTCAATTCAAGAGAGATGTTGAGGTACTGGAACATGTTCAGAGAAGAGTAACAAAGCTGGTGAGAGGCCTGGAGCACAGCCCTGGGAGGAGAGGCTGAGGGAGCTGGGGGTGTGCAGCCTGCAGAAGAGGCTCAGGGGTGACCTCATTGCTGTCTACCACTACCTGAAGGGAGGCTGTAGCCAGGTGGGGGTTGATCCCTTTTCCCAGGCAAGCAGCAACAGAACAAGGGGACACAGTCTCAAGTTGTGCCAGGGGAGGTCTAGTCTGGATGTTAGAAGGAAGTTGTTGCCAGAGAGAGTGATTGGCATTGGAATGGGCTGCCCAGGGAGGTGGTGGAGTCACCATCCCTGGAGGTGTTCAAGAAAAGCCTGGATGAGGCACTTAGTGCCATGGTCTGGTTGATTGGCTAGGGCTGGGTGCTAGGTTGGACTGTCTGAGCTTGGAGGTCTCTTCCAACCTGTTGATTCTATGATTCTATGGGCAGAGGAGCAGCAGGGACCCTGTCTGCAGGATTAGTGATGCTGCTACTGGAAGGCTGCCTGCACTTCAAACACATGGCAAAGAGCTGGAGAGGATTCAGACAAGAGCTGCATAAATGGTCTGAGGTCTGCACCAGCAGGCTTTCTGATGAGAAACGAGGGATGCTTGGTACATTTTCAATCATCAGCTCAAGGCTCATTAGTCGAGTAGGCAGATGTTAGTTTTGACATCCCAAGGCAGATTGAGCAGATCCTGGTGTCTTCCACTGTGGAAGAAAGGTGGAGCCTGAGCCGAAACAGCAAGACAGCTCTGGGGTTTGAGCATGTTGCTCCTGGGGGACAGGAAGAATGTAACTGGTGACTGCTGCTCCAGAAAAGCTTTTGTGTTTGCATGCCATGCCAGAAGTATTTCTTATCCCACAAATGATTGGTTTTGTCAGGAGAGTCAGAATCCAGGTGGTTTTACATGGGCCTGGACATGTAAATGCTGGTGTCTCTGATGCTTTTGTGTCTGTGATGCTATTGTGTTTCTGATGCCCTTCTCTGTGCTGCCCTCAGAAACTACTTCATCTATCTGAATCCAAGAGGACAACCTCACAGCTTTGAAGGGTAGCATGGTGGCACCTAGGTCTCTCATCACAGAGATGGAACATGTCCAGGGCAAAGCAGCCCTGCAGTACAGCCTAAGGAATGAGCTAGTCCTAAGGCACATACTTACTTCTTCTTCCCTTGGGACAAACTTTTGTCTCTTATGAGAAATTTCTCCTTTGAAATATGCTGGAGAGCCCAGAAAGATCTAATATTTTTTTTCCCCCTGAAACTTATTCTTTTGCTTCATTATCTGAGAGACCATCTGATCATTCTTCTCAATTAAAATAAGTATTTTTACTTCAAGCTCCTTGGAGATGCAGATTTCTCTTGCCAGACCAAAGTCCTTAACTAGCTAATTAACAAGTCCTTGCTTCCCTGAGTGGCTAAACCTCTCTTTATTCCTTCTCCCTTTTTGACTCTGACATGGTAGAATATATCTTAAACTTTATCACATAATCACAGAGTCTCAGGGGCTGGAAGTGACCTCAAGGGATCATCCAGTCTCAACCCTCCTGCCAGAGCAGGATCACCTAGACCAGATTACACAGGAACGTGTCCAGGTGGGTTTTGAATGTCTCCAGAGAGGAAGACTCCATAGCTCCCTTGGGCAGCCTGTTCCACTGTTCTGTCACCATCACAGGGAAAAAAAATCCTCCTCATTTTAAAATGAAACTTCCTGTGCCTCAGCTTCCACCCATTGCCCCTTATCCTGTCATCAGGCACCACTCAACAGAGCCTGGCTCCAGCCTCCTGGCAACTCACTTCTACATATTTATGACCATGAATGAGGTCACCTCTCAGTCTCCTCCTCTCCCAGCAGCACAGCCCCAGCTCCCTCAGGCTCTCCTCATAAGAGAGATGTTCCATTCCCTTCAGCATCTTTGTGGCTCTGTGCTGAACTCTCTCAAGCAGTTCTATGTCCCTCTTGAACTGGAGGGCCCAGAACTGGACTCAGTACTCCAGATACAGCCTCACCAGGGCAGAGTAGAGGGGCAGGAGAACCTCTCTTGACCTACTAGCCATGGTCCTTCTAATACATCTCTGAATGGCATTGGCCCTCCTGACCACAAGAACACATTGCTGGCTCATGGTCAACCTCCCATCCACTAGGAGCCCAAGGTTCTTTTCCCCTTTGCAGCCTTCCAACAGGTCAGTCCCTCCAACCTATACTGATACCTGGGCTTGTTCTTTCCCAGGTGCAAGTCTGCACACTGCAGTCTACACTTTATATCCCTTAACGTTAGGTCTATGACAGTATGGCTGATACAAAGACCTAACCATAACAAATAAGGTCTTGACTGAATGCAGGCACAATGGTGATTAATCACTTTGGGGTGATGGGACCCTGAGAAGCTTCTCCTATGTGCCTGTAGCACCTCCCATTGAATCCAAGGACAACATAAAGCAGTGATGGACTTCAGAGGTTCCTGGGAGAGAATGAGGGGACAGCCTCAAGCTGTGCCAGGGGAGCTATAGGCTGGATGTTAGGAGGAAGTTGTTGCCAGAGAGAGTGATTGGCATTGGAATGGGCTGCCCAGGGAGGTGGTGGAGTCAACATCCCTGGAGGTGTTGAAGCAAAGCCTGGCTGGGGCACTTAGTGCCATGGTCTGGTTGATTGGATAGGGCTGGGTGCTAGGTTGGACTGGATGATCTTGGAGGTCTCTTCCAACCTGTTGATTCTATGATTCTATGGGCAGAGGAGCAGCAAGGACCCTGTCTGCAGGATTAGAGATGCTGCTACTGGAAGGCTGCCTGTGCTTCAAATGTGCAGCAAAGAGCTGGAGAGGATTCAGACAAGAGCTGCATAAATGGTCTGAGGTCTGCACCAGCAGGCTTTCTGATGAGAAACGAGGGATGCTTGGTACATTTTCAGGGCTGGGTGCTGAGTTGGACTGGATGATCTTGGAGGTCATTCCAACCTGGTTGATTCTATGATTCATCAGCACACAAACAACTTAGAAAGGTAGGGTACAGCTGCCTGAGGATTGAACAAGACACTGAATCTTCTGGAGGTTACAAAAGACCCATTTTGTGTGTGTCCCCTTTTATTTTATTTCAAGAGCAGCTAAATTCCATTGACCTTTTTTGTGTGATTGAATTAAAAAGTTTTAAAGTTACAGATTTTGGGTTGGGTATTTTTGGTTGTGGGTTTTTTTTTTTGTTTAAGTCAATCAAAATTTTGGCATTTCAACCTAGGTGGCATTTCAGTAGCCTAACTTTCATCACCATGAAGATAAATCCTTCCACCCATACCTCTTTATGGTATTTTATTTCCTCCAGAAGCTGACCTGAGTGTCAAAGGAGATCTCTCCACATCTCTGTCAGGTGAGATTTCAACAAGAAAGAGTGGCAAATATTTGTTGTGAGTGATTATTAGATGCTGCTGATGTTGTTGTGACACCCAGACTTCATTTCTCTCAAGCCTGTGGCAGCAGTAGGCATGGGAACTCGTGGGCCTAATAGCAAGCAACAAATTCTGCAGCTGAAAGTTGCCTGAGTTCTTGAGTTGTTCAGATGACACAATTCAGAGAGAGAGCTTTCTGAAAGAAAATGCCATCTGCTTCCACTTAATTCTCCTTGTTTCCTTCCCTGAGAAAACACCAAGAAAACATGCTTGTTCTGAAAGGTAGCTCCTTTGAGGCCCATTATTTTCCTCTGACTCTCTAAGAAAAAGACAAGATGGGTTTGTTTTTTTTTAGTGAGTTATCAAACAACTCAATGTACAGCACATCCAAGGAAACGAGCAAATTCGCTTTCATTTGATACATCTTGACATAGCTGAAAGTTTGAATCTCAAAGTCAGATTTACCAGAAGGCTTCTGGGGCTGGGAGAAGCTGACAGTTGCATTCACAAATCACAGAATCAAAGAACATTAGAGGTTAGAAGGGATGTCTAAAGATCATCAAGTCCAACCTCCCTGCCAAGGCAGGATCCTCTAGGGTAGTTTGCACAGGAATGCATTCAGGCAGGTTTTGAAAGTCTCCAGAGAAGGAGACTCCACAACCTCTGTGGGAAGCCTGTACTGAGAAAGCAACTTCTCTGTCACCTTCTCTGTGTTCTCCAAGAGTGATGTATTCACATAGCCTAACACAGAATCACAGAATCAGTCAGGGTTTAAGGGACCACAAGGGTCATCTAGTTTAAACCCCCCTGCCATGGGCAGGGACACCCTACCCTACAGCAGGCTGGCCAGAGCCTCATCCAGCCTGGCCTTAAATATCTCCAGGGATGAGTCTTCTACCACCTCCCTGGGCAACCCATTCCAGGCTCTCACCACCCTCATGCTGAAGAACTTCTTCCTAACATCCAGTCTGAATCTGCGCATTTCTAGCTTTGCTCCATCCCCCCTGGTCCTATAACTACCTGACAGCCTAAAAAGTCCCTCCTCAGCTCAGGGTTGTGAGCATGTTGCCTCAACACAGCCAAGTGGGGTGCCCAGAGCTGCTGGTGGCTGAGCAGCTGGTATCCCTAGATATGGCTGGGTGAAGTCATTCCTTTCCTGAAGAACAACCAACACCTACTTGTTGGGTCAAAGGACCACTCTAGGAACTCCAGACCCAAGCCCACAATGCTAAATATTTCATACTTAGCACCACATTTTAACACTAATTCCAGCCCTTGTTGCCGTGCTCAGCAGAAAGGCTGACAGCTGAATGGCCATGGAAAAATGGTCCTCTCACACCTGCAGATGGTCTGAGCAGTTCAAGGGCAAAGAACTTCGATGGGCTTGAAAAGTTTATGCTACCTCTGAGTAAATAAATACAGGGTTCAGAATCTAGCTGCTGTCAACAGCTTTCTCTAAGCACTAAATCTGCAGTGCTACACTTGGAAGAAGTGCATTTATCATAGACAAAACTGAGTTTCTGAAAATGATTTGGTGAAAGAGACCAACTACAGCTTTCAGTAGGCTTGACAAGATTTCATACTTTACTTTTCATCCTTAGCAAGTGCATTAATAGCTTTTAAGACTGACATGAGTGTGAGGTTTCTCAGCAGCGCGTTAGAAACGGAGAAAAGAGAATGCTGTGGCTTGATGTCTGTGCCTGGTGATCAGGAGGAAAAGCACTGTGGATAAGACTGAAAAAATCAAATCAAGAGGTTCCTCACAATCCAAACAGATCCATAAAGATATTTGTGATAGGTTGGGGACTGACCTGTTGGAAGGCAGCAAAGGGGAAAAGGACCTGGGGGTCCTAGTGTAGGGGAGGTTCACCATGGAATCATAGACTCATAGAATAGAATCATAGAATCAACCAGGTTGGAAGAGGCCTCCAAGATCATCCAGTCCAACCTAGCACCCAGCCCTAGCCAGTCAACTAGACCATGGCACTAAGTGCCTCATGCAGGCTTTGCTTGAACACCTCCAGGGATGCTGATTCCACCACCTCCCTGGGCAGCCCATTCCAATGGCAAATCACTCTCTCTGTACTTGAGGTGTGGTCTTATGAGTGCTGAGTACAGGAACATGATCACCTGTTCAAGAAAAGACTGGATGAGGCACTTAGTGCTTTGCTCTTCCAACCTGGTTGATCCTCTGATTCTATGAATTTTATTTCCCTGTGAGGAAATAGTTATTAAATCCCCTCTCAGTCTTCTGTCTTCTGCAGACTGACCAGCCCCAGGTCTCTCAGCCTTTCCTCACAAGGCAGTGCTCCAATCTCTTATCATCCTTGTAGATGCTCTCAAGCAGGTCTCTGTCCCTCTTGTAGAACTGGACGCAATATTCCAAGTGAGATCTCACTAGGGCAGAGTAGGGCAAAGTAGAGGGTGAGGAGAACCTCCCTCAATCTGCTGGACACACTCTTCTTCATGCACCCCAGGACACCATTGGTTTGGTTGATGTTCCATACAGGGCATGCATTTGCAGTGCCATCATTGCCAATCTCAACCCACGAGCCAAACCAGCTGAAGAGAACTAAGACCAATTTATGCTGTCTGAGACTAAAGGGACCAGCAACATTGTACTTGCACATTGCAAACAACACCTCTCTGCCAAGCAGGTACAGTGTCTTGTGACCCTTCCTTTGCTCTCAAAAACATTCTGAACAGCAGCTTCTGAGAGAGCAGCCACTTCAGGGAAGCTTTGTAGATGTTTTTTTTCCTTTCTTGAGTTCTTAGATAGATGAGGAATACTCTTACAGATGTGCAGCTCCCTAACATGCAGGCCAAGATAACAGAAACTGTTATGAAATCAACCTCATTCCCCTCTGTGGAGCCCTTCAGTGACCAGCTGAGCTCATTTTATTTCTATTGTATTAAAATCCTCTGTAAAGAGTTGTGTTAGAGTGATTTCATGTTTTCAACAAACCTACTCACCATCTGCATTTGGCAAAACTCGTTGACATCAGTCTTTGTTGCTTAGCAATAAACACTTGTGCTGACTCCAGTCACAAAGAGTGTTCATTGCTTTGCCATTCAGACATTTTACACAGCCTTTGTGGCCTCACAAATCATTTATTTATGCTTGGCCTTCTTGGAAGAGAGGGGGAAGAGCTTCAAAACAAACATGTAGAATGAGAGGAAAGGTGTATGGATCTGGAAGGGTGTTGGACACACATAACAAACCTGTAGTAGATCCACAAGCTTGACAAAGAGAAGAAAAATACCCCAAAGAAATCAATGCAGTAATATTACTATGAAATATTAAAGCAGTTATAGAGCTTTCTAGACATCAACAGTCTTGAGCAGTCTTAAAGTGTGTGTTTTGTAATGGCATCAATTACCAAGGGGCTAAAACACCACTCCTACGAGGCCAGGCTGAGGGAGATGGAGTTGTTCAGCCTGGAGAAAACTCAGGGGAGACCTAATAGCAGCCTTCCAGTACCTGAAGTGGGCTGCAAGAAGGCTGGAAAGAGACTGTTTACAAACCCCTGTGGTGATGGGATGAGGGACAATGGTTTGAAACTAGAGAGGAGTAGATTTAGATAGGATGTCAGGAACAAGTTCTTTACCATGAGGGTGGTGGAGCACTGGAACATGTTCTCCAGGGAGATGGTTGAGGTCCCATCTCTGGAGATATTCAAGGTGAGGCTTGCAAAGGCTCTGGGCAATCTGATCTAGTAGAGGATGTTCCTGCTGAATGCAGAGAGAGATGGGCTAGAAGACCTCTGGATGTCCCTTCCAACCCAAATCATTCTATGCTTCCATGACCAGCTTCCATCAATACATGCTAATCAAGGTGTATTCATCAACAAGAACATCTGATACAAGAACATGCTCTGTGCTTATATGTGTCTGTGTGTACTTATGTACTATCAGCCCAGAACTGAGCTGTGTCAAAAGCTTTGAGGAAAGTTTGCATTTACAGGAAGTTAGTAGAACAAATGCATACAGCTGCACAGTTATGAGTTCTTTGCTCCTTTAGCATGGCTCATTTCTATCTAGATTGTGAGATACAGGCCTATGGCACTTAGACTAGGAAAAAAGATACAGAATCATAGAATCAACCAGGTTGGAAGAGACCTCCAAGATCATCCAGTCCAACCTAGCACCCAGCCCTGGCCAATCAACTAAACCATGGCACTAAGAGCCCCATCCTGGCTTTTAGAATAGAATAGAATAGAATAGAATAGAACAGAATAGAATAGAATAGAATAGAATAGAATCAACTAGGTTGGAAGAGACAACTTGTATTTTGTTGAACACCTCCAGGGACAGCGACTCCACCACCTCCCTGGGCAGCCCATTCCAATGCCAATCACTCTCTCTGCCAACAACTTCCTCCTAACATCCAGCCTAGACCTTCCCTGGCAGAACATGAGGCTGTGTCCCCTTCTTCTGCTGCTGCTTGCCTGGCAGAAGAGATCAACTCCAACTGGTTACAGCCTCCCTTCAGTTAGTAGTAGAGAGCAATGAGCTCTGCCCTGAGCCTCCTCTTCTGCAGCCTGCACACCCCCAGCTCCCTCAGCCTCTCCTCACAGGGCTGTGCTCCAGACCTTTCATCAGCTTTGTTGCCCTTCCCTGGACACCTTCCAGCACCTCAACATCTCTCTTGAATTGAGGAGCCCAGAACTGGCCACAGCACTCAAGGTGTGGCCTGACCAGTGCTGAGTACAGGGTCAGAATAACCTCCCTTATCCTGCTGGCCACACTGTTCCTGAGCCAGGCCAGGATGCCACTGACACTCTTGGCCACCTGTGCACACTGCTGGCTCACGTTCAGCTACTATCTACCAGCACCCCTAGGTCCCTTTCTTCCTGGATTTCTTCCAGTCCAGGTGGACTGGGAGGCTCCAAAAAAGCAAAATTAGAACTGGAAGTGAAATGGGTCACTTGCTAGGGAGCATGTTACATTTACTAGATAAACAAGCTTGCGAATGAATCTGACAATGAGTCATCTGGAGTCAGAAAACAGCACACTGCTGGATTGTCAGATGATTTATAAAACACTTAGTTTTTGCTTTTATTTGTGGGTGCAGTATGCAGAATGAGTTGATCATTTTCCATGGGTAGCAGCAAAGGTGAGGAAAAACTCAGAATATGTGACAATAAGTCTGTCATTGGCAGTGTCCACTGCAAACCATGCAAACAGTGCATATGTTTGCTAGGAAATGGCAATCCCCAAACTGGACTTCAGCCAAGTATGGAGCTGACTGAAGCAAAATCTCTTTTTGCTTTAAAGGTGATGACTTTGGTTGTCATCTGCCACTTTCAGTCTTAAGGGCAACAAAGCTGGTGAGGGGCCTGGAACACAAACCCTATGAGGAGAGGCTGAGGGAGCTGGGGGTGTGCAGCCTGCAGAAGAGGAGGCTCAGGGCAGACCTCATTGCTGTCTACAACTACCTGAAGGTAGTTGTAGCCAGGTGGGGTTGGTCTCTTCTCCCAGACAAGCAGCAACAGGACAAGGGGTCACAGCCTCAAGTTGTGCCANACTATGAAGTAGGCATGAAAAGTTAGGGAGCTGGTGAAGTACAGTAACCTTAACAAGTACTCCAGTCACATATAAAAGAGATTGTGCCTAAACAGATGATCAGGCATGTTTAAAGACCACAGCTGCTGTGCAACCTTCAAGGCAAGAATGAAGGGTTGGAAGCTGAACCTGCTGCAAAATACACCCTCTTTCAAAACGTGCAGAAACCTGTGGAGGAAAAATGCCTTTCCCATGCCAGCCTGAAGCCAAGACATAAGTCAAATCCCCCATTTGGAAAGGGTAGTGCCATTGCATCAGTGCAAAATTGAATTTGGGAGAGGTAAAGTCATGTGGCCCAAACACAGCAATCCTAATTTTGAGCCCCAAATGGCTGCTCCTTATCTCAGAATCACAAAATTAACCAGGTTGGAAAAGACCTTCAAGATCATCAAGTCCAACCTAACACCTTCTAATCAACTGAATCATGGCACTAAGTGCCTCATCCAGGCTTTTCTTGAAGACCTCCAGGAACAGCGACTCCCCCACCTCCCTGGGCAGCCCATTCCAATCCCAGTCACTCTTTCTGGGAAGAACTTCCTAACATCCAGCCTAAACCTGCCCTGGCACAGCTTGAGACTGTGCCTCCTTGTTCTGTCAGTGGCTGCCTGGCAGGAGAGACCAACCCCACCTGGCTACAACCTCCTTTCATGTAGTAGTAGAGATCAATGAGGTCTTCCTTGAGCCTCCTCTTCTGCAGGCTGCACACCCCCAGCTCCCTCAGCCTCTCCTCACAGGGCTGTGCTCCAGGCCCCTCCCCAGCCTTGCTACCCTTCTCTGGACACATTCAAGTGCCTCACCTTTTTTAAATTGAGAGACTCAGAACTAAACACAGTACTCAAGCTGTGGCCTAGCTTGTACTGAGAAGAGGGGAAGAATCATAGAATCATAGAATCATAGAATGGTTTAGGTTGGAAGGGACCTCAAGGATCATCCAGCTCCAACCCCCTGCCATAGGCAGGGACACCTCCCGCTAGAGCAGGCTGCTCAAGGCCTCATCCAGCCTGGCTTTAAACGCCTCCAGGGAGGAAGCATCCACAACCTCCCTGGGCAACCTGTGCCAGTGTCTCACCACCCTCACTGTAAAGAACTTCCTCCTAACATCCAGTCTAAATCTCCCCTCTGCCAGCTTAAACCCATTCCCCCTCGTCCTGACATTACTAGACCTTGTCAATAGTCCCTCCCCAGCTTCCCTGGAGGCTCCCTTCAGGTACTGGAAAGCCATGTGGCTTCCTCTCTCTCCAGGATCTGCTTGAGGAATCTGTAAGCCAGCAATGCACCTTACTGCACGGCCAAGCTTGGTCTGCTGGAATGCCCTGTGTGAAACAAGAAACCTTTACAGCTGTTTGGATGGGTGCTCAGTTCAGACCTATGCAGCAGCCATTAAGTGCTGCAAGCTTGAAAGTCTGACCCTCAGCCCTGGTGGAAATATCTCCTATTAGATAAAACACACTGCTGAAACAGGATGTGAAACATAAAGGGAGCTGTGCTGAAACAACGAGAGAGAGCTTTTTGCTGCAGTATGAAGGAGAAAAGTCAAAAGCAATCGGACCAAAGTGGGGGGAAAAAAATCCTAATCAAAAAAAAAGTCTCATTCAGACTATAAAAAAAAAAAAAAGATTGAAAGCTGAGAGAGAAGACTCTGAGGAGTCAGAGGCTGGGAATAACGAGGAACCTAAAGCTTCTCTTTCGGCAGGGCTGGCGTTCTTCAATACCTGAGAGCATCTCTAGAAGTTTTCTCAAGGAAAATGCTGACTTCCCTAAAATCCCAGCCAATGCAGGTGGAACTGTGTATCCTCAGTGAATGATAGGTTAAGCTTTGTGCTCCTGACAAATCCCAGATCAAATCCAATGACCAGTTGCCCCAGTTGTTCCCCAGGGATCAGTGCTAGGCCCAGTCCTGTTCAATATCTTTATTGATGATCTGGACGAGGGGATTGAGTCCAGCATCATTAAGTTTGCAGATGACACCAAGCTAGGAGCAGGTGTTGATCTGTTGGAAGGTAGGAGAGCCCTGCAGAGGGACCTGGACAGGCTGGATGGGTGGGCAGAGGCCAATGGGATGAGATTGAACAAAGCCAAGTGCAGGGTTCTGCACTTTGGCCACAACAACCCCAAGCAATGCTACAGGCTGGGGACAGAGTGGCTGGAGAGCAGCCAGGAGGAAAGGGACCTGGGGGTACTGGTGGATAGTAGGCTGAAGATGAGCCAGCAGTGTGCCCAGGTGGCCAAGAGGGCCAATGGCA
>WAAF01016242.1:919435-948611 GCA_013400475.1 Tricholaema leucomelas
TCATAGGGTTTGTGTTCCAGGCCCTTCACCAGCCTTGTTGCCCTTCTCTGGACACCTTCCAGCACCTCAACATCTCTCTTGAATTGAGGAGCCCAGAACTGGACACAGCACTCAAGGTGTGGCCTGACCAGTGCTGAGTACAAGGGAAGAATAACCTCCCTTATCCTGCTGGCCACACTGTTCCTTAACCAGGCCAGGATGCCATTGGCCCTCCTGGCCACCTGTGCACACTGCTGGCTCATCTTCATCTACTCTCTATCAGTACCCCCAGGCCCCTCTCTGCCTGGCTGCTCTCAGCCACTCTGTCCCCAGCCTGTAGTGCTGCTCAGGGTTGTTGTGGCCCAAGTGCAGAACCCTAGTGTATTAGTGAAGTTCAAGTCCAAAACGTGTAATTGCACATTGAACTGCTCTTAAGCGCCGTGTATCTGGCTTCAGGTAGTGCATATTCATCTTGCACATTAAAAATATGGTCTAATTAGCTACATCTAATAGAGATACAAGATATGCCAAGAAAGCACAATGCTTGCATTTGTGTAATTAGCAAACCCCTGACAGTGAATGGCTTGGGAAAAAGATGCAGAACTAAGAAAACCATGGATTCTGATTTCAGCAGCAGCTCATTTTATTTGGACATGGTTATTACTTGACCTCTCTTCTAAATACATTAGTTCACCTAACTGGAAATCCCATTAAAAGCAGGGCCCTTCAAAGTGGTTTGTTCAATCTGAAGATAAAAAAGCTCTGGATAAACATATCCAAGTATGACAGTGTGAAAACAGTCTTTCCTCTCTGGCAGTTCCTTAGTCATCAGGTAGGGGAGAACAAGGAAAGCCAAGCATGACACCAATGCCTCTTTAAAAAACACCTATCAATAATTACAGCTTTAATGAATGGCATGCTGAACATTCCAGACTCAGTGAGGCAGCATTAAGTTTACTCCTCCCACCACCATCATTAGCAGGTCAAAGTTGCAGAGAGGGAGGAAGGCTGAAATTTTGGAAGTGAGTGGGAGCAGAGGTTCTAATTTCATGGTCCTGCAAGCCTGACACTCTGCAGGTTTCACTAAGAGTGCAAGTGAGGAAGAGGACCTGTTTTGGAGGATGGCTGTCACGGTGATGAAAAGCAAAAGGAGCACTTGAGGGAGAAGAGAAGGCCAGGCTGACAGACAGAATGGGGCACCCTCGCCACTTTCAACAACACCTGCCACAGATGATGAGCATCAGCTGGCCAACACAGCAGAAACTTCTCCAACAGCATCTCACTTCAAGTCATTCGTTGCCACTGGGGTTGGCTTCATGAAGAAGAGCATGTGGAGCATGTCAGTTGGGGCAGGATTTTGCTGGAAGGTTGCTTTTTAACTTTTCATCTACTGTAGTTGAACTCTGTGAATGTTTTATGGCAGTGGGTCTGAATTTGCCCCTCTCCATGTTAGTGGGACTCCCACTGTGCCCTCCAAACCAAGCCTTTGCATCCAGTTTGTACTTTTGCCTTTCATCTGCCCAGCCTTTATATTTAGAACTGCTTATTCAGCTTTGCCTGTCAGGTGTCCATATTTTTCATTCAGTTTTTTCTTACAGTTAACTTTCACAGAATCACAAAATGGTAGAGGCTGGAAGGGACCTCAAAAGATCACAGAATCACAGGATGGTAGAGGCTAGAAGGGACATCAAAAGGTCACAGAATCACAGAATGGTAGAGGTTGGAATGAGCCTCAAAAGGTTACAGAATCACAGAATAATAGAGGCTAGAAGAGACATCAAAAGGTCACAGAATCACAGAATGGTAGAGGTTGGAATGAGCCTCAAAAGGTTACAGAATCACAGAATAATAGAGGCTAGAAGAGACATCAAAAGGTCACAGAATCACAGAATGGTAGAGGTTGGAATGAGCCTCAAAAGGTTACAGAATCACAGAATAATAGAGGCTAGAAGAGACATCAAAAGGTCACAGAATCACAGAATGGTAGAGGTTGGAATGAGCCTCAAAAGGTTACAGAATCACAGAATAATAGAGGTTGGAAAGAACCTCAGAAAGTCACAGAATCACAGAGATAGAGTCTGGAAGGGGCCTGGAAAGGTCATCCAGTCCAGTCCCCCTGCCAGAGCAGGGTCACCTAGACCAGATCACATAGGAACACATCCAGGTAAGTTTTGAGTATCTCCAGAGAGGGAGACTTCACAGCCCCCCTGGGCAGCCTGTTCCAGTGCTGTCACCCTCACAGGGAAATTCCTCCTCATGTTTCCATGAAACTTCCTATGCCTCAACTTCCACTTGTCCTGTTGTTGGGCATCACCCAGCAGAGCCTGGCTCCAGCCTCCTGGCACTCACCCTGCACATATTAATAATCATGAATGAGGTCACCTCTCAGTCTCTTCTTCTCCAAGCAGCACAGCCCCAGCTCACTCAGGCTCTCCTCATAAGGAAGGTGTTCCACTGCCTTAATCATCTTTGTGGCTCTGCACTGGACTCTCTCAAGCAATTCTATGTCCCTCTTGAACTTTCATCAGGAGCCTATAAATCTAACCCAGGCAGCAGACAATTATCCATTTTCTACTTCTCCTATAACTTTTCTTTTTTACTTCAGCATGGTTTTGATAGTTCTATATGGAAGCTGCAAAAAGACAAATAGAGACAAGTTCAAAAACTATTATTTGCTAAATCACAACCAGCAGATTTTGGCTGAGAAGATCAGTGAAGTGATCTGATGCTCTATTAGAGTTTCCAGCCAATGACAGAATCATAGAATCATAGAATCAACCAGGTTGGAAGAGACCTCCAAGATCATCCAGTCCAACCTAGCACCCAGCCCTAGCCAGTCAACTAGACCATGGCACTAAGTGCCTCATCCAGGCTTTGCTTCAACACCTCCAGAGATGGCAACTCCACCACCTCCCTGGGCAGCCCATTCCAATGCCAATCACTCTCTCTGCCAACAACTTCCTCCTAACATCCAGCCTAGACTTCCCCTGGCACAACTTGAGGCTGTGTCCCCTTGTTCTGTTGCTGGTTGCCTGGCAGAAGAGCCCAACCTCACCTAGCTACAGCCTCCCTGCAGGTAGTAGTAGACAACAATGAGTTCATTCCTGAGCCTCCTCTTCTCCATGGAGCAAATTTGCTCAGTGACTTGCATCTAGGAATGTACAAGTTTTATTACCTCAGCCGAGGATTTTCACCTTCCTGACTTCATGAAT
Source organism: Tricholaema leucomelas (assembly GCA_013400475.1). Taxonomy (NCBI): domain Eukaryota; kingdom Metazoa; phylum Chordata; class Aves; order Piciformes; family Lybiidae; genus Tricholaema lacrymosa; species Tricholaema leucomelas. The sequence goes on from WAAF01016242.1 coordinate 922,627, forward strand.
AAGCTGATACAGACATAAGGACGTAAGGTCTGAAGATAATCGAATGTGTGGTGGGGTAAGATTCACTTACCTCCTGCTGTGCTGCACCCAGCAATGTTAAGTTCAGAATTAAGATGCCTGCCTGCACAGCTCCTTTGCAGATAAGAATGTTTTCTCTCTTTGAATGCTGAAACAGTGCTGTGGCACGAGGTAGAAAATCTGTGGTACAAAGGATCCCCAGAAAAATAATTGACTTGGTGAATAATTTATTGAATTTGCTGAAAATATTGACCTAGATTTAATGTTTCAACATTCATGACATGGAAAATGAGTTAAATTGGTAGGTTGAGTTAGCCTAGAGTGAGACTGTTGCGGGCATGATTAATTTACAAGTGTGAGTTGTTACTCAAGAAAAGCCACTTAGCTATTAAATGCTCTACTTGGGTCAAGCTGACATTTTCTACACGTGGATACCTGTGGCCTGATATTGCCAACCATGAGTGAAAACAAGAGCTGTGAAGAGATCAGCAGTGATTAGCAGACTTGGGGATAGATAAGGATTGCCACTGTGGATCTTCTGATTCTCCTTCTCCACCACCTTTGAGTAGATCTGATGCCAGGTCTCAGCAGCCTGATATCTTGTCTTAACCACTTTTCTGTATTAGAATAGAATCAACCAGGTTGGAAGAGACCTCCAAGCTCATCCAGTCCAACCTAGCACCCAGCCCTATCCAGTCAACCAGACCATGGCACTAAGTGCCTCATCCAGGCTTTTATTCAACACCTCCAGGGATGGTGACTCCACCACCTCCCTGGGCAGCCCATTCCAATGCCAATCACTCTCTCTGCCAACAACTTCCTCCTAACATCCAGCCTAGACCTCCCCCAGCACAACTTGAGGCTGTGTCCCCTTGTTCTGTTGCTGGTTGTCTGTCATTCAAATTGCAGAGACCATTCCAGAGTCTAGTGCACTGAGGTTTAAAGTACCTTAATTGACTGCTAACCTACTTCTCAGAAGAGAGGCTGCTAGGCAGGCTTATGATTTGTATGAAAAAATATATGCATCCAATAGCAGAGAAACTTCAGAAGAGGGAACATTATTGATTATTCAACAAGGAAAACAAGGAAGTTCTTCACAGAGAGAGTGATTGGCATTGGAATGGGCTGCCCAGGGAGGTGGTGGAGTCACCATCCCTGGAGGTGTTCAGGAAAAGCCTGGATGAGGCACTTAGTGCCATGGTCTGGTTGACTGGATAGGGCTGGGTGATAGGTTGGACTGGATGATCTTGGAGGTCTCTTCCAACCTGGTTGATTGTATGATTCTATGATTGTCTGATTTGGTGTTACATGAAGTCTAACTCAAACAAGTGAGTGCTCTCAGTCTTCCTGAATCCTCCTGGAGGTACAAGTGGTTAAGGGAAATAGAATGTTTAACATTTTGATATTGGAGAGCACACCCTTCTGAGTTCACAGGCAGCAGGCAGAGTAAAAAATGACTTAAACATTACAGCAGTTCTGCAGCTTCTTCAAATTGACATAAATCGAGGAATAACTACTTAAAATAACCAACTCCTTCCTGCAGTATATGATCAGAGCTAGAAAATTGTGTTGAAGCTGGGAAGATGAATAGATGTTTGAACGTGGTGAGATCACAGCTTTCAGCTCTAAGCATGGGAGTGCACACTGAGAATGGAGCAGATGCTTCCAATTATCTGCCATAAGGAGAAGAAGGGACATTTGAAAATGTAGCTGGTATTAGGTGGCTGTCAGAAGACTCTTGGATAAGGAAGATAAGCATGCAAAGAGTAGCAAAGTCATTTTACTGTCATAGCACACTAGTTGTAAGACATTGCTTTACAAGCTGTAAAACTCATCTGTATTCTAATGATTGAAAGTAAAACAATCAAACTGGAAACCTTCTTTCAGACTGCTTCTTTTCCACTTTTAAGACAGAACAAACTTTACTAATGAAATGTTTTCTTTGCTGTTCTGAAGTGTTGTTCAGATTTAAATGTATTTGCATGCCTAACTGTGGCTGCTGCTTGCTGATGCAATGCTTATATGTGAACTGAAAATAGGATTCCCCTAGAAAGAGGCTGTTGGTGAAATACTGAACCGTAGAAGAGGAGACACACAAATTGTAGAATCATAGAATGGTTTAGGTTGGAAAGGACCTCAAAGCTCATCCAGTTCCAACCCCCCTGCCATAGGCAGGGACACCTGCCACTAGAACAGGTTGCTCAAGGCATCATCCAACCTGGCCTTGAGCACCTCCAGGGAGGTTGTGGAGCACAGAATCACAGAATGTGATCTTTGATCTTCTCTTAGCCTTTGCCCACCTGGATGTTTGCCTGCTAGCTTGGGCTGTAGCTTAGATCTCTCATGTCACTAACAGTGACACTGCTGCCACCAGCATTCTACCTTCAATCTTGACATGACAAGGGCTGGAGCCTGGAATCTGTGCTGCATCACTGTGACCTGACTATTATCTTCTACCATTCAAGCAAGAAGAGAAAACTGATGAATAATAATCGTAATAACACCTGGACCACTGATAGTGCTGGAGAGGGAAATTAAGTAGCTGCAGCAGCAATTTAAAGGACAGTAGTTTAGCAGAGGTTGAAAGAGAATTAAAAGCAGCAGGTTCTAAGTACTGCTTGGTTTTAAAGATTTATGTGGTACTTAATGCTGAGATTTGTGGGCTTGAAAACGAAATGCTGGAAGAAAGATGCTTGTCAAGATGACTGAATGTAGTATTTCACAACTTTCTAATCAAAGACATGTCCAGTGCCAAACCCTACATCCACGAGTGGCTGACACTGCTGAAAAGGTTTAATAGTGCAATTTCTTTCCCAGAAATGAGCCAAAGATTTTCATAGAATCCTAGAATCAACCAGGTTGGAAGAGACCTCCAAGATCATCCAGTCCAACCTAGCACCCAGCCCTGTCCGATCAACCAGACCATGGCACTAAGTGCCCCATCCAGTCTTTTCTTCAACACCTCCAGGGATGGCAACTCCACCACCTCCCTGGGCAGCCCATTCCAATGGCATTTTGTCAGAGACTCTCACATTCTGCATACTTCAGTTGGGCATTACAAGGAAATACTTTGTGGTATACTGCAGGCATCCTCTTTTACTGTCAGGAAAACAGGCAAAGGGCACAAACTAGAAGACAGAAGCTATAATCTAAAGATTAGGAAACATGGCTGGTTTTTTTTTTCACTCTGAGGGTGAGAGGGCAGTGGCACAAGTTGTCCAGCAAATTTATGTAGCCTCCATCCTTGGAAAGTTTCAAAAGCCATCTTCACATGGTCCTGAGCAACTTGCTCTAAGGGAGTTGGACTAGATGATTTCCAGAGGTCCTTTCAGACCTCATCCATTGTTCCTGGGAGTTCTTCAGGACCAAGGAAGGCTGTCACACATGGATACCAGCCTCTGGCTACAGTTTCAATACTTTATTATAGCTTAAACACTAAAACCATCACAAGAAAGGTATATACACAATACCTATGGCTCACCTGCTACAGCCACAGGGGGAAACTACAGTGCTGAATAGGACACCTGGAACAATCCCAAGTAGCTCTATTGATGGAAGGGCAGGCTATACTCACCCTATGCCCCAGGCCAGCAGAGCTCCTGAGATGCACAGATAGCAGATAGTCTCAGAAGGTAGCCATCCCCACCAGGGACTGCAGCATCATGGTGGTCAGACTGGTGGCACTCCAGCTCACCTACCCACGCTCTGGGTCTGTATGTGTTCAGAACTCTGTGATCTGTGTCCAGTGCATCCCAGAATTCTGAATCAAGGAGAACCAAACTTCTCCTTTATTTTGGAGTACCACCTTTTCCTGCTGCTCATGCACATACCTGCAAGCCCTACTTCCCCTGGATCATATCTTTAGTCTTCAGAATTCTGTGATGTGTGTCCAGTGCATCCCAGAATTCCGAACCAAGGAGAGCCAAACTCCTCCTTTATTTATGAACATGAGCCAGCAGTGTGCCCAGGTGGCCAAGAGAGCCAATGGCATCCTGGCCTGTATTAGGAACAGTGTGGCCAGTAGGACAAGGGAGGTTATTCTTCACCTGTACTCAACACTGGTCAGGCCACACCTTGAGTCCTGTGTCTAGTTCTGGGTTCTTCAAATCAAGAGAGATGCTGAGGTGCTGGAAGGTGTCCAGAGAAGGGCTACAAAGCTGGTGAGGGGCCTGGAACACAAACCCTATGAGGAGAGGCTGAGGGAGCTGGGGGTGTTTAGCCTGGAGGAGGCTCAGGGGTGACCTCATTGCTGTTTACCACTTCCTGAAGGGAGGCTGTAGCCAGGTGGAGTTGGTCTCTTCTCCCAGGCAACCAGAGAGAGGGATTGGCATTGGAATGGACTGCCCAGGTTGGTGGTGGAGTTGCCATCCCTAGGGGTGTTGAAGCAAAGCCTGGGTGAGGCACTTAGTGCCATAGTCTAACTGACTGGATAGGGCTGGTTGATAGATTGGACTGGAGGTCTCTTCCAACCTGCTTGATTCTGTGATGCTATGATTTTGGAATAGCATCTTTCCCTACTGCTCATGTGCATGCCTGCAAGCCCTGCTTCCCCTGGATCTTATCTTTAGTAACCTGTAGGCTTGGTGTAACTTCTGATCACACATAAAGCAACTCTTCCCTCTTACATCCATTCAGAGATTCTGTAACCTTTGGTGCATGAAAGTCATTACTTTCCCCACAATTAATTTCTTGCTCTTTATCTTTTCTTTTTTTAGTTTGGTGGATATTGAAGTAAAAATAGAACCAAGGAAAAGAAGTGAAAAAGTGACCTTTAATTAATCAAGCACAACTACAAATGATAACAAACTCCTTCCAGTGAATTATTGCAGATCCTTTACATTCTTCAACTGCTATGTGTGTCAGCTTCAACTGCTGTTTACATGCAGAGACTGGGAAGTGGCTGGAAATTAGAGGATCCTGTTGGTTAGAGATAGAGTACAGGAGGATTTGAAACATGCCCCCAGACAGAAAGCAGCTCAGCTGGTGTGCAGGATCCTTCCCCTGCTGTGTTTAACACTGACCTGAGAGAAGACAGTGGGTGGCAAGGTCATCCCATCCTAGAGGATCCTGTTGGTTAGAGATAGAGTACAGGAGGATTTGAAACATGCCCCCAGACAGAAAGCAGCTCAGCTGGTGTGCAGGATCCTTCCCCTGCTGTGTTTAACACTGACCTGAGAGAAGACAGTGGGTGGCAAGGTCATTCCATCCCTTTCATAGTTTTTCTGTTTCATTTGCTTTGAGGATTCCTTTTCTAATGGCATCCAATCAATTTCTGGGTTTGGAGAGGCTCCAGATCCTTTGCCTACCATTGACTGCACTGTGCTTTGTCCACTCTGCACTGGACAAAATGCATTAAGAAAATCACTTGTTGCTGTTGGGATTGGTTTAGGGTAGATCCAGAGAGCTCAGATGATGAGGTGAAAAGGGGCAATGCTTCACTTCCCATAGCTGCAGTGATCTTGCAACCACCACTGACTCCTCAGCCCACTGCCAGATGCAGCACACAACAATCAGGTGGTTCATCTCCCATCTAGCATCACACATTTACATGTTCTGCTTTAGTGTTTGGGGATCTCTTTGGTTGGGGTTTTTTTCCTCTGATTTATTTTTGTTTGATTTATCTTTTTTTTGGAGTTTCCTGTTTGTTTTTCTTGGGAGGTTTTGTTTGAATTTGGAGCTTTTTGTTTGCTTTTCTTTGGAGGTTTTGTTTGTCTTTGGAGGTTCTGTTTGATTTTGTTTGTTTGGAGTCTTTTGTTTGTTTTTCGTTGGAGATTTTGGTTGATTTTCTTTGGAGGTTTTGGTTGGTTTTGTTTGGAGTTTTTTGTTTTTCTTTAGAGGTTTTTTTTAACTTGGTTTGGAATTTTTTGTTTGTTTTTCTTTGGAGGTTTGATTTGGTTTGGAGGTTTTTGGTCGATTTTGTTAGTTTGGAGTTTTTTGGTTTGATTTTGTTTGTTTGGAGTTTTTTGTTTGTTTTTCTTTGGAGGTTTTGGTTGATTTTCTTTGGAGTTTTTTATTTTTCTTTGGAGTTTTTTTTAACTTGGTTTGGAGTTTTTTGTTTGTTTTTCTTTGGAGTTTTGTGTTTGTTTTTCTTTGGAGGTTTTGGTTGATTTTGTTTGGAGTTTTTTGGTTTTCTTCGGAGTTTTTTTTCACTTGGTTTGGAATTTTTTGTTTGTTTTTCTTTGGAAGTTTGATTTTGTTTGGCATTTTTTGGTTGATTTTGTTTGTTTGGAGTTTTTTGTTTGAGTTTGTTTGTTTGGAGTTTTTTTGCTTGTTTTTCTTTGGAGGTTTTGGTTGATTTTGTTTGGAGTTTTTTATTTTTCTTTGGAGTTTTTTTAACTTGGTTTGGAATTTTTTGTTTTTCTTTGGAAGTTTGATTTTATTTGGAGGTTTTTGGTTGATTTTGTTTGTTTGGAGTTTTTTGTTTGTTTTTCTTTGGAGGTTTTGGTTGATTTTGTTTGGAGTTTTTTGTTTATCTTTGGAGTTTTTTTTAACTTGGTTTGGAATTTTTTGTTTTTCTTTGGAAGTTTGATTTTGTTTGGAGTTTTTTGTTTGATTTTGTTTGGAGTTTTTTTTTATCTTTAGAGTTTTTTTCATTTGGTTTGGAATTTTTTGTTTGTTTTTCTTTGGAAGTTTGATTTTGTTTGGAGTTTTTTGTTTATCTTTGGAGTTTTTTTCACTTAGTTTGGAATTTTTTGTTTTTCTTTGGAAGTTTGCTTTTGTTTGGAGCTTTTTAGTTGATTTTATTTGGAGTTTTTTGTTTGTTTTTCTTTGGAGGTTTTGGTTGATTTTGTTTGGAGGTTTTTTGTTTTTCTTTGGAGGGTTTTTTATATTTTGTTGGGGTTTTTTTGGAACTTTTTGCTTGTTTTTCTTTGGAGGTTTGGTTGATTTTGTTTGGAGTTTTTTGGTTGATTTTGTTTGGAGTTTTTTGTTTGATTTTGTTTGTCTGGAGTTTTTTTGTTTGATTTTGTTTGTCTGGAGTTTTCTGTTTGTTTCTTTTTGTTTTGGGGGTATTGTTGTTTGGGGGTGTTTTGTTTGTTTGCTTGCTTGTTTTTGTCAGAATGGGGTAAGAAAGCTTTTTAAAAGTCAAGTCAAAACAGAAACGAGAGAGCAAGCAAACTCTACTGATGTTAACCCCATTCCTTAGCTGCTTGTTTGCTTACTGTGTTAACCTTATCTACTGCCAGCATATGCAAACAGCCTCTGGAAGTGTGGTTGCTACTCAGGAAGCAAGGGCTGTGTAAAAATACTCACTGTAGTGGGAAAAAAAAGTACATTAGATGCCTTCCAAGGTGGAGAGAAACATATATCTGCTACCCAGAGAAACCTATGGACTTACACAGTTGGTTGCTGCAGAGCTTTATTGATTTGGGAGAAACTTAAAGCTTCCTTATCAGGGTACAAAAGAGAGGGAGAAAAAGCAAAAGAAATGTTTCCAGAAGGGCAAGGGTGGAACAGGATATAAACAAAGAAGAAAACAGGAACAGAAACCACAGAAACCTACTGAATAAACTGTTGGTCTGTTCTGTTTCTTCGGGCTTTAATTGGATTCTCGATTTCCTCCCATTTAAGAGTGATTTGTCTCTTGGGGTAATTCGAGAGGGCTGTGTTAGGAAGGGGAAATGAATTAATGCAAGATGATATTCAGAACTGCTATGTAGAATAGAATCAGGCAGGTTGGAAGAGACCTCCAAGCTCATCCAGTCCAACCTAGCACCCAGCCCTATCCAGTCAACCAGACCATGGCACTAAGTGCCTCAGCCAGGCTTTGCTCGAACACCTCCAGGAACGGTGACTCCACCACCTCCCTGGGCAGCCCATTCCAATGCCAATCACTCTCTCTGACAACAACTTCCTCCTAACATCCAGCCTAGACCTTCCCTGGCACAACTTGAGACTGTGTCCCCTTGTTCTGTTGCTGGTTGCCTGGCAGCAGAGCCCAACCCCAGCTGGCTACAGCCTCCCTGCAGGTAGTTGTAGACAGCAATGAGGTCTGCCCTCAGCCTCCTCTTCTCCAGGCTAAAATATGTAAAGTATGAGTAGTGAAGGGTGCACTTTGATGGACATTTCTTTCTGTAGGAGGCTGCACAGCCAAACTGGAGGGCTCAGTAGGATTAAAAAGGATGTGGGGAGAGAAAATGAATGCATTTGCTGAACTGTTTCACTGTGTGGCTGTGCAAAACGCAGGAGTAGGAATAAGTGAAGGAAGAGACTGGAGAAATAGTTGCTTAAATGAGGCTGCTGCTTGTTGAGCTTGTTAAACTCTAACTTGAGGTGCAATTGAACTGTTTGGAAAGAAAATTATCTGAGGGCTGGGGAAACACACAAGCTAAGTGTGTGTACCTTGTTTAGCACAGGACCAAGACAAGCCTGGGCAGGCTGAAGTCCTTAGACTTAGTAGCTCCAGGTTCTTTTGTCTTCTTTTCCCACGCTTGCTTCTCTCATCGAGCAGAAAATCATGCCTGGGCAAGCCAGGATATGTATTAAGCCTATTTTGGGCCTATCAGGCCTACCATGACAGGCTGGTGTGGTGATATCAGGAAAAACTATGACCTACTTCAGCCCTTACTCCTTCCTCTCTTTTCAGAAAGTGGCATTCTTTGAAAAGGAAGTGGGGGAGGAATGGCCCTGGCACGTTTTGACGACGCAGAGAAGAATAAGGAAGACGTGGTTTAGTGTGATAGTCTTTGTGTTTTACACAGAAAACCAAATTAAACAGCAAAAAAAAAAAGGCAAAAAAAAAAAAGTGATTTAAAAAGCTCACCCTTAAGGCAGCCAGGTCTAAGGTTTCAATAAACAGGTACACAGCTCCCTGAAGAAAAAAAAAACCAACCCCATCGCCTTTGATTATTTTTCCAGCCCCTAAAGAAGTAGCAGCAAAAATCCTGAGGACCATTATAAGATGTGAGTAAGAAGCAGCACCCAAGGAAATGAAAAAAATATTAGAATTATTATCTATGCTTACAATAGAAGTATTGCATAGGAGATAAGAATGCTGCAAGGATGCTTCCCACCCCCCCTATCTTGCATGATATCTTTCTGAACAAAACCCCTGTGTAGACAACAGAAGCTTGTTCTAATAACAAAATGTTGCCTGAAATGAAATTCTTGACATACCAATCATTCTGAGCAGCAAAGCCATTTTTCATATCAAACATGGTTTGGAGTAGGCTTTAATGAATGTCCCAACCAGACTCATTTAGCTTTAGTTTCTCAAGGATGGGAGTATTTAAATGAACTTAATAGAAGATCTACCACAGAGACACCACAAATGTGCCCTGCCAAATAGAATAGAATAGAGTAGAATCAAACAGGTTGGAAGAGACCTCCAAGATCATCCAGTCCAACCTAGCACCCAGCCCTATCCAGTCAACCAGACCATGGCACTAAGTGCCTCAGCCAGGCTTTGCTTGAACACCTCCAGGGACGGTGACTCCACCACCTCCCTGGGCAGCCCATTCCAATGCCAATCACTCTCTGGCAACAACTTCCTCCTAACATCCAGCCTATACTTCTCCTGGCACAGCTTGAGACTGTGTCCCCTTGTTCTGTTGCTGCTTGCCTGGGAGAAGAGACCAACCCCACCTGGCTACAGCCTCCCTTCAGGTAGTTGTAGACAGCAGTGAGGTCACTCCTGAGCCTCCTCTTCTCCAGGCTAAACAACCCCAGCTCCCTCAGCCTCTCCTCATAGGGTTTGTGTTCCAGGCCCTTCTCTGGACATGTTCCAGCACCTCAACATCTCTTTTGAATTGAGTGGCCCAGAACTGGACACAGCACTCAAGGTGTGGCCTGAGCAGTGCTGATCACAGGGGCAGAATAACCTCCCTTGTCCTGCTGGCCACACTGCTCCTGATCCAGGCCAGGATGCCATTGGCTCTCTTGGCCACCTGGGCACACTGCTGGCTCATCTTCAGCCTACTACCCACCAGCACCACCAGGTCCCTTTTGGCCTGGCTGCTCTCAGCCACTCTGTCCCCAGCCTTTAACACTGCTTGGGTTTGCCATGGCCAAAGTGCAGATTATGTTTCTTTAAAGGACCAAAAGGTTCATAATTTCTTTTAAAAACTACTGAATGCATCAATTTCTTTAGCTAAAATGGGTGCTGGTGTTGACTAAAATGAATTGTCTGCAGTGAAAACTCCTCCCACTGCACCATAATCAGGGAGAAAGTTCCCAGAGTAAATCATGCTTCAGATTAAATGCTGGGAAGGGGGAAACTTTTTTTTAGTGTGATAACTACAGCTTCTCTCTGAAGAAGCCCTCATGGACTGATATAACATAGTTGAATAACTCCTTATATAATCTCTTATCTCAGTCTGTGAATTCATTTACTATTATAATCTAATGAAAAATTTAACCTAATAGCTTGGGAGTGAATTTACTAAGGTCTGCAGTGGTCTTTATTTTAATATTTTTATGAAGGAATTAAATCATAGAATGATCTGAGTTGGAAGGGACCTCCAAAAGTCATCTAATCCAATCCTCTATGCAGTCAGCAGGGCCATCCTCCACTAGATTAGGTTGCCCACAGCCCTGTTGAGCCTCACCTTGAATATCTCCAGGGATGAGACCTCAACTACCTCCCTGGGCAACCACTTTCAGTGTTCCCCCACCCTCATGGTTAAATCAAACCTTGCAGCTCAGCAGTGGACAGCAAGTGAACAAAGGGACACAGTCCCCAGTTGTGCCAGGGGAGGTCTAGGCTGGATGTTAGGAGGAAGTTGTTGGCAGAGAGAGTGATTGGCATTGGAATGGGCTGCCCAGGGAGGTGGTGGAGTCACTGTCCCTGGAGGTGTTGAATAAAAGCCTGGATGAGGCACTTAGTGCCATGGTCTGGTTGACTGGATAGGGCTGGGTGCTAGGTTGGACTGTCTGAGCTTGGAGGTCTCTTCCAACCTGGCTGATTCTATGATTCAATGAAATGAGCACAGACATAAAGAAAAATGCCCTATGACTTGAGGCTATCAGAGGGTACCAGGAGACAGAAAGGCTGAGAGCAGCCAGGCAGAGAGGCACCTGGGGGTACTGGTTGAGAGTGGCTGAAGATGAGCCAGCAGTGTGCCCAGGTGGCCGAGAGAGCCAACGGCGTCCTGGCCTGGATCAGGAACAGCGTGGCCAGCAGGACAAGGGAGGTTATTCTGCCCCTGTGCTCAGCACTGCTCAGGCCACAACTTGAGTCTTGTGTCCAGTTCTGAGCCCCTCAATTTAAGAAAGATGTTGAGGTGCTGGAAGGTGTCCAGAGAAGGGCAACAAAGCTGATGAGGGGCCTGGAACACAGCCTGTGAGGAGAGGCTGAGGGAGCTGGGGGTGTGCAGCCTGGAGGAGAGGAGGTTCAGGACAGACCTCATTGCTGTCTACAGCCACTTGAAGGGAGGCTGTAGCCAGGTGGAGTTGGTCTCTTCTCCCAGGCACCCCATGACAGAACAAGAGGACACAGCCTCAAACTGTGCCAGGGCAGGTCTAGGCTGGACATTAGGAAGAAGTTCTTTACAGCAAGAGTGATTGGCATTGGAATGGGCTGCCTGAGAAGGTGGTGGAGTCACCATCCCTGGAGGTGTTTAAGAGAAGGCTGGATGAGGCACTTGCTGTCCTGGTTTAGTTAATTAGAAGGTGTTAGGTTGAACTCAATGACCTTGAAGGTCTTTTCCAACGTGGTTAATTCTGTCATTCCATGAGACAGCAAGGATAGGCAGTGCAATGCACCCAATGGCAGCCACCACCTCCTGGCTCCACAGCATTCAGGTGGCTGCACTTGGCTCAAAAAGCCATATTTGACACAATCCTTCCCTGGCCTGTGCTAAATGATAAAAGCAATAAGTCTTTGTAAGGCATGAAAACTATGCCAAGTAGAATGATCAAACTCCCCTTACTTGTAGCACGAGTGGCAAATAGGAGGGCCATTGGAAAAGGTTGGTGGCAGAAGAAGAGGTTTCTGCAGTAGACAGCCAAGAAAAAAAAATGAAGAAAAAAAGGAATCTAAAAAATCTAAGCAATTTAAAAGGGGAAATTGCCTTGTGTCACATTACACTTACATTTTACACTGGCAAATAAAACAGGTCCCCAAAACACAACACTTGGCTGCAGCGGCGAATTCTTCCTGAGCAGAGGGAAAAAAGCCAGATGCCTTATGGACAGGCAAGCAGCTGCTTTCCAGCCCTTTAATTGCTGTTTTATACCCAATATCTGTGCCACAATCAAATGTGCCACACAGCTATGATTTATTTATATCACATGGCTCTTACTTACAGATTAGAATCTGACTTTTAAGCTATTGTTGCAAATTTGTGTTCAAGCCTCCTTCACCTGCCCTGGTTTACACTCCATCTGTCCTCCTAAACCAGAGAACAAACCAATTACATTCCTCTATTTAATAAAATGTGTAACTCGAGTTCTTATTCATCTTTATCCAAGGAACAAAAATAGTCAGGGCTCCCTTGGCAAATGAAATTGTTGTGGTAACTTTCATCATCACTAGAATAGCAACATATTACTTTGTATTGGGTTTGGGCTTTGGTGGTTGGGTTTTTTCTTTGCTATTGGCAACCTGTCTCAAAACTGTAAAAATACCTCAAGGTGATTTTTCTTCTTTTTCCCTTAAGTAAGTTAGTTTGGTCCCAGACACCATGCCTGAGTCTTACTTATTCTTCTGGATGGAGGTATGAATGGAAAAAGTCAGTGAGGAAAAAGTCAGGAGGAATCATAACATAGAATCATAGACTGTCAGGGGATGGAAGGGAGCTCAAAAGATCATTTGGTCCAGACCCCCTGCCAGAGCAGCATCACCTAGAGCAGGTCACACAGGAATGCATCCAGATGATTCTTGAATATCTCTCCAGAGAGGGAAATTCCACAACCTCCCTGGGCAGCCTGTTACAGTACTCTGTCACCCTCACAGGGAAAAAAATCCCCCTGAGGTTCACATTGAACCTCCTGTGCCTCAACTTGCACTCATTGCCTCTTGTCCTGTCACTGGGCATCACCAAGCAGAGCCTGGCTGCATCCTTTTGGCACTCACCCTGCACATATTTATAAACATGAATGAAGTCACCCCTTAGTCTCCTCCTCTCCAAGCTAAAAAGGAAGGTTCAGACCTGTTACACAAATCTTTTATGTTCACAGAATCACAGAATGTGATTTGGGGACTGGAAGGGACCTCGAAAGATCATCTGGTCCAGCCCCCCTGCCAGAGCAGGATCACCTAGAGCAGATCACACAGGAATGCATCCAAGCATAGGCTGAATATCTCTGAATGTTGCCCCTGTGCAGCAGGTTCATTGTGAGGACTCCACCTCGGAGCCACCAGCCTGGTAGGGTGCAGATTCTTGAAGGTCAGGAAAGTTTTTTGATGGCTGTGCTGCTTCCAACCACCTTCTGAAACAAAATGGAGATTTTTCTAGTCATGGCAAATTGAATTCCTCAAAGGCTTTCATACAGTTACTGAATAATTCTGAAACTCCTTCTACAAACAGAACATCAAAGCCAAGAATAAAACAGTATCCTAACATCTGGTTCCTTCAGAGACTGTGCTTTGTAAATGTCTTTTACATATGGTGACTACACCATCTGACATTACCTGAAACTTCAGGGTCACCTAACGACAATTCCCAATAGCACTTGGTCTCATCTGCCCTCTAATCTGTCACCTCTGATTAACTTCACATCTCAGCCTCTCAAGCAGCTTCCAAATGCTTCCAGATTTAAAGTGATAATAACAAGACCAGTGTAGAAAAGCAGTTTGCCAGTAAATTCATTTCTCACCTTCTTATCAAATACATATCTTTTTCCCCCTCACAGACATGACACCAGATTGAGGCTTCTAATGGAGGATTTAATGTGATTTATTCATGCAAGACCCATTTGCAAGGCACAGTTCCTCACAATTAGAAGGCAGATCCACTTCTGTAGGAGGCCTCAGCACTAACCTTTAAGGTCAGGGATAGATACAATCATAGAATCAACCAGGTTGGAAGAGACCTCCAAGATCATCCAGTCCAACCTAGCACCCAGCCCTGGCCAACCAACCAGACCATGGCACTAAGTGCCCCAGCCAGGCTTTGCTTCAACACCTCCAGGGATGGTGACTCCACCACCTCCCTGGGCAGCCCATTCCAATGCCAATCACTCTCTCTGGCAACAACTTCCTCCCATCATCCAGCCTAGACCTCCCCTGGCACAACTTGAGATTGTGTCAAGCTGTAACATCAGCAGTTGTTCTGTAACCCCATGAAGGGTTTTTCCAGGGCAAATGTTGACAGTTTTTGCTTAGCATGGTTTTTATTGACCATTCCTTTCTCTTTATGTATTGCTTACTAAATGGTCACAACCAGCTTTTGGGTTTTTTGGTTTGTTCCCAAACAGTTGTACTCCACTCTGGTGAGGCCACAGTTTGAGTATTGTGTTCAGTTTGGGGCACCTCATTACAAGAGGGATGTGGAGATGCTGGAGACAGTGCAGAGGGCAACAAAGCTGGGGAAGGGCCTGGAGAATAAATCTGATGAGCAGTGACTGAAGGAGCTGGGGATGGGAAGTTTGAAGAGGAGGAGGCTGAGGGCAGACCTCATCGCTCTCTACAGCTACCTGAAAGGACATTGTGGAGAGGTTGGAGCTGGCCTCTTCTCTCAGGTAATTAGTGACAGAACAAGAGTGAATGGCCTCAAGCTGTGACTGGGTAGGTTTAGACTGGGCATTAGGAAAAAAAATTCCCAGCAAGAGTGGTCAGGCACTGGAATGAGCTGCACAGGGAGGTGGTCGAGCCACCAAGCCTGGATGTGTTTAAAAGTGGTCTGTACGTGGTGCCTGGGGATATGGCTCAGGGTGAGCCTGTAGAGAGAGCACTCAGAGACTTCTGCAATCTGATTGTTTCTGTGACTCTGTGAATAATTTCCACTATTTCTACAGAAAATTAAATAAACTCTCTTATGATTTGAAGCTCTCTCTTGTATTTCTTTGTAAAGGAAGACCCTTTTAGAAACTTCTGGCATGTCTGATCAGAAGATATCTCATTTGCTTGAATAACTTTGAATGTTTTAGTTTCTCTTTCAAGTTCTTACCCTTTTTGCCATGGTTTCATGACATGATCTACTCAAGAACTGACTTTCTGAGTGAAACTAAGAAGGAACTAACCCTTCCAGCTTTCCAAACATTGTTTGCTAATAGCCTTCACTCTGCAAAGAAGAGGATGCTCATCCATTCATCTTTCTTAAAAGTCTTCTCTTTGGTGAGTGATCTTCAGCTCCCATCCTTCCTCCGCACTGTCACAGCTTGTAATTTTTCATAGCTGCTCTTGCATAGCTCTGCATATCCTTGCATTTAGCATAATTCCTTTAAAGAACTGCCTACTGTGCTTAACTCTCCCTCAGAGCTGTCTCCCACAGGATCTCACTTACTCGCTCTCTGAGTTTCTATCATCTGCTCTGCCGAAGCACATTGCAGCTCTTCCTGTTTGCCATGAATTCTGCTGCTTCATGAAGTGCCTGAGTTGTTTTGAACTGCTACTTTTATTTCCCCTCCCCCTTAGGCTCTACCAAATGATGAGGATTAAATATGGAAAATGTCATCTCTCTCTTTGCTTTCTCCAAATCTTGTAACAACAACAACAACATTTCCAGTATCACTTCTGTAAAACAAGAGCCAGATTGCCCAAGGGCAGCTGTGTTCTGCCCCCTGCATGGGCAGTTTTGTAATCAAAGTGCATGGATGTGCTGGGATCTGGAGAACTCTGTTCACAAACAACTCCTTCTGAGCTTCCCTTGGTAGGTGGCCAGACAGTCAGCACTTTTCCATAGAATCCTAGAATCAGTCAGGGTTGGAAGGGACCACAAGGATCAGCCAGTTCCAACCCTCCTGCCATGGGCAGGGACACCCTACCCTAGGTCAGGCTGCCCACAGCCTCATCCAGCCTGGCCTTAAACACCTCCAGGGATGAGGCCTCAACCACCTCCCTGGGCAGCCCATTCCAGGCTCTCACCACTCTCATGCTCAACAACTTCATCCTCACATCCAGTCTGACTCTCCCCACCTCCAGCTGCACTCCATTCTCCTCATCCTTGTCACTCCCTGATAGCTTAAAAAGTCCCTCCCCAGCTTTTTTGTACACCCCCTTCAGATACTGGAAGGCCACAAGAAGGTCACCTGGGAGCCTTCTCTTCTCCAGACTGCACAGCCCCAACTCTTTCAGTCTGTCCTCACAGCAGAGCTGCTGCAGCCCTCTGAGCATCCTCCTGGCCCTTCTCTGGACACGCTCCAGCACATCCACATCCTCCTTGTAATGGGGACTCCAGAGCTGGCTGCGGTACTTCAGGAATGCTCTCACCAGAGTGGAGCAGAGGGGGAGAATCACCTCTGTGGACCTGCTGGCCACACTTCTCCTGATGCAGCCCAGGATATATATATGATTGGCCCTCTGGATCCTTTTTCCCCCTTTAAACACTACTCAGGAGCTGTGAGGCAGCCTATGTCCCTCAAGTGACATCGGGATGTAAGCTGAGACAGAGGGCAACGCCTACATCCTTTTCTGTGTCTGTCTGTTCTAAGACAAATTATATTAATATCATTAATGTTTCTGGTAGATTAATCATCTTATCAGGTCTTTATTAGGCCCTTTAAGTCATAACTTGGAAATATACTGTTACTTTCTCTGGCTTGTAACCCATGCAACCAGTATTCAGACATGCCAGGGACAGAAAAATGAACCTGATTGAAGAAGACAGACCAAGAGCAGACATCTATCTCTAAGAGACACACAGAAGAGCAAGAGTGTCTCATAGGACTCACTTGTATCCAACAGATGTGGAAGAAGCCACTATTCAGGCTCCTGGACAGTCTCTGCCCAATCAGTCTAAGCAGAAAGCCAATCTGCAGCAACCTTCAGCAGAACCAGCTCCACATACAAATTCAGCCTTTGTGCCTACTTTGATGTCTGCTGTTAAGATTATCAGCAATGACCCAAAGCCTTGGATTAAATCCTCCTGCACCTTAGAATGATGGAATATTTTCTGACCAAAGCAGTGTGAAACCTCTTCTCAAGCTAAACCTCGTAAAACTAGCCCCAGATCCCTGAAAGTGTTGGACCATTCAGTAAGCTGAGAAGGTCTCTGATGGTAATTCATAATAAATCCCAGTATAGGAGATAAATCTCAAAGGCTCAGAGAGGATTAATATTGCACAAGACAGATTAATGAGCTAATCACAATAGTTACAGGTTTGTAGTCTGCAGTTGGCATAGGAATAATAATGGAAAAGAAGCAGGATTGAAAAAAAATGGATAGAAAATCAGCTGCAGGATTTACTGTTAGATATCTCTCAAGTGTACATGTGTTCCATGTAAACATGAGGAGGAGGTTTTTCACTGTGAGGGTCATGGAGCACTGCAACAGGCTGCC
The DNA here is from genome assembly GCA_013400475.1 of Tricholaema leucomelas. NCBI lineage: Eukaryota > Metazoa > Chordata > Aves > Piciformes > Lybiidae > Tricholaema lacrymosa > Tricholaema leucomelas. The sequence continues at coordinate 940,023 of WAAF01016242.1, forward strand.
CAGGGGGGTTGTGGAGTCTCCCTCTCCGGAGATATTCAGGACTCACCTGGATGCATTTCTGTGTGTAGGTGATCCTGCTCTGGCAGGGGAGTTGGACTGGATGAGCTCTTGAGGTCCCTTCCAGCCCCTAAGCTTCTGAGATTGTGTGAAAAAGACACATTAGTGACCAGAATACTCTTGTAAATCAGAAGGCTGTTCTACTGGATCAGTCCTAGACTCCCAACTCCATTCCTGGGGGCAGAAGCTGACCAACCTTTCGATTCCACTTGCTGGCATAATCTAGTGTAATCTAGGAGTCATTTGAGTGACATCAAGAGAGAGAAGAGATCCAACAGTATGACAATACACTGAGACTGAAATCAGATCTAGACTGTGCAAATCAGACTTGCAGATCAGTATCACAGTTAGAGCACTTCATGTTGCAAGATGATCTCTAGCAGAGAAGGAAAGGGAGGTTATTGGCTTGACAAACAGACAGTGACTCAGGAAGACTGAGGGATTTCATTTCCCTTTAAGGACCTTTGGAGATGAATTCCTCTGTAAAGCTCACTCTCCAATGGCTGAGAAAGGAGGAGGCACATTCCATGGTGGAGTGCTGGAACATCACCGATCCATATACCAAAATACATACATATTATATATCTCTTACCAAGCATGAGTTTGCTTGAAATATTTGTCAGATGTTACCTACTTTCTTGGAAGTGACATTATTTCCAACACTGTGCATGAGAAACTGCTACTAGTCACTTTGTCTTAAAGGTAAGCTGGAGAATTCCTTTCATTCCTAAAGAAACACAGAAACATTCAAGTTGGAAAAGACCCTCAGGATCAGCAAGTCCAACTGATATCTCTACTCCACAGCATTCATCCCTAAAATGTACCCCTCAAGCACCACATCCAAACCACTTCTAAATGCATCCAGGCTTGGTGACTCCACCACACACGCACACAGAGAGTACTCCAGATGTGGCCACACCAGGGCAGAGTAAAGAGGCAGAAATAGAATCAACCAGGTTGGAAGAGACCTCCAAGCTCATCCAGTCCAACCTAGCACCCAGCCCTATGCAGCCATCTAGACCATGGCACTAAGTGCCTCATCCAGTCTTCTCTTGAACACCTCCAGGGACTGTGACTCCACCACCTCCCTGGGCAGCCCATTCCAATGCCTGACCACTCTTGCTGGGAAAAAAAACAACAAGCAACTAATGTCCAGTCTAAACCTACTCAGTCACAGCTTGAAGTCATTCCCTCTTGTTCTATCACTAATTACCTGAGAGAAGGGTCAAGCACCAACCTCTCCTCTGTCTATCTATGCATCTATCTATCTATCTGTGCATCTATCTATCTATCTATCTATCTATGTCTCATAAGGATCTTTTTAATCTAGCATGTCTTCACTACCCTATTTTCACAGGCCAAAGGATACAAAGACCAGTCACATCCAGGGCTGCATCAAAAGATGCATTGCCAGCAGATCCAGAGATGTGATTCTACCACTTTGCTCTGGTAAGACCTCATCTGTGTCCAGGTCTGGAGCCCCCCACTCAGGAAGCGTGGGGACCTGATGGAGCAGGTCCAGACAAGAGCCAAGAAAATGATCAGGGGCTTGGAGCACCTCTGCTATGAGGACAGGCTGAGGGAGCTGGGGTTGTTCAGCCAAGAAGAGAAGGCTCCAGAGAGACCCAATAGCAGCCTTCAAATACCTGAATGGGGCTACAAGAAGGATGAAGAGGAACTGTTGACAAAGACCAGCAGAGACAAGACAAGGGGCAGTGGCTTCAAACTAGAGAACAGATATAGGAACAGGTCGTTTACTACGAGGGTAATGGGACACTCTGGAACAAGTTTCCCAGGGAAGTGGTTGGGGGGCCCCATCCCTGAAGATATTCAAGATGAGGCTTGAAAGGATTCTGGTCAACCTGGTCTAGTTGAAGGAGGGTTGGACTAGATGACCTGTGGAGGTTGCTTCCAACCCAGAGTAGTCTATGATTTTATGGTTCTATAAATCAACATTAAAAGCCTCACCACTTCATAGAACAACACTTGTCCTGGTTTTATATGCAAACAAAATCAACATTCTGCAGGCAGCTCTAAGACAAAAATAAAAGCATGTAGGGTTTTGCACAACCCAACAGATGCTATGCCATTTTCAGTAGTGTTGTCCTCCTCAGTAGCTGAAGAGCAACCATACAAAGAACTTTGCTCAACAAACAACTCATAACACATGCTCATGAGGAGGTGAATGTACTGGAAGGTTTATTTCTATTCATTAATCATATCTGGAATTGATGTGGAAAACAGAACAGGCTCTTTTCTGAAAGCTGTATGAGATTCATTGATGATCTCCATTCTCAGAAGCTGCAACTTAAAGCCATTAAGATACTCAGCACCAGAAGACTTCTGAATTTGTTTTACAATGCAGTAGCTCAATGAAAACACTAGAGCACAAATGTATCTCTGGGGCGCTACAAAGAAGCCTAAATTACCATTTTCCATCTATAACCTTTCCTTGGGCAGTCAAACATTATCAATCTGGATTTTATTCTGGCATAATGCACGAGCAGCCACTTCATGGGCATGCTGTAGTCAAGATTTAATCCATTACAGAAGATGCTACCACTCTGAGTGACAGTTTTGATCACCATCAAACATTTAAATATACAAAGCCTTAGATAAACATTTAAACCCTTCAATCTCTCTCTCTTTTAAGTAAACTGTTCTAGCACTATAATTTCCCCTGCTGTGACAATAGAGAGCTTTTGGCTTCCATAAGACATTTGCTTTTGAACTCTGCCCTCTTAACAACATCGTAAAGAAGTTCAGTAGGTTCTGTAGGACTATAAACACAACTTAACATTGGCTGCTGTAAAAGAGAGTAATTGCTTGAAGAGTAGAATGATAGAATGAATCATAGAATCATAGAATGGTTTAGGTTGGAAGGGACCTCAAGGATCATCCAGCTCCAACCCCCTGCCATAGGCAGGGACACCTCCCACTAGAGCAGGCTGCTCAAGGCCTCATCCAGCCTGGCCTTAAACACCTCCAGGGAGGAAGCATCCACAACCTCCCTGGGCAACCTGTGCCAGTGTCTTACCACCCTCACTGTAAAGAACTTCCTCCTAACATCCAGTCTAAATCTCCCCTCTTCCAGCTTAAACCCATTCCCCCTCGTCCTGACATTACCAGACCTTGTCAATAGTCCCTCCCCAGCCTTCCTGTAGGCTCCCTTCAGATACTGGAAAGCCACTCTAAGGTCTCCTCGAAGCCTTCTCTTCTCCAGGCTGCAGAGCCCCAACTCTCTCAGCCTGTCCTCATAGCAGAGCTGCTGCAGCCCTCTGAGCATCTTCGTGGCTCTCCTCTGGACTCGCTCCAGCAGTTCCATGTCCTTCTTGTGCTGGGGGCTCCAGAACTGCACACAGTACTCCAGGTGGGGTCTGAGGAGAGCAGAGTAAAGGGGCAGAATCCCCTCCCTTGCCCTGCTGCCCACACTGCTCTTGCTGCAGCCCAGCACAGGGTTGCTGTCTGGGCTGCATGTGCACACTGCAGGCTCATGTTGAACTTTTCATCAACCCAGACCCCCAGGTCCTTTTCCTCAGGGCTGCTCTCAGCCATCCCCCACCCAGCCTGTATCTGTGCCTGGGATTGCACCGACCCAGGTGCAGGACCTCACACTTGGCCTTGTTAGACGTCATGACGAATCTCTAAAGTTTCTGACTCTCAAATGTTTCGTGCAGAACAGCCATTATTTATGACAAAGACTGGCCAGATTGAGCAGTCAGTGAAGTGGATTAGGAACTGGTTACAATATAGAGTTGAAAATGTGGTGATCAGTGGTGCCAGGTAAAATAGAGCTCAAAAGTGATGATCAATGGTGCCAGGTTCGGCTGGAGGGCTTTAGCTAGTGGAGTCCTCCAGGGATCAGTGCTAGGTCTGGTACTGTTCAACATCTTCATCAATGACACCAATGAGGGGACAGACAAACAGACAGAGCCTGCTCAGCAAGTTTGTTGATGACACTAAACTGGGAGGCTTGGCTGATGCAGTCGAATGTTGTGAGGTCATCCAGCAAGACCTGAACAGACAGAGCTGGGCACAGAGGAACTTAATGAGGTTCAACAAAGACAAGTGGAGAGTCCTGCACCTGAAGAGGAATAATAAACTGCACCAGTACAGACTGGGAGGTGATCTGCTGGAGAGCAGCTCTGTGGAGAGGGACCTGGGAGTGCTGGTGGAGAACATCCACCACAGCAGTGTGCCCCTGCGGCCAAGAAGGTCAATGGGATCCTGGGGTGTGTCCAGCAGATACAGATATCCAGGCTCTCCTCCCTCTCTGCTCTGCCCTGGTGAGACCTCATCTTGAGTACTGCGTTGAGTTTTGGGCTCCTCAGTTTAAGAGGGACAGGGAACTGCTGGAGAGGGTCCAGCGCAGGGCTACAAGGATGATGAGGGGGCTGGAGCACTGCCTGATGAGGAGAGGCTGAGGGACCTGGGGCTGCTTAGTCTGGAGAAGAGAAGACTGAGAGGGGATTTAATAAATGGTCATAAATATCTGAGGGCTGGGGGTCAGGGGACAGAGGGGGGACAGGCTCTGCTCACTTCCTCCCTATGATAGGACAAAGAGCAAAGGATGTAAGTTGCAACACAGGAGGTTGCATCTCAACACAAGGGGGAACTTCTTTCCTGTAAGGGTCCCAGAGAACTGGCACAGGCTGCCCAGAGAGGTTATGAAGTCTCCTTCTCTGGAGACTCTCAAGGCCTGTCTGGATCTGTTCCTCTGTGCTCTGTGTTAGATTGTATTGTCTTGCTCTGGCAGGGTAGTTGGACTTGATGATCTCTTTGGGTCCCTTCCAATCCCTGAAGTCCTGTGATCTTCTGATGCTGTGATCATATAAGCTGGGGTTATCTCTTCTGTTTGTGCAAGCAAAGATTTCCAGACTGTTTCCTCCCCCAGACCTTATCCCAATATATAGCAATATATAATAGTAGTATAATAAGAATATAAAATCAGATTTGAAAAGAAAACCTCTGGGCACAGGGAGCAGCTGTTTTAAACTGAAGCAAGGTAGGCTTAGGTTAGATATAAAGAGGAAGCCCTTTACAATGAGAGTGGTAAAATAGTGCAGCAGGTTGAGGCCTCATCTCTGGAGACATTCAAGACCAGACTTGATGTAGCCCTGCAGCCTGATCTAGCTGTCTCTGCTCACTGCAGGTGTGTTGGATAGGCTGACCCTTAGGGGTCCCTTCTAACCCAATGCAATCTGTGAATCTGTGAGGATAACACTCATCAAAACTGGCTACAAGCTTGACCAAACCTTTCCTTTTTTACCCTTAAGCTGTCATTTTAATTTGATATCTGTGAAATGCAGAAAAACTGATCCCACACAGCACTATCCTGCTGATAGATTGCAAGTGGGTTGGTGATTCACATGTATTTGTGTATCACCTTGCTTTTAGAAGGTATTTGCCTATTATCCTTGTGTATCTCAGCAGACATACAGCAGGAGTCGAGAAAGAATGTGCAAGAGGCACCTGACATGCCACAAAATTCAGCAATTCCATTAACACTCCACAAAATCCACATCAAAATTCACCAATTCACATTAAAATTTATGTTAAAATTCACCAATTCACATTAAAATTCACATTAAAATTCACCAATCTCATTACCACACCACAAAGTTCACCAATTCCCACCAACAAGCAGAGTACATCTGAAGACCTGAAGTTTATCTACTTTCCTAAGGCTTCCCAAGCAGCTATTTAGGGTTTGGACCCTATTTTCCAAGCTCCAAACCTTTGCCTAATCCACTGAACTTCAATGTGGGCAATACCTATCCAGCCCAAACTTGAGCACATTTAGAATAGAATAGAATCAAACAGGCTGGAAGAGACCTCCAAGCTCATCCAGTCCAACCTAGCACCCAGCCCTATCCAGTCAACCAGACCATGGCACTAAGTGCCTCAGCCAGGCTTTTCTTGAACACCTCCAGGGATGGTGACTCCACCACCTCCCTGGGCAGCCCATTCTCTGCTGTCTGCAGTTCTGCCTTTTCTAGGCATCTTCCTCACTGTAGTCTTTGGCTAAGTCTGTATCAATAAACAGAGAGGACCAGGGCATCTGTCTGGGCATTGGAATGTCATTGTTCACCCTATTCATTTGTTAAGCATGCTCCAGAGTTTTGCCTGAGGCTACCTAGTGTTCTTCCCAGGCATGATTTTGGGTTTGGTATGAACCATTAACTATGTCTTTTAAGCAATACAAATGCTGCAGCTTTGTTATGGGATATAAAAGAATGCCCAGGGAGGTGCTGGAGTTGCTGTCCCTGGAGGTGTTCAGGAAAAGCCTGGATGAGGCACTTAGTGCCATGGTCTGGTTGATTGGATAGGGCTGGGTGCTAGGTTGGACTGGATGATTATGGAATCATAGAATCACTCAGAGTTGGAAGGGACACCCTACCCAAGATCAGGCTATCCAGAGCCTCATCCAGCCTGGCTATAAACACCTCCAGGGACGGGGCTTCAACTACCTCCCTGGGAAACCCATTCCAGGCTCTCACCACTCTCATGATGAAGAACTTCCTCCTCATGTCCAGTCTGAACCTACCCACCTCCAGCTTTGCTCCATCCCCCCCAGTCCTGTCACTACCTGATAGCCTAAAAAGTGCCTCCCCAGTGTTTTGGTAGGCCCCCTTCAGATACTGGATAGCTTTTCTCTGGGAAGGCTGGATAAGGAAGAGTGAAAATCAACACAATCCTTTAAAAGGGTTAACTCCTTTACCCTAACTTAACTTGTGCTTCTGAGGGCTCTCCCTATCATCACTGGACTACAAGTCAATCCCAAAAATGCATCCCACAAGCCTATTACTGTGTCTAAAGGGACTGCCCTTTGGGACCTGGCTACCTAGCTTAAGGTTTCCATTAGGAGAAGTCCTGATTGCCTTAAGATGTATAAAGTGTTCTCCACTCAGAGACAGAACTGATGGTAAGAACTGAACCTCACTGCATGTGTTGGTTTGATCCTGGCTGGGATATTTTGGTGAGAGGAATTAGATGCTAGGCTGTGAAAAGGAAACAATGGTGATGTCTGCTTCCCTCATAGGCTTGCTGAGATGTATAAGAACAAGAACACAGACATAAATAACAGAGTTGCTCTCAGGATTTTGGGCTGCATGTACTTCTCTAACCTGCCTGACTAATCCTTTTGCTTCCTAACCCCCCTGGCCAACCCTTCAAACTCACCTTGAACATAAGGCAAAGTCTGGGGTAAAGTAGAGGAGTGGGAAGAATGTGGAAGGGTGGTTGGGAGCCCTTCCTGGTGACTCTGGTTTCTGGGAGGGCTGTTGTGTTTCTGTATTGCTTTTTATCTTGTATATCTCTGTTTATATATTGTAAATACCTGCTTGGTTATTGTGCTAAGCTGTGAATAGAAAGCTTCATTCAATTTCCAGCTCAGATGAGCCTAGTCTAGGTGATTCTCTTAAGTGGGGAGGGGCAAGTAACTCCCAAACCATCACACTGCATCAAATGACTTCAAGTGCTCTCAACCATTAGGCCCATAGATAGGCTGCTGGTGCCTGCTGCTCCTTCATTATTGAGAGCAGACCAGATTGTCAGAAACCATTTGCATGAGATTTCCTAGTCCTGAGGAGTCCTTGCACCTCCTCACTCCTGGAGCCTCCTCACTTCTGTGTTTGGTATGCAAAGTCATTTGAAAACGGGTGGGGAAGAAGTGCCTGATGTACTACTGCAGTACTCATCAAAACCTCCAGCCTCTAGTTGAAGGAAGGAAAACTAACAAACTCCAACCTACTCACTGCATTAAAATGTGCAAGAGCTGCTGAGCCCCAAAGAGGATGCAGCTTACATAAAACAGAGGCTTAGAAATAATTTGTCACAAAGTTATAACCTGTGCTGTCAAACTCCTGCAATGCACAGGCTGGGGAGTTGTCATTTCAGAGAGTGATTTTTAAGATGCTGTAGTTACACTTTGTTGTTAATGCAGTTCCTATTTCTTTGTTGGTCTCCTGCATGACATTTACCACACACAAAGTGGTGGTGGGATGTATAGTTGCAATTATGGATCTGCTGGTGAATTCCATGCAGCTAGACTCACAGAGCTCTTTACCCAAAAGAAGGGGCTGCTTGCTAAAGGGTGGGGTTCAGTGTCGTTCACAAACCTGCTCTTTTGAAGGGACAGTGAGGCTGAGAAGTGGTCCCTGGCTTCTTGAATAAGTGTTTAAGAGAGCTCATAGAATCAGAGAATCAACCAGGTTGGAAGAGACCTCCAAGATCATCCAGTCCAACCTAGCACCCAGCCCTGTCCAGTCAACAGGACCATAGCACTAAGTGCCTCATCCAGGCCTTTCTTGAACACCTCCAGGGACAGCAACTCCACCACCTCCCTGGGCAGCCCATTCCAATGCCAATCACTCTCTCTGACAACAACTTCCTCCTAACATCCAGCCTAGACCTCCCCCAACACAACTTGAGGCTGTGTCCCCTTGTTCTGTTGCTGGTTGCCTGGGAGAAGAGCCCAACCCCCACCTGGCTACAACCTCCCTTCAGGTAGTTGTAGACAGCAATGAGGTC
>WAAF01016242.1:948819-982674 GCA_013400475.1 Tricholaema leucomelas
ACCTCAACCCCTCTCTTGAATTGAGGAACCCTCACCTCCAGTCTGAATCTCTCCACCTCCAGCTTTGCTCCATTCCCCCCACTGCTGTCACTGCCTGATAGCCCAAACCGTCCCTCCCCAGCTTTTTTGTAGGCCCCTTTCAGATACTGAATGGGCACAATAAGGTCACCCCAGAGCCTCCTCTTCTCCAAAGATGTCTTTGTATAAAGGGGCAGTGGGGGAAGACAGAGGTCTAAAATTACAGAATCTCAGAACTAACCAGGTTGGAAAAGACCTTTGAGGTCATCGAGTCCAATCTATCACCTAACACCTTCTAATTAACTAAACCATGGCACTAAGTGCCTCATCCAGTCTCCTTTTAGACACTTGTGGGGATGGTGACTCCACCACCTTCCTGGTCTACCTATTCCAATGCCAATCACTCTTTCTGTGAAGNCTCCTCAGCCACTCCTCATAGGTCCTGTTTGCCAGACCTCTCCCCAGCCTCTTGGCTTTTCTCTGCACCCATTCCAGCACCTCAATGTCCTTGCTATACTGTCAACATAAGACAAGAGGTCTTGTGTCTTGCTCCTACCAAGCCTGGCACTGAAATTCCCACCATCTTCAGCCTCCACATGAAATACCAGCCTGGACTTTGCAAATAATTTTCAAGCATGTGAAGAGAGAGCTGAAATGGAATGCCAGGATTAACATTAAATGCACTTCTCTGTGGAACACACCAGTTCTAATTATCCATGCACATGATACTATCCAATTTCTCCTGACACTATCTGTAACTGGGATCCTCCAGGCATCTTCTCTTTCAATTGCTAACTCCTGGAAGGATATATAATTCATCTGTGTCATAAATATTGTGTACACTGCTGTACCCTTTCTTTTTCTTTGGGTTTTTTTTTTTTCTGGTAATGATTTAATATTTCATGAGCATCTCCTTTACTCCCTCCTTGGAGCACAATTTTGCTTCATCTGCTGCCAAACTAGGTCTTAACTAACCTCTGTCCCCATAAATATAGATCTTTTTCTGCAGATTGTCCTGCTCTCCTGTTTCCCCAGCCCTCAGATAATTTTCTTTCCAAGCAGTTCAATTGCACCTCAAGTTAGAGTTTAACAAGCTCAACAAGCAGCAGCCTCATTTAAGCAACTATTTCTCCAGTCTCTTCCTTCACTTATTCCTACTCCTGCATTTTGCACAGCCACACAGTGAAACAGTTCAGCAAATGCATTCATTTTCTCTCCCCACATTCTTTTTAATCCTACTGAGCCCTCCAGTTTGGCTGTGCAGCCTCCTACAGAAAGAAATGTCCATCAAAGTGCACCCTTCACTACTCATACTTTACATATTTTAGCCTGGAGAAGAGGAGGCTCAGGGCAGACCTCATTGCTGTCTACAACTACCTGAAGGGAGGCTGTAGCCAGGTGGGGTTGGTCTCTTCTCCCAGGCAATCAGCAACAGAACAAGGGGACACAGTCTCAAGTTGTGCCAGGGAAGGTCTAGTCTGGATGTTAGGAGGAAGTTGTTGTCAGAGAGAGAGATTGGCATTGGAATGGGCTGCCCAGGGAGGTGGTGGAGTTGCCATCCCTGGAGGTGTTCAAGCAAAGCCTGGATGAGGCACTTAGTGCTATGGTCTGGTTGACTGGATAGGTGCTAGTGGGTGCTAGGTTGGACTGGATGATCTTGGAGTCATTGATTCATTGGTTCTATGATTCTGGTTCATTGATTCTATGATTCTATGATTGTGGCCCTTCTGTGGACATATTGCCACTCCTAAGGAACATAAGGGGATCTGATCAATGTCTATAAATATCTGAGGGGTGGGTGTCAAGTGGAGGGGGCCAATCTCTTTTTGGTGGTGCACAGTAATAAGACAAGGAACAATGGATGCAAACTTGAACATAGAAGCTTTCACCTCAACATGAGGAGAAACTTCTTTACAGTGAGGGTGACAGAGCCCTGGAGCAGGCTGCCCAGAGAGGTTGTGGAGTCTCCTCTGGAGACTTTCAAAACCTGCCTGGATGCCTTCCTGTGTGAACTGCCCTGGGTGATCCTGCTTCTGGCAGGGAGGTTGGACTGGATGATCTCTGGAGGTCCCTTCCAGCCCCCACTGTCCTGTGAATCTGTAACTCTTTGTACACTTGAGTGTTGTATGATGAAATCATGGCAGCGAGGGCAGAAAAGGCTGGGGTGTGTGTTGGAGATGCTGTGCTGTGACACTGCTCCACCCTGGAAGCCTTATCAGCCAAACTACTATAACTGCTGTCTATTTAAGGCATTCATTTGTTGCTTCTGCTTGTCAAGAAGCTTTTAGCATTTAAGGCCATGAAAAGCTAAAGGACAAGACATGCTGTGTTAGGTGCTTAGTACCCAGTAAGATCTGGAGCCAAATTTTCATCTCCCTACCTCCTGTCAATAATGCTGATAAGTTAAACATCTTTTTTTTTCCTTTCTTCTCTCTGTGTTTAAGGATAGAATGCATCTTCTTTGAGTCATTTTTTGTCTTGACTGAATGATCTGGGTGATAGGTTGGACTGGAGGATCTTGGAGGTATCTTCCAACCTAGTTGATTCTATTCTATCTAAGCTCTTCCCTCTCTTCTCCCTAACAATTCTCATTTACACAAGCATCATTATAACTCCTCCCTGTACCTCTCTTGGTTTTGCTTCACCTTTGTGAATGCTGGCAGCTAAAGGTGCAGAGAGGAGGCAGCCACAGTCAGGATTTTGATGTTGAAGGTATTATCTGCCAGTCTGGCTATGACCCAGCAATTTAAACATGGTCACAAAGACATTCTCTGTGGGAGAGAAGTAACTGGCAGAGCCTGAAGTTTCCCCTCATCTGTTTCTCCAGATCTCCCTGGATCTTTTGAAGGAACCCCAGAAGCCCAGCACACTGGTTTTCTCACAAGAGCTTCTCAGGATTTGAGCTCTCTTCAGTCTAAGTATCCTTGATCCTCCTTCTCACATGATAAATTATACTAGAGTGCTTGGTCCAGATCAATTTTGGAAGACTCAAGCCATAGACTGTAGGGAAATCTACCAGTCTTTTCTTCTAGGTTGGGCTTTAATGAATATTAAATTTAGCAACAGTTTGGACAAGGGGGAAAAAAAAGCTGAAAGGAAATTAAACCCTGTAGAATTCTTATCCTTTTCTTATCTCTTATTCCCTTACTCTTATCTGAACTCAACCTCTTTATGCAACACCAGAAGCCTGACATGTGATTTTACTGTAGGTGCTTTGACTGCTTGCCAGAGCTCTGAGCAGAGGAGGAGCATCTTCCAAGTTCAGTATTTGGACAGCCTTGCTAAGACTCAGCAGTAGAAGCTTTCCATTCCAGCCTTACTGAAAGTGCAGGGTAAGGAGATAGATCTCTTTGCAAGAAAGGAAGCTGCTGTTCACACACGGTAACGAGGTGATTGCAGTTATAACTACCCAATTTCCAGCACCAGGACTGATTTGTGGATGGGGAGGTACAATCTGATGCAGCCTTCCAAGAGCAGAGCTTCGAGCCCAGGAGTACCAGACTATAACCATCACTTTTTTACTAAAAGAGGTGTTCCACTCATTTTGGAGGCATGACTAAGAGAAAAGCAAATTTGGTCCTGTATGTCTTGAAATGAAGCTGACTGAGATGGTTTGGGTGTTACCTGTCCCCCCCACACACTTAAGAAAATCACCCAGACTAGACTAAGCTGAGCTGGAAATGAGAATGAAGCTTTATATTTACAGCTTAGCACAATATATAAGCAGATATTTACAACACATACAGCTATAGACAGAAATAGACAAGGTAAAAAGTAATACAGAGACACAACAGCCCTCCCAGAAAGCAGTCCCCAGCAGGGGCTCTCAACCACCCTTCCACCTTCTTCCCAACCCTCTACCTTATCCCAGACTTTGCCTTATGCTTGAGGTGATTTTGGAGAATTGGCCAGGGAGGTTAGGAAGCAGAAGGATTAGTCAGGCAGCAAGTTAGGTTAGAGGGAGAAGCTCATGCAACCCCAGAGCCCAAGAGCAGCTCCTGTTATCTATGTTTATCTCCTTGTTCCCACACATCTCAGCAAGCCTATGAGTGAAGCAGACATCACCATTGTTTCCTTTTCACAGCCTAGCATCTAATTCTTCTCACCAAAATATCCCAGCTAGGCTCAAACCAGCACACTGACTTGCAAATATAAACCATAAAGTATCTTAATGTCTTTCCTCAGTGAATTTTAAAGTAGCTAATGAACATGGTGAAGTAATTTAGTTTACCTAAGTATACTAAGTGCTTATTTTCTTTCCCTTTCTGCTTAAACCAGTCTTGGTTGACAACTAATTTCTTCTTTTTCTTCCTTTTTTTTTTTTTAATCAGAGCAAATACATCAGATGACATTTCAAAATGTTATAAAGGAAATGAAAATGACTGTAAAAAAAAGGAAAAAAACAGAAGCAAAGCTTGTCCATCAAACAATCAACAAACTAAATCTGCCCAGAGACAACAGTTTGGAAGGAAAATCTATAAAATAAGATGTGTGGACAGGGTTTCAGGTTTTGGTTGAAGGCAAATCTATAAACTCACTGGAGCAATTTTAAAGAATTGAATCAAATTGAGATGAAGCAAACACTGGGTACTGTCAGTGCCATTTAATTAGAAATAGCTTGAGACACTAACTCGGGGTCATAGAATCATAGAATAGAACCAGAGAATCAACCAGGTTGGAAGAGACCTCCAAGATCATCCAGTCCAACCTAGCACCCATGAACAATTCTGACTTTAACTCTGGTTTAAACTTTTGCCCTTGATTACTTTTTTCCCCTACTTACTAGCCTTGATAAACATCTCCCTGAGCATTTCCAGCCCTGCTCTTGCACTGAGATGAAGTTAAAGAACCACCAGGATGCTCAGAGGGCTGCAGCAGCTCTGCTATGAGGATGGACTGAAAGAGTTGGGGCTGTGCTGTCTGGAGAAGAAGAGGCTCCCAGGTGACCTTCATGTGGCCTTCCAGTATCTGAAGGGGGCCTACAAAAAAGCTGGGGAGGGACTTTTTAGGCTATCAGGGAGTGACAGGACTGTGGGGGAATGGAGCAAAGCTGGAGGTGGGGAGGTTCAGACTGGATGTGAGGAGGAAGTTGTTGAGCATGAGAGTGGTGAGAGCCTGGAATGGGTTGCCCAGGGAGGTGGTTGAGGCCCCATGCCTGGAAATGTTTAGGTCCAGGCTGGATGAGGCTGTGTGCAGCCTGCTCTAGGGTAGGGTATCCCTGCCCATGGCAGTGGGGTTGGAACTAGATGATCCTTGTGGTCCCTTCCAACCCTGACTGATTCTACCATTCTAAGATCTCCATAGCAGCCCATATGGTTCTGTGCTTTAGGTTTACAATCAAAGCAGTGTTGATAACACATTGGTGTCTCAGCTATTGTGGGGTGTCAAGTGGTTGAGAGGGGTCACAGATCAACTGACCAAAGGTGTTCCATTCCATATAGCATCGTGCTCAGCACTACAGCCCAGGGAAGCAGGTGTTGCTCTGAGGCAGCCTGGGCACAGGTCTGCTGGTGGGAGCTGGGGAGTGACTGCCTTTGCATCACTTGTAAGGGCTTTTTAAATTTTTTTCTTCACTTACCAAACTGTTTTTATCTCAATCCATGACTTTTTCCTCACTTTGGCCCTGTGATTCTCTCCTCCATCCCACTGTGCGGGAGTGAGTGAGGAACTGGCTTGAGGCATAGCTGCCAGCTGGGGTCAACCCACCACTCTATTTTTGTCTCTAATCAGGTCTTTATCAGAGCTGCCTGAAGAAGAGTACAGAAGGTTGAATTTTCTTACCCTAAACCAAAGGCTGTGGTGCTCCTGCTCCTGGCACAGGAAAAGCTGGGAGAAGCAAGGTGAGAAGGAGAGCCCTGAGAACTCCATCTTGCTGCTCCTGCTCTTTCCAGCAAGGTAGGCACAGCACTCGCTGCTGCGGGTGGAAGAATGTGCTCCCCTCCTGCATCTCCCCCTTCCTCCAAGGATATTCTATTTTGTACACACATTACCCATGCACTGGCAGAAGCAGCAGCAGCCCGGGTTCAGGAGTGAGAGAAGCAGGCAGCAGTGCCTCTGCTAAGCTGCAAAGCCTTTTCTCCTGGGGAGCAGTATGTTATGCGTGGCATTGGAGCTAGTCTTCAACTTCAGGATGCTTTTAGGAGGTGGATTCATCTTCCACTGCCTCTGAGGTGCCATTGCCCTGAGAACAAAGGGTGATGCATCACTGGTCCTTTTCTGTCACTGCTGTAACAGAGGTGACACCACAGCTTCTGCCATCTGGGGATTCCTTTCTTCAGAGAGCATATTTTGCTCAGAAAAATGAGTAAAACCAGCGTGATCTTTGTAACCACAAGAGTCTCTCTTGACATATACCTCATTAGCAACCAACAATCTGCCAAGATTAAGGTTTTGACATGGGTTTGCATTTCACATTGGAACAACAGCTGCATCTTTTTGTTTTCAAAAGTGGCAGACTATCAAAGTAATCTCTCCTTTTTCTTTTGTTTAGGCTGGTAATATTAGGTTTTCATTTCAGGTCTCTATTCCTATCTTCCATCAGAATTGGCCAGAGAGCCTTGGATCTTATAAACATTTCTATTGCAAAAAGTTCCTCAAAATCAATACTTCATTGCAAAAAAATGTCTTCCCAGGCAGTCCTATATTCTCCTGGCTATTCTTAAAGTAATAGGAGGGGGGAAAGAAAGAAAACAAAAGAGCTAAGAGTTTCTTTTGTCTGAATTGACAGATTAATATTTCAGCCCTTTCAATGTGGTTTAATAGAGTTGCTTTGATACTTACCTGAGGTACAACTAAAACACTGCTTGGAAGGTGGATTTTGCGCTCCTAACTGACTTCTTCCTGAACATGGGATGTCACTGGGATGTCTTCCCAGGCAGTCCTATATTCTCCTGGCTATTCTTAAAGTAATAGGAGGGGGGGAAGAAAGAAAACAAAAGAGCTAAGAGTTTCTTTTATTTGAATTGATAGATTAATATTTCAGCCCTTTCAATGTGGTTTAATAGAGTTGCTCTGATACTTACCTGAGGTACTACTAAAACACTGCTTGGAAAGTTGAACCTGAGGTACTATTAAAACACTGCTTGGAAGTTTGATTTTGCACTTCTAACTGACTTCTTCCTGAAAATGGGATGTCACTGAAGGCTCTCTAAACAGGTGAGGTGAAAGAGAAAGAAGCAGAGCAATTAATTCTTGAAGATAAGAAACAGGAAGAGGAAATTTCACAGTGGTCTGGAAATCCAGTGAGAAGGATAGGACGAAAACATTCCAGGTGGCCACATTTAAAACAAACAACAGGTCACAATTGAGACTGGCATCCAACTGACATGCAGGGAGAAGAGCTAAAGCACAGATAAAGTAACTCAGACAGCAACTTTCCAATGCAATTTTGGCTGCAACGAGCAAGTGATAGCAAAAACCAGCAGTTGATAAATTCTTGAGACAGCCCAAAGCACTCAAAGACTGGAGGGATTCAAAGGCAGCCTTGCTAATGAGCCTATTGAAACTAACAGGATAATGACATTCAGGGATGTGGTTCTCCTGCTGGTGCCTGTGGTGGCAGACTTTGACCAACCAGGCATATCTATATGCAGTAACACAGAGGAACATTCCTGGTAATTTTTATGTTACCACCTACAGATGATGCTCTGTATATTTATAACGAGATCCTCCAGCCCTTGCTGTTCTCTTTTTCATCCTCCCACTTCTTTTATTCAAGTAAGAAGAGAGATAGGCTAAAAGGTACATGAAAAGGATCACAAGTGTTTCAAGCAGGCAAGGTTTGAAAAGTGCCTCCTGTGCATTTTATAAGCGTGGCTATTCACCAGTTAAGCCACAGGATTTGTAGTGCCAAGCTGCTGGTGTAAAAGCTGCAGACACAGGTGGCCATGAATTTCTAACACACACACACACACACACACATTCCCTTTATCCCTCATCTCAGAGCTCAGGGTTTGATTGATACAGTCACCTTCAGAGTGAGAATTGCTTGTTCACACTTGGGCAGAGGTCATCAGCGGTTGTGACAGCTTGGTTAGGCTGTTCGCTACTGGCCCCCAGGAGCGTGTGCTGAGCCATCACCTAACTTCAAGCCAAGATGAGGTACAGGCTAGTCCCTGACTTACCTAAAGAAGGAAACCCAGGTGAGTGAACTCAGATATGTGGAGATGAGCTGTGAAGGTGGTGGTATGGGGACAAATAGGTGGGGAGCACTGGGGGATGTATTTACGTTGTGAATTAGCCATTCTTCTCTGCACCCTGTCCACGCATGGTCAATGGTTACTCATCTCCTATCCGGGCTTCAGCCTCGCTGGCAGAGGGATGTACAGCAGCTTGGTGGGGTGGATTGAGGGAACAGAAGACGATTTGTGTTGGCATCCAAAAGCTTCAGCTGCCCATCCTCTGCAGACCTCCAGCCTTCCACCAGCCAGCTCAGATAGTCAGATGAATGATCTCTGCCCTCCCTAGGTTGGACACATCTCTCTGGGGTTTTACTTTTTTCTTCAACAGAAGAAGGATGTGGAACTGTTGGAGTGAGTCCAGAGGAGGCCACAAATCATAGAATCATAGACTCAGTCTTGGAAGAGACCTCCAAGATCATCCAGGCCAATGTAACACCCAGCCTTGTCCACTCAACTAAACCACGACACTAAGTGCCTCATCCAGGCTTTTCTTGAACACTTCCAGGGAGGATGACTCCACCACCTCCCTGGGCAGCCCATTCCAATGCCAACCACTGTCTGTCAAGAACTTCCTCCTAACATCCAGACTAGACCTCCCACAGCACAACTTGAGACTGTGTCCCCTTCTTCTGTTGCTGGTTGCCTGGCAGAAGAGACCAACCCCANCCCAGGTCCGTCTCTGCCTGGCTGCTCTCCAGCCACTCTATCCCCAGCCTGTAGCACTGCTTGGGGTTGTTGTGGCCACAGTGTTGAACCCTGCACTTGGCCTTGTTAAATCTCATCCCATTGGCCTCTGCCCACCCATCCAGCCTGTCTAGGTCCCTCTGCTACCCTCCAACAGCTCCACACCTGCTCCTATCTTGGTGCCATCCACGAACTTACCGATGCTGGACTCAATCCCCTGGTCCAGACCATCAATAAAGATATTGAAGAGGACATTCATGCTGTTTTCTCCCTGAGCTATGGAGACACATAGTCTCACACCAGTGAGTTCCCATGAGCTCTTTGAGTAGGTCTTCCTTTGTAATTGGGACATCCGCTTAAGCACTTTAAATTTAGAAACAGAACCTTCTCCCAGTCATAACTTCAGCTGAATTAAATAGTAGTTATTAGCAGCCACAGGCTCATCAGGGAAGGTCTTCTCTGTCACTGAGATGAATAGCACTGGAGAGTTATTCTACAATTTCAAGATGCATGTCGAGCCTTGTTCACTGCCATCAATTAGCTCAGGTCCCTGTTCCAGCTGACAAATTGGCACAGCTCTGGGACTCCAGCAAAGGCTGCACCTATCTTTCATTTGGAAATTATTGGAGTTAATTAATCTTCCACAGGTTATACAACCACACTCTGAGGAATTCTTCAGCTGGGCAGCTGGGTTGAACCTCTGGCTTCTCGAGGCACTGAAATCACAGCCTCAAGTTGTGCCAGGGGAGGTCTAAGCTGGATGTTAGGAGGAAGTTGTTGGCAGAGAGAGTGATTGGCATTGGAATGGGCTGCCCAGGGAGGTGGTGGAGTCGCCATCCCTGGAGGTGTTCAGGAAAAGCCTGGATGAGGCACTTAGTGCCATGGTCTGGTTGACTGGACAGGGCTGGGTGCTAGGTTGGACTGGATGATCTTGGAGATCTCTTCCAACCTGTTTGATTCTATTCTATTCTATTCTATTCTATTCTATTCTATTCTATTCTATACTGATTGTTATTTAGTCAGCCAAAATGTTGAAAAACCTCAAAGGCTGACACATCAGGCACAGAAGGAAGGGAGAGAATAAAGCAAGCAGCTGAAAATATTAGACATCTATTGTTCAGATGCTAATGCACGACAGATATGGAGATTATTAGGAACAGTCCTATTCATCCTTGTTATCCCCACTAAGTATAGCAGCATTTTTCCCCCCCCTCTGAACTCTCTTTTGAAGAAATGTGAGGGAAAACTTTAATGAATTCTCCTTAAAAGTCAGGTTTGGTGGCAGCTACTGTTCAAAAATTGTAGCAGGGGTGGGGTTGGAGTTTTTTTCTTCTCTTTTGCTTTTTTCCCCCTCCAACATAAAGACAAGGAATTGAATGATTCATTAGGAAGAAAAGAGACATGAATTTTCCTGGTTTTCATAGAGACACTCTCTACAGATTCTAGAGCTGTCACAGAGCACAGTCAGCTCTTGAAATACACATAGCTTAGGATGTTTTCTCCTGTAGTTTATGGAGTAAATATACACTGCTCTTTAAATGTTTGTGTGACTCCATTAGGTGAGCTTTGATCACAGACTTGGCTGGAGAAATCACAGGGTGTCAGGGGTTGGAAGGGACTCAAAGACATCATCAAGTCCAATCCCCCTGAGAGAACAGGACCATACACTTTCAGACAGGCCTTGAAAGTCTCCAGAGAAGGAGGCTCCACAATCTCTCTGGGCAGCCTGTTCCAGTGCTCTGGGACCCTTACAGCAAAGAAGTTCCCCCTTGTGTTGAGCTGGAACCTCCTGTGCTGCAGCTTCCATCCATTGCTCCTTGTCCTATCCCAGGGAGCAAGTGAGCAGAGCCTGTCTCCCCTCCTGCTGACCCCCAGCCCTCAGATATTGCTAACCATTTATTAAATCCCCTCTCAACCAATTGAAATGGAAAACAATTTGCCAAAAGATCTTTTTAACATGTTTTCAGAGAAAACAACAGTCTAAAACCAAAACATGCTTTAAGTGCCTCAACAAACGACGTTGCCGAGACACCCAATTGGCTTACAAAGACAAGACCAAGCAACATCAGCAACACACCACAATATTCCATAACCCTGCTCTATTTATCCTTACTGCAGCCTGACTTTTTTTCTTTCCTGACAGATTTTACTTCTCCCTGCCTATGGCAGGGAATGGGAACTGGATGATCTTTGAGGTCCCTTCCAGCCTAAACCATTCTATGATTTCTCAATTATTAAAAGAAAGGGCAAGCCAAGGAAGGGAACATGAAGATCACTGCACAATTGTTATTCTGTTCCTTACCAGAACCCCCAGAAGACAAAACATTCCCTCCCTGTCTTCACTTTGCTGCTGTATCTCTACATAAATCTCTGAGCTGATCACATATGGCACTACCCTGCAAGATGGCAGGTGCTGTGTGTGAGATGCTCTGTTTTCTGAATGTTGAGTGGGAGTTGAGAAGTGATTTGGACTGGGCTACACTAGGATGAGAAACTGAGCAAGAATTGTTTGTTTTCATGTTTACAGATTTGACTTAGTCAAAAAAGAAATAAAAAAAAAAAGAAATAAAAATAGGCAAGGAGGGTTAATTAAACTTTAGTTTCTGCTTTTGAGCCCCTTGGGAGGAGGCAGTCACTGCATCTCTCTTACTACCAGGTTAGAAGAGACCTCCAAGATCATCCAGTCCAACCTAGCACCCAGCCCTAGCCAACCTACCAGACCATGGCACTAAGTGCCTCATCCAGGCTTTTCCTGAACCCCTCCAGGGATGGTGACTCCACCACCTCCCTGGGCAGCCCATTCCAATGCCAATCACTCTCTCTGCCAGCAACTTCCTCCTAACATCCAGCCTAGACCTCCCCTGGCACAACTTGAGGCTGTGTCCCCTTGTTCTGTTGCTGCTTGCCTGGCAGAAGAGACCAACCCCAGCTGGCTACAGCCTCCCTTCAGGTAGTTGTAGACAGACTCTTAAGTCAGAGTGCTTAAAAAGAGAGAGAAGGCTATGCTTAGCCTTTTTTTCCCCCCCAGAAATCCCCATCCAAGAGGCTCTCACAGAGATCCAAGAGATTTAATAAGAAAAGAAACACAAACTCTATGAGGAGAGGCTGAGGGAGCTGGGGTTGTTCAGCCTGGAGAAGAGGAGGCTGAGGGCAGACCTCATTGCTGTCTACAACTACCTGAAGGGAGGTTGTAGCCAGGTGGGGGCTGGTCTCCTCTCCCAGGCAACCAGAAACAGGACAAGGGGACACAGTCTCAAGTTGTGCCGAGGGAAGTATAGGCTGGATGTTAGGAGGAAGTTCTTCACAGAGTGATTTGCCCTTGGAATGGGCTGCCCAGGGAGGTGGTGGAGTCACCATCCCTGGAGGTGTTCAGGAAAAGCCTGGATGAGGCACTTAGTGCCATGGTCTGGTTGATTGGATAGGGCTGGGTGCTAGTTTGGACTGGATGAGCTTGGAGGTCTCTTCCAACCTGATTGATTCTATTCTATTCTATTCTAAGTTCAGAACAGTTTGTCCAGCCAAAAAATGAAGGACTCTGGGGAGAATTAACTCCAGCATGTGACAGAAGAGGGGGAAAATAGATAAAATCCCACTGGCTAGGAAACATTTCCTCTTCTGTACTTTCTAGTCTTTGATATCAAAGCAAGAATTACACTTTGAGTAAGAAGATGAAAACACGTTCTTGATGTTCTGGCATCCCTGGCAAAGCTGAGTCCCAGCTCAGAGACAGCAGCCCAGGAGCCCAACTGACTAAACTTCACGACGCTGAAGCAGGGAGCAGGTGCCAGCAGGTTGGAAAGCTTCATGAGGGAATAATGCTTTCTTGTTCAGCCTCCAAAAGGGAAATTATTGCTAACAAGATAACAGTTGTTGTTCTATTTAAATTATTCTGGTAAAATCATCTTTTCTGACACCTATTCCCTACACTCCATCTAAACAACAGAGGGGCAGGCAGTGTGCCATCCAATACGTTAGGCAAGACAGCTGTAAGTGCAGGCAGCTTGCAGATGATTCATTTTTATGAGAGGTGGTAATGAGCAGTGCTCTTTCTAGAGGTCCAGCAATTTCTGCTGGCCTTGTTCAGTGGGCATTAATGCAGGTCTGAAAATAAAAGCCCTTATTAAAACCTCGTTCTGCAAGATACAGCACTGTGGCTGGTGAATGACTTAGCGAGGTAGTATGGGGACTTTAACACGTAGCCTGCTGGAACTTAGCCTCTGGCTGTCCATTGAGGATGCCAGATGTGCTCTGACAATGGGCAAGTTGAACTGGAAGTGGCACCCTCTGCACAGTTTGGATGGTGAGAGTGTGTGATAGCTTGAATCCAACGGCTGGCCTTAACTAGGGCAGAGTTGTAGCTCTTGCTATTAGAGCAAGAACATTACTGGCCATGATCTCTTTGCCACTCTTGCTCTAGGGACACTGGGACACAAGCACATGGAGAGGGCATGTGGACAAACAGGCACATCTCTGTGCAGTCATGCAAGACTAATTATGGTCTTGCTAGTAAGATCTACATCTGGTTTTGGTTATCTAACTCAAATCCCTCCAACCCCCATTATCCTGGCTTCACCAGTTCTAACATCTCCTTATTGGCTCCACTCTGTCCTTTACCATGATGCTGAGAAGAAAGCTACCCACTGAGACTGAAAAAAGAGTTATTTAGCTGAAATTCTTGGATTTTGGAAGTAAACCTTTTACCAGGCTGCTTTTATCCTGTAAAGTGGTTATAGAATCATAGAATGGTTTAGGTTGGAAGGGATCTCAAGGATCATCCAGCTCCAACCCCCTGCCATAGGCAGGGACACCTCCCACTAGAGCAGGCTGCTCAAGGCCTCATCCAGCCTGGCCTTAAACACCTCCAGGGAGGAAGCATCCACAACCTCCCTAACATGAAAAATGCTGTGTCCAGCAGGGTTAAGGAAGCAATAGTCCCCTTGTACTCAGCTCTGGTGAGGCTACCACCTCGAGTACTGCGTTCAGTTTTGGGCAGCTCATTACAGGAGGGATGTTGAGGTGCTGGAGTGAGTGCAGAGGGCAACAATGCTGGGGAAGGGCCTGGAGAGTAAATCTGATTAAGAGCAACTGAAGGAGCTGGGGATAGTTAGCTTGAAGAGGAAGAGGCTGAAGGAAGACCTCATCACTGTCAACAGCTACCTGAAAGCACCTTGTGGGGATGATGATGCTCATCTCTTCTCACAGCTGATCAGTGATAGAAAGGGAATGGCCTCAAGCTGCAACTGGGTAGGTTTAGACTGGACATTAGGGAACAGTTTTCCCATAAAGAGTGGTCAGGCATTGGAATGGACTGCCCAGGGAGGTGGAGTCACCAAACCTGGGTGTATTTAAAGGTTGCTTGGATAGGGTGCCTGGGGATGTGTTTTTGGGGGGAGCCCTGTAGAGTAGGGTTGGTGGTTGGACTTGGTGATCCTGAGAGTCTTTCCCAATGTAACAGTTTTGGTGCTACCCACCCCCCTCCCCCTTATGAAATCACCCATACTAGACTCAACCAAGCTGGAAGTTAAGGAGTGAAGCTTTATTTACAGCTTAGCACGAAGTACAAGCAGACATTTACAATATATCACAAATGTATACAGTTATAGACAGAAATACACAAGTTGAAGGTAATACAGAAACACAACAGCCCTCCCAGAAACCTGAGTCCCCAGGAGGGGCTCCCAACCACCCTTCCACCTTCTTTCCACCTCTCTACCTTATCCCAGAGTTTGCCTTATGTGCAAGGTGAGTTTGGAGAATCAGCCAAGGAGGGGGTTAGAAAGCAGAAGGATTAGTTACACAGAAAGCAGCTCAGGGAGAAAACAGACTCCAACAGAGCTAGGACAGTGTGCGTGAGTCTGTGTTTTGTGCTCTTGTTTATATACATCTCAGCAAGCCTACGAGTGAAGTAGACATGACCATTGCTTCCTTTTCACAGCCTATGACCCAATTCTTCTCACTGAAATATTCCAGTTAGCCTCAAACTAGCACACCCAACCTCCATGTTTGGGACCAGAACAGTTCTTACTAATTTCTCCATTGATGGTGGCTATGCAGTTGTCTAATTATTGCATCTTTTAGAATCATAGAATGGTTTAGGTTGGNTGTAACAGTTTTGGTGCTACCCACCCCCCTCCCCCTTATGAAATCACCCATACTAGACTCAACCAAGCTGGAAGTTAAGGAGTGAAGCTTTATTTACAGCTTAGCACGAAGTACAAGCAGACATTTACAATATATCACAAATGTATACAGTTATAGACAGAAATACACAAGTTGAAGGTAATACAGAAACACAACAGCCCTCCCAGAAACCTGAGTCCCCAGGAGGGGCTCCCAACCACCCTTCCACCTTCTTTCCACCTCTCTACCTTACCCCAGAGTTTGCCTTATGTGCAAGGTGAGTTTGGAGAATCAGCCAAGGAGGGGGTTAGAAAGCAGAAGGATTAGTTACACAGAAAGCAGCTCAGGGAGAAAACAGACTCCAACAGAGCTAGGACAGTGTGCGTGAGTCTGTGTTTTGTGCTCTTGTTTTNCCTTGAAAAAGCAATGAACAAAGCTAAAATACAACATAAACCAAAATCTGAGAGCAGAAAACAAGAATCTTGCAGTAACTAGCAAGAACATGGGCAAAGATATAATATTTAGTTTGTGAATAATTCATGATAAATAACTCCTTTAGCAGTGAATAAATTAATATAATGGCTTTCTGAGCCTGAAATGCAGAATAATGGAGTTACTGCTCAACAGAGACCTTGTTAAAATATTCCTAAAGCATGTGAAATTCCAAAGCATGTTGTCACTTTTTTTGGATCTTGTTTTTTCATGAATCTACATGTAGCAGGGTGGGGGGGGAAGGTATTCTTAATCCTAAAGCAGTAATTTACAAAGGAGTTTTGAATCAATACAAATCAAACTCTAATATTCTTCTAAATCATGTGTGATCTGGCTTTTCAGCTTTGGTGATTGGGTCACAGGAGCTCCATAGAGTCATAGAATGGTTTAGGTTGGAAGGGACCTCAAGGATCATCCAGCTCCAACCCCCTGCCATAGGCAGGGACACCTCCCACTAGAGCAGGTTGCTCAAGGCCTCATCCAGCCTGGCCTTAAACACCTCCAGGGAGGAAGCATCCACAGCCTCCCTGGGCAACCTGTGCCAGTGTCTCACCACCCTCACTGTAAAGAACTTCCTCCTAACATCCAGTCTAAATCTCCCCTCTGCCAGTTCAAACCCATTCCCCCTCGTCCTGACATTCCCAGACCTTGTCAATAGTCCCTCCCCAGCCTTCCTGGAGGCTCCCTTCAGATACTGCAAAGCCACTCTAAGGTCTCCTCGAAGCCTTCTCTTCTCCAGGCTGCAGAGCCCCAACTCTCTCAGCCTGTCCTCATAGCAGAGCTGCTGCAGCCCTCTGAGCATCTTTGTGGCTCTCCTCTGGACCCATTCCAGCAGTTCCATGTCCATGGTTAAAACCATATAAATGGTTTTAACCAAAAAGGCAGTTTTTTGCCTTGCATGGAGCCACCCAAAGTTCTTTAGGCTGGACAAGGTGCAGAGAGTATGGAAAAATGCCAAGGAGCTGCTGCTATCTGGAAATTCACATGTACTCAGAGAAATTCCCTCTCTTTTCAAACTTAAATTCAAGCATAACAATTATAGGATTGTAAAATGGTTCCATTTGGAAACAACCTTAGAGCTCGTTCAACTTCAACCCCCCTGCTATGTGCAAGGACACCCTCCGCTAGAGCAGGTTGCTCAAGTTCCCATCCAACCTGGTCTTGAACACTTCTAGGGAGGGGGCATCCACAGCTTCTCTGGGGAAGATGTTCCAGAGTCTCACCACCCTCACAGTAAAGAATTTCTTCCTAACATCCAACCTGGCCTTGAACACTCCCAGGGAGGGGGCATCCACAGCTTCTCTGGGGAAGATGTTCCAGTGTCTCACCACCCTCACAGTAAAGAATCCAACCTAAATCTACCCTCCTTATTTTAAAACCATTTACAAACCCATTACACTTCATCCCTCCCCATCTTTCTTGTAGGCCATTACAGAGCCTTTTCTCCAAGCTGAACTCTCAGCCTGTCTTCATAAGGCCCCTCTTCCCATCTCATGGTACTCCAGTAAGCAGATTCCTGAGGAGGCCAAAGTTTGTTCTTATGACATCCAGAGTAGTGATCCTGCTGTGTGCCCTCCTTGCTGGAGTAAGGATCTTGAACTCCATAATCTCCTTGATTACTTCAGTCGAGGCTGCCCTTGAGCTTCACATTCCACATCAGTTCCTCCTTGCTGGCAAGAACAAGGTCCATCATAGTACTTCTCCTCAGTGGTTCCTCTATCACATGGAGAAAGAAGTTGCTGTCAATGTATCTCCATACCTATTGGAACACAAAAGTGTCAAAAAGAGAAGCTGGCAAGATATTAGCTCTTCTTTCTGGGGCATCAAGCTAACTACACAGACATTCTAAGGTGCAGATGCTGCAAGTGCTTATGTTTGAGTAATTCAGATTTCACAAGCACTCCTACAGAAGTCAGATGCCATGAAAGAAAACTCATCAGCAGAACTTGCTGAGAGTATCCAGCAATCCTCACAGAGCCAGAAGGCCCAGTCACAATACAACAAATCTTTGAAGAGGCATGAATCAGGAATGTGTCATCTCTTCATGATCATAAAATTTGGTAGTGGTTTCTTTTCAGCTTGACTGAAGTTTTGAAAGGCAGAAAGAATTGATAGAATGTTCAGTTAAACTGGTGTGTAGCTGAGAAAAGGTTTATGATCAGAGCAAATGGGTAGTCCTAGGAGATGAGACAGGAGCTTTGAAAATTGCTTAGTACACAAAACTGGAAGAATCATAGAACAGAATCATAGAATCATCCAGGCTGCAAGAGACCTCCAAGATCCAAGATCATCCAACCTAGCACCCAGCCCTAGCCAGTCAACCAGACCATGGCACTAAGTGCCTCATCCAGGCTTTGCTTCAACACCTCCAGGAATGCTGACTCCACCACCTCCCTGGGCAGCCCATTCCAATGGCAATCACTCTCTCTGCCAACAACTTCCTCCTAACATCCAGCCTAGACCTCCCCTGGCACAACTTGAGACTGTGTCCCCTTCAGGTAGCAATGATGTCACCCCTGAGCCTCTTCTTCTGCAGGCTGCACACCCTCAGCTCCCTCAGCCTCTGCTCACAGGGCTGTGCTCCAGGCTTCTCACCAGCTTCATCACCCTTCTCTGGGCACATTCCAGTATCTCAACATCTCTCTTGAATTGAGGAGCCCAGAACTGAACACAGCACTCAAGGTGTGGCCTGAGCAGTGTTGAGTACAGGGGCAGAATAACCTCCCTTGTCCTACTGGCCACACTGTTCCTGATCCAGGCCAGGATGCTGTTGGCTCTCCTGCCCACCTGGGCACACTGCTGCCTCATGTTCATCCTACTATGTGGTCTAGAGAGAAAGAGGGCTAGAAAGAGCAGCTCCTCTTAGCAAGATAGAGGGAGACAAATGAGGATGAATACATCTCTGTAGAAACCTGCTGGAAAGTGTAGGAGCTGACTCAAGCCATGGGTTTACACCAAGGTACATTCACATGCACTCAGGTTTTGTTGGCACTCAGGTGTGTTCCTGCTGGGAACCCTATTTAAAAACAGAATGGCAGCAGAGCTGAGATGAAAAACAAGAGCACAATCATGCATTAAGTGTCTGAATCTGCCTCACTGGGATGACCTCACTCTGGGGAAGCAGGCACTCTGAGATGGAAGTGATGCCAAATATATATTACTTCAGTGATGTGGGTTTTGTGTGGACTGCTTGTATCACCAAACTGGATTAGAAATTAAGAACCACTTAGAGCAGCTGCAGACTATCAGCAGCGCTGTATTCAGTGTCAGAAGGAGCTGGTGTCACACAGCCGTGAGTTGCTGAGTGTAGGAACCTCACTGTGACCTCTACAGAAAAAAAAGAGGGATGCCATCAATGCTGCAAAAGGTTTGTGCACCCCTGGAAGCAGGCTGCTCTAAGGGGGCAACAACTCGGCAGTTAGAATCCTGTGACTGCCTTTATATAGCTAAATAAAATAGGGTGTGGAGGAAGCTCGAGCATAGTTGGGTGGCACACTCAGAGGCACATAGCTTAGACTAAACCATCAGCACACTGAGGCAAGCCCTGGGCACAGTTTAAGGGTCAGTGTGAGCCAAGGACCATTGCAAATGCAGCACAGACAAGAGATTTGGGTTCCTCCACAGTCCTCCAGTGCAGTCCAAATACCTCCAGTTTCATGTTAAGAAAAGAAAAAGCACAAACCAGTTGGACAGGGTGCACAAGACCCCAGCATCATTTCAGGGACTTTGAACTGAAACAAAACCCCAACATAGACACAAATAACAAATAATGTTTGTGACTGTCAAGAGGATGTGGCCAACCTCTTTCTGGAGGTCAGCAATAAGGAGCAACAGCTACAAACTGGAGCACAGAAGGTTTCACCTCAGCATGAAGAGGAACTTCTTTGAAATGAGGGTGACAGAGCCCTGGAAGAGGCTGTCCAGAGAGGTTGTGGAATCTTCTTCTCTAGAGACTTTCAAAATCTGCCTGGATGGATTCCTGTGTGAACTACTCTAGGGGATCCTGCTTTGGCAGGGAGGTTGGACTGGATCTCTGAAGGTCCCTTCTAGACTCCACAGTTCTGTGATTCTGTCACTGTGGACCACAGGAACACCACATAGCAGCAGTGAAGAGATTCAGGGCAACTGGAGTATGGATGCAGTTGATCTGTGCCATTTTGTTGAATCATAGAATCAACCAGGTTAGAAGAGAGCTCCAAGTTCATCCAGTCCAACCTAGCACCCAGTCCTGTCCAGTCAACCAGACCATGGCACTAAGTGCCCCATCCAGGCTTTTCTTGACCAACTCCAGGGACAGCAACTCCATATCCCTGGGCAGCCCATTCCAATTCTCCTCTGGCACTGCTTTACTTAGCTTCCTAAGCATAGCCTTTAAGAGGGGAAGGGTTATAATGAACTCTCCTTGGTAGTCACTCACAGTATAAGAGGACCGTCCTGTCTCTGTTGCTGAAGTGATCTGTAAAGTGGAAACTCTCTCCTCTCCAAAAGCTGCACAAAAGAATGGGTTACTCTCTTCCAGACCTCTGCCAGAGCTATTAAATACAGCTCATTTAAACCTATTTAATTCATTACTTGAGTCTGGAAAACTCTGTGGCTGAGAATCACTCAATTTTCTGTGGATGACCCTTAAGCCAAAGTACCCTAGACTGACTGCACACTGTCGTATTGCTAGCAGATAGCTTAAAGAAGTCAACAGCTGACCCTTGGAGAAGGGTTAGTAGGGAACTGGAGATGAGTTTGGAAAAGGTACCTTTTGAAGGGCATGCTTGTATTAGATTTTAGGATTTATCACAACTAATGGGTCAAATAGGACTAAGAAAATATGGAAGGCATATATGGTATAAACCAGGTATCAGAGAAGAACTCTGGTAGCCAGCAGTCGAGTGCAGTTGCCTGTCACTTCTGGCTGCTAGTTGATGTAGGGAAATTAATTTGTCAGCCATATCACAGCATGTCAGGGGCTAGAAGGGACCTTGAAAGCTCATCCAGTCCAATCCCCTTGCCAGAGCAAGAACACCTGGATCAAACCACACACAAATGCATCCAGGCAGGTCTTGAATATCTCCAGAGAGGGAGACTCCACAACCTCCCTGGGCAGCCTGTTCCAGAGTTCTGTCACCCTCACAAGGAAAAATTCCTCCTCATGTTTCTGTTGAAGTTCCTATGCCTCAACTTCCACCCATTGCCCTCTGTCGTGGCATTGGGCATCGCTGAGCAGAGCCTGGCTCCAGCTTCTTGGCACTCACCATTCACACCTTCATAAACATGAATAAGGTCACCTCTCAGGCTCCTCTTTCCCAAGCAAAAGAGCCTCAGCTCCCTCAAGCTCTCCTTGTAAGGAAGATATTCCATTGCCTTCATCTTTGTGGCTCTGTGCTGGACTCCTTCAAGCAGTTCCCTGAGGTCCTTCTTGAACTGAGGGGCCCAGAACCAGACACAGCATTCCAGATGCAGCCTGGGCAGGGATATGCTCTCTTCCAGTCACGCACAGCGAGAAAAGTGTATCAAACCTCCTGCATGCTCTGTGTTGTTAACAGCCTCTGCTCAATAGAAACACAAGACTGAAGTAATAGAGACTATTATGGGTTAGGCTATAAATATATTAGCAGTCATGCAATCAAATTTACTGCACTGGGGTCAGCTCCCTTCTCCAGTAAAGTCACTTCCACGTTTTATAGGAGATAGAAGTGGTATAGCACACCAAGAGTTTCACAGCTTCCTAGCTGGACAATGCCAAAAAATGAAAGACAAACACAGAGCAGATATTTACAGGAGATGCTTTCCTCCATATTACAACTCTGCCCTGTGGAATGTGCACTCCATGGACAAGTAACATAAAACACACCAGGGAAACTCTGTCTTGTTGGAAGTCTATGGCTATATCCTTACCTCAGTAGTTCTAACTACAGGTACTACTCATATCAATGGCTGAGACAGAGGATTCAAGGAGACACAAAACCTGATTCTAACTAGTGCACTTAGCATATATATTAGAACAACATACCTTAAGAGAGCCTGCAAAACGCTGTATATATCCACTCTAAGAATGGAAGAAACCAAAAAGATAACACCTCCAGGGACAGCAACTCCACCACCTCCCTGGACAGCCCATTCCAATGCCAATCACTCTCTCTGCCAACAACTTCCTCCTAACATCCAGCCTAGACCTTCCCTGGCACAACTTGAGACTGTGTCCCCTTCTTCTGTTGCTGGTTGCCTGGCAGAAGAGACCAACCCCACCTGGCTACAACCTCCCTTCATGTAGTTGTGGACATTTGTCTTGTACTAGGAATAGTCTCCATACACAGGCAGGGACATCTCCCCCTGCTCTAGTGGGAGGTGTCCCTGCCTGTGGCAGGGGGTTGGAGCTGGATGATCCTTGAGGCCCCTTCCAACCTAAACCATTCTATGATTCTACGACTTAATTTCAGATGCTGTGGAATCAAAATATATTTGGAATAAGCTGATCAATACCTCCTCACTTTTACCTCCCCCTGCTCAAAAAAAAAAGAGCTATTTTAATTCTGCTACAAAATTGTGATCCCAAATCTGTAACATCCTGTCATGAGACAGGTATTTCTCCTGGTTCCATGCTGCTTCGAGCTTAAGAATATCCATATGGGATATTTGCTGGGGAAAAAAACCTTACTAGGGTCTTCCACTATTTGAAGGGGGCCTACAAGAAAGCTGATGAAGGGCTGTTTAGGGTGTCAGATAGTGAGAGGACTGGGGGCAGTGGATCCAAGTTAAAGAAGGGCAGATTTAGATGTCAGGAAGAAGTTCTTCGCCAAGAGAGTGGTGAGACACTGGAAGAGGTTACTCAAGGAGGTGGTAAAAGTCTCAGCCTTGGATGTTTTTAAGGCCAGGCTGGATATGTCTGATCTAATGGAAAGTGTCCTCACCCATGGCAGATGGGCTGGAACTAGATGATCCTTGAGATCCCTTCCAACCTTGACAATTCTTGCCACTATCTACCCGACAGCCTGTGAAGCTGTGGCACCTCAGCATCCAATCATGGACCTGTGCAAGCACAAAGAGACACCATGCATCCTGCCTGCCTGTTAGACCTGCCTCAGAGAAGGCAGTGTGCAATTCCAGCAGTCTGAGTCTCTGATGCTCCTCATCTCCTTCCAGAGCTCTGTCACTAAGCTGGGGAGTTCCTCCACCCGGGTGCACCTCCCACAGATGTGCTCACTGTTGCCATCCTGTACTGGTGTAAGAGCAGGGAACACTGCAGCCTGGCACCTGGGTGGCTGCAGGTTCCCACTGGAGCTCCAGCTGGGCACCTGCGGTGGGTGCAGAGCTCAGAGAGGTCCTGGCTTTCTGCTAGGTGGAAAGTCCTGTTCAGAGCCGGCATTTCATCAGCACACCCTGCGTGCCCTTCCACACGAACTGCTGCCCTGCCTGCCCTCCTTAGTCACGAGGAGCCCAACCGCCTGTGCTCCCTGCTTCCTTTACACCTCTGCTGGACCTCGGCTGCCATCGCTCCCGGCCCCACCCTGGTGCTGCCTGCAGTTGCGGGGGGAGCTGCGGGCTCCCGGCAGCAGCTCCCATGGTTAGGCTCAGGCACTCAATGACAGATGTTATTTGACTGCTGTCTGTTCTGTCTCCCAGTGATAGTTTGGGCTAATTACACCGTGGCTGTTTTAAACCGCACTCAAAATAATACTTAAAGCTGTAGTTGTTCCTCCTCCTCCTCCTGAGGGAGGCAGGGCAGCAGTTTTACAGAGAGCAGCAGCAGCAGCTACAGTCCTCTGTTTGGAAGACAAGTTGTGTACCCTTTGGAACACAAGAAAGGGAGATTCTTTCAAGGCTCTGCTTTGTTCTCCTTCCCTGATCTCTCCCACGGCTTACAAAGGAGGTGGCAGTGTGCTGCAGCGTCAGAGCGGTGACAAACAGGATGAAGAACTTCCCTTTGCTGCGTTGCTGTGCAGTCTGCGGGCAGAGCATCACAACCAGGGCAGTGTCCCACACCGCCTGCAGCAACATTCAGCTCCATAAGTAGGTATCGGGGAGAAAACTCCCAGGTAGAAGAATAGAAAGTGAAGTGATTGCTGTTTCTTGCTTTGCATGCCTCCTGGGAAAAGAAGGGCTCCTTCTCAACACAGTATTGCTTTGCTTGTTTTCTTACAGCTGTTAAGAAACCAGAGGCAGAGATAAGGTGAAGGCATCAATCTGAATAATGCTTCAGTGTAGAGAGGTGGAAGAAAAGCTACAAACACACAATTACATATTTTAACATTTACAGAGTCACAGAAGGTTAGGGGCTGGAAGGGATTTTGGAAGATCCAGTCCAACCTCCCTGCCAGAGCAGGATCACCCACACCAGATCACACAGGAATGCATCTGGGAGGGTCTTGAATATCTCCAGAAAGGGAGACTCTGCAATCTCCCTGGGCAGCTTGTTCCACTACTCCATCACAGGGCAAAAATTCCTCCTCACATTTCCATGAAGCTTCCTGTGCCTCAACTTCCACACAGTGCTTCTTGTCCCGTCATTGGACACCACCAAGCAGAGCCTGGCTCCATCTTCTTGGCACTCACTCCTTGCATGTTTATAAACATTGCTGAGGTCACCGCTCAGTCTCCTCTTCTCCAAGCAGCACAGCCCCAGCTCCCTCAGGCACTCCTCATAAGAGAGATGTTCCATTCCCTTTATCATCTTTGTGGCTCTGTGCTGGACTCTCTCAAGCATTTCCCTGAGGTCCTTCTTGAGCTGAGGGGCCCAGAATTGGACACAATACTCCAGATGCAGCCTCACCAAGGCAGAGTAGAGGGGAAGGAGAACCTCTCAACTTACTAACCACCCCAGAATGGCATTGGCCCTCCTGGCCACAAGAGCACACTGTTGGCTCATGGTCAGCCTCCCATTCAGTATGGCCTCCAGATCCCTTCCCACTTGGCTGCCTTCCAACAGGTCAGTCCTCTGGGGTTTTTTCTTTC
Source organism: Tricholaema leucomelas (assembly GCA_013400475.1). Classification (NCBI taxonomy): domain Eukaryota; kingdom Metazoa; phylum Chordata; class Aves; order Piciformes; family Lybiidae; genus Tricholaema lacrymosa; species Tricholaema leucomelas. The sequence continues at coordinate 973,257 of WAAF01016242.1, forward strand.
CCAGGTGCAGGACTTTGCACTTACCCTTGTTGAATTTCATTAGGTTTTCCTCTGCCCACCCCTCCAGCCTGTCTGAGTCTGGCTGAATGGCAACACAACCACTTCGCCCAGTTTAGTATCATCAGTGAACTTGCTGGCAGTGCACTCTGTGCCTTCAGCCAGGTCACCAGTGAGGATATTGACCAGAACTGGTCCCAGTACTGACCTCTGTGGGACTCCACCCTACTGACCACAATTCTGACCTCTTCCCTTCAACCAGTTCACAATCCACCAGTTATTTGTGCCCATAGTGCCATGGTCTAGATGACTGGCTAGGGCTGGGTGCTAGGTTGGACTGGATGATCTCGGAGGTCTCTTCCAGCCTGGTTGGTTCTATGATTCATCCATGCCTACATTCACCTCACATGCCCCAGTCCCAGGCAAATATGGTGTCTAACTATATGGTGTCTAACTATATGGTGTCTCACTATATGGTGTCTAACTATATGGCGTCTAACTATATGGTGTCTCACTATATACTGGCTCACTATACGTTTTCTAACTATATCTTGTCTAACTATATGGTGTCTAACTATATGGTGACTAACTATATGGTGTCTAACTATATGGTGTCGAACTATATGGTGTCTAACGATATGGTGTCTAACTATATGGTGTCTAACTATGGGGCATTTGCTAAAGTAGTTTACCCATTAATAAGTTTAAGACCATTCACAGTCAATGGTTACAGTGACTCAGCTCTCATCCTAAGAAGAAGCTATCAAAATCTGGATGCACTCAAGTAATCTGTAAAGGCATTCCCCTGCTGTTGCCCTTAGGTTGAGACCTGTTCCAGTTAAATTTTAAAACAGCTAAGTCTCAGTAAGACCCTTCCAATGAGGAACTGCTGTTCTCCTGATCTGAGATGAGAAAGAACCCCTGCTCCACCACCCCCTACTTCATCCTTCCCAAGCAGCCCCTGCTCCACCATCACTACAATTCACCCTGCTTAAGCAGCTCCTTCTCTACCACCACCAGTTACCTACTCGCTCGCTCCAGAGCCTGGGGCAAGACTTTGACAAAACATCACACGGAGAAGCTCAGCCTAAGCAAGGAGACGCAGCCAGCACCCAGTGAGTGATGCTACAGTGATCAGCATGTCTCTAGCCTAGCGAACCGGGGGGCCCACCAGGCCCCCCGGCCTTTAGATCCCACTCCCAATCACCCAGTGTGCACCATGGGGACTCACCAGTGCCGATGGGAGGAGGATCCCTCTGCCCAACTGGGCAAGCTTGGAGCTTCTGCTGCTCCTGGGGCTGCTTATAAAGGGGAGTGGGGAGGGAAGGAGGGCAAAGTGGTCACACCTGGGGTGGGAGGAGCATCCAACAGAGCCCAGGTGCTCTGGGTTTGGGGGATAAAAGGGGAGAATTCAGCATAGGGGGAGAAAAGGGGCAGATATGGTGGTAAGAAGAAGGTGATGATGAAGAAAGGAATGAGATAGAGAAGAAAAAGGTAGAAGGAAAAACAGGAAGATGGAGAATAAAGAAGGAGATGGAAAGGAGGAATGTTGTGCCAGTTTGAGCTTAGCTAGAATGTTTTGGTAAGAAGAATTAGATGCTAGGCTGTGAAAAGGAAACAATGGTGATGTCTGCTTCACTCATAGGCTTGCTGACATGTGTAAGAATGAGATCATAAGTTGCTTTCTGAGCTCTGGGGCTACATGATCTTCTCTCTCTAACCTATCTTGCTGCCTGACTAATCCACCTGCTTCCTAACCCCCTTAGCTGACCCTCCAAGTTCACCTTGAAAGTAAGGTAAAGTCTGGGTAAGGTAGAGGGGTGGAAGGGTGATTGAGAGCCCCTCTTGGGGACTCTGGTTTCTGAGAGGGCTGTTGTGTTTCTGTATGTACTGTAGATACTTGCTTGTATATTGTACTAAGTTGTAAAGATAAAGCTTCATTCAATTTTTCAGTGTCTGAGTCTAGTCTGGGGGATTTTCTTAAGTGTGTGTGTGTGTGTGTGGGGGGGTGTTAACACACAAACCATCACAAATATGGAAGGTATGAGGAAAATGGTGAGGCAAGGAAGGGGGTAGAAAAGGTGGAAGATGAGGAAAATAAGAGATGGAGAGGAAAGGAGAGAGATGGAGAAAGAGTGGGATTGAAAGAAATAAAAAGAAATAAGAAGTGGACTGTGGCGTTTGCATTGCAGGCATCCTTGTCATGAGCATCCCTTTGTCATTTCTGCTTGGATTAGGAACCAGACATCTTCACCAGCTTACTACATTGGCTGAAAAAGAGTAAACTGCACCTGTCTGAGAGGAAAACTAAGAAATAAAAACGAAAAAGAAAGCAATAAACAAATTATATCTCTATTTATGAAGTCTTTATGAAGTTCTGCATGGGATAGCAATGTGCCCTACTGGGCAAGAGGGCCAATGGCATCAAGGTGCATCAGAAAGGCTGTGTCTAGCAGGTCTGGGGCTCTTTTACCTGTTACTATTGCTACCATTTAAGTGACCCAGCATGGAAATAGTCCTTGTGTCCAAATTATTATAGCTGTAAATAGGTGGTGGAGCAAAGAGAGAAGAATTATTCCTTTAATAGTATGGTCCCTGGAAGCATAATTGTTCTGCATGATCTGGGAGATAAATGGAGAAGTACTGAAGTATTAGTCTCATTTAATTATTCTGTTATTACTGTAGCTCAACACATATTTTTTCTGCTGAAAGCTGATAGCTCAGTACAGGTATGGAATTTAATATGTGTGTGCTTTTTGCCCTGGGAATTGCATTTTACCAGGAGAAAGGCCAACATCAGTTTGAATTTATCTGCAGAAACACACACAAAAGAAGAGAGAGTAGAGGAGTGTATTGCAGTGGCCTCAAAATTAAATTTTGCATTCTTTCTGTGTCCACTCTGATTTGAGAAAGTGCAAAAAAGAACACAGTGATGCTCCTGATGAGAAAGGAAATTCAAAGAGGAAAGATAAACAGTGTGAAGAGCTGGAGGGAAAGCAGAGTGATAAAAGCTACTCTCCAAGTGATTCAGTTCGGTCTCTAAAAGCAGTTTTAAATAGTGCATTATTTTGTGGCCAAATAAATTCAGCTTCGTTTCTTTCACACATTATTAAGTATAGGCATTAATAGCAGCAGAAGGAAGTTATCCTGATTGGGCAGCACACTCAAGCAGTCAAAAAGCTAATTAATATTATTGATGCCTGCAATTAAATGGAGCAGCATGGTGCTACCCTTATTGGTGAGGACACAAGGGAAGCTGAGGCTAAAACTTAAGCTCCAATAGCCACGTTTCCTCTTGAAATGAGCAGAAAAGAGACCTAAACATCAGTGCCAATTTTGGCTTCAAGTTAAAGGTTGATAAGCTTTAATGGGTAATAGGTTTCAGGGAACATAGGTTTCAGGGAACAGAGCTTCTCAGAAGTTACAGAGTTTAGAAGCTGTGAGAACTGTAGATGTGAAGCTTTCATCACCTGAAGCTTTGCATAGATGTTTTGAATAACAAGTTTTAGACAGAGGTCTAGGCTGGATGTTAGGAGGAAGTTGTTGCCAGAGAGAGTGATTGGCATTGGAATGGGCTGCCCAGGGAGGTGCTGGAGTCACTGTCCCTGGAGGTGTTGAAGAAAAGCCTGGATGAGGCACTTAGTGCCATGGTCTGGCTGGGTGCCAGGTTGTGCTGGATGATCTTGGAGGTCTCTTCCAACCTGGTTGATTCTGCGAATAGCCAAAAGGAGTAGGGATTAGCTTCTCATATCCACAAGGGAGGCAGTTTGCATTCACTGCAAGTGTGGAGCAGAAGATTGAAGGTGAGAATACAACCACTCTAATCTCTCTTCTCAAGTATTTTTTTGGCTATTCATTATCACTACTGTGCTGGGACATGCATTTAAAGTTAAGCATCCAAACCTCTACTAATGTATTTACAGATTTTTAGATGTGCTCTGACCACCTTTATGTGGGTTAGAATGCAAACATACAAATAAATATTGGAGCAACAAATGTGATTCTCTTTCCCTCCAGTGACCAAAAAATACAGGCTTTACAGGTCGAAATTTCATTGAGTTTGTTCTCTTTGGGGTTGAAATTCACAATGGAATAAAGGTCTTCTGATTTAGTAGGGGGGGAGTTTAGTGGTTTTTGTTCTTGTGGTTTGTTTTTTGGTGTTAGGGTTGGGGTTTCTTAGTTGGCATTGGATTGGGGTTTCTACAACTACCTGAAGGGAGGCTGTAGCCAGGTGGAGTTGGTCTCTTCTCTCAAGCAACCAACAGCAGAACAAGGGAACATAGTCTCAAGCTGTGTTTGGGGGAGATCTAGGCTGGATGTTAGAAGGAAGTTGTTGCCAGTGAGAGTGATTGGCATTGGAATGGGCTGCCCAGGGAGGTGGTGGAGTCACTGTCCCTGGAGGTGTTCAAAGATTGGGTGGGGCTCTTCAGCCTGGAGAAGAGAAGGCTTTGAGGAGACCTTAGAGTGGCTTTCCAGTATCTGAAGGGAGCCTACAGGGAAACTGGGGAGGGACTATTGACAAGGTCTGGTAATGTCAGGACGAGGGGGAATGGGTTTAAGCTGGCAGAGGGGAGNGGTTTAATTTTTCATTTTCTTTAAATCAGATCTTCATAAATAATCAAACACTGATAGAAAAAAAAAAAGGCTTTGTCCTGTGACTATTGCAGGACTCACTGAAAGTGCCTATCTGTTCAAAAAGATTAATGGCATTGATAACTCAAGAATAAGCTGCACACATCTTTTTTTTTTTCAAACATTAAGCCATTACCTGATTTAAAGTAATGAAGTATGGGAGTGCAAAGTGAAGAAGGATAATGACAGGTGGATGCTGACCTTGGTTCCCAGCAGCTGCTGGCTACCTTAACTCAGAAAGGATAGATAATGGACACCTCATTAACGAGGAAAACAAGGCATGGTTTATGCTGATGGAGTGGGTTGTCCTTGACTAATTATGCTGATGTGTAGGTGTGTGCCTTGTGGCCCTGAGGGTATCTATTGAGAGCTGAATGATCAATAAATGTCTCTGGCATAATTCACATGGAATGGTCTGGAGTCCATGTGGCATCACCTTGATCACATTGATCTGTGGGGCATTGACCACGTTTCCCACAGCAAACTAATCAGGGCTCTGCAACACCTGAGCTGAAATCAGGGTGTTTTGCAACAATGCATGAGCTTAGAGATCTTCACAGGCCTTTTCTGCTGAATGCACCTGACTAAAACATACAGGACAACCTCACAGCACTTCACACTTATACCCAGCAGCGAAGTTCTGCTCTGTAAGTGAAATAAATCTACATTTTTCTCTCCACACTTTTGCTTCCTCCCTGTTTAAATACATTTATTCCTTTCTGCTTTGCAGGAAAATACATCTGCACTGGCATGCTCCCAGGCTAAAACTCTCTTTATGCACAACACAGTCCAAGCTGGTGCTCACCACCTAGTTCTGTGTGCTGCTGGCCCTGTCCATGCTGAGCAAAGCACCAGGAGGAACGGGGTTTGCTTTGCTGGGGAAATAAGTCACCATCTAGCGTGAACAGCATCTCTACAGTGAACAGACTAGTTCCTCTGCCAGTGCTTTAGTTTTAAGAGGCCTCTGGGAGTGTAAGGGCCATTGAGGAAAATAAACAGTCAGTATTTTAAAAGAGAAATCTGTGGCCTCAGAGCCTGAATCAGACACAGACACTTGCAGCTCTGGAAACTGCTTTATTAAGTGTCTCTTTCTGGCTCTCAGGCAATATGCTCTTCTTAGCTTCTTGATGCTTCATGAATCTGAATGGATTGCTGATTAGCACAGCATGACTTTTACCTCTCCTTTCGTTTCTGTGTCTAGCTTTGGCATTGCTCCCCCCCCCCAACCCCAGCTTCCAATCCACACCCCCTCAAAAAATGTTCTGACTGAAGCCATAAGGCAGCAATCTCATTCTCAGGCAAGTTGCAGCATCTCCTTATGGTTCTTGGAGAACTTCACATTTCTTGCCAGGCCTAAGTATGGATGGGAGTGTGAGAGTAGGTGTACAGGACTTTTCAGCCAACCCTGCCTGCAGGAAAAGCTGAGTTAGTCAGAGGTGCAGAAGAACCTCACATGGTAAGGAGGGCTGAGAGAGAGAACAAGTTTTTGTGCAGAGGTTGGGTGTACTATCAAGAACCCAGAGAAGCAAGCTAGCAGGTTATTTTTATACACATTGTTCAAAGCCTGCAAGAGGAAAAAAAGGCTTCATCAGAATGCATGAAGAAAACTCAGTTGTTTTGAATTTGCTTATATCTGCATCTAGAAATTTTCTTTTCCAGCTCTTTTTTTTTTGTGCAGAGAGAGTACAGGCTAAATTTGCAGGTTATTTTCTCAATTGCTTAGTTTGGTATCTATTGATTGATTTCTGACAATTCACTGTTCTAGATAAGAAAAGAGAGAGACAAGAAAACACACACAACAAGCACTAATGGAGCAAAGCTGAAGATGAAGATGGGTAAGTTCAGGCTGGGCGAGAGGAGGAAGTTGTTCACCGTGAGAGTGGTGAGAGGCTGGAATGGGTTGCCCAGGGAGGTGGTTGAGGCCCCATGGCTGGAGGTGTTTAAGGCCAGGCTGGATGAGGCTGTGGGCAGCCTGCTCTAGGGTCAGATGTCCCTGTCCATGGCAGTGGGTTTGGAACTGGCTGATCCTTGTGGTCCCTTCCAACCCTGACTGATTCTATGATTCTGTGATTCTAGGGCACTGTTATCACTTGGAATTCCTCAAAGGGACATGACCCATGTTACATTTCTTCCCTCAAGATATCTTTTAGATGGTAGTTTGTACTCTTCCACCTTGAGCTTGTGGGCTCTTGTCTCACTTTAAACAGGACACTATCACTGCCTTGAATTCCTCAAAGGGACATCACTCATGTTACATTTCTTCCCTTAAGAGAAGATCTCTTAGACTAGACTCTGTAGTATTTAATCTGCATCTAGTTCTACTGCATCCAGTTCTGGAGCCCCCTTTACAAAAGGGATGTAGAGATGCTGGAGCATGTCCAAAGAAGGGCCACGAGGATGCTCAGAGGGCTGCAGCAGCTCTGCTATGAGGACAGACTGAAAGAGTTGGGGTTGTTCAGTCTGGAGAAGAGGAGGCTCCCAGGTGACCTTATTGTGACCTTCCAGGATCTGAAGGGGGCCTACAAAAAAGCTGGGGAGGGACTTTTTAGGCTATCAGGTAGTGACAGGACTAAGGGGAATGGAGCAAAGCTGGGGATGGGTAGGTTCAGACTGGACATGAGGAGGAAGCTGTTCAGCATGAGAGTGGTGAGAGGCTGGAATGGGTTGCCCAGGGAGGTGGTTGAGGCCCCATGCCTGGAGGTGTTTAGGTCCAGGCTGGATGAGGCTGTGGGCAGCCTGCTCTAGGGTAGGCTGTCCCTGCCCATGGCAGGTGGGGTTGGAACTAGCTGATCCTTGTGGTCTCTTCCAACCCTGACTGATTCTATGATTAATTTCAGCTACTCTCTTGTCACAAGAGAGGATGTAAGCTGGGCATACTTTACATTGACAACCTAAGATTTATGATCCACAAGCATTGTGGGAAGCCCTTACACTGTTGACTGTCATTTTCAATTGAGTGCACATTGAGATCAGTTTGCATTCATCATTTCTGCTAGGTCCCTCCCTCACCTGTCTCATTAAATCTGTTAGAGAAAAATCCTTCTTTGAGTGGAAGTCAAGCAGGACTATTAGCATTGCTTATTAAATGATTTTTATTTTAAGGAGCTCTAAGGAATCTAACACTTGCTAGGAGTTTGCTATTCCTTTCTTCCCCAGAATGCTGGCTTGAAGAATAATGACAGATGAGATGCTTGAGTGTGTCCAGAGAAGGGCAACGAGGCTGGGGAGAGGCCTCGAGCACAGCCCTACGACGAGAGGCTGAGGGAGCTGGGGTTGTTTAGCCTGGAGAAGAGGAGGCTCAGGGGTGACCTTGTTGCTGTCTACAACTACCTGAGGGGTGGTTGTGGCCAGGGGGAGGTTGCTCTCTTCTCTCAGGCAGCCAGCACCAGAACAAGAGGACACAGCCTCAAGCTACACCAGGGGAAATTTAGGCTCGAGGTGAGGAGAAAGTTCTTCACTGAGAGAGTCATTGGCTACTGGAATGGGCTGCCCAGGGAGGTGGTGGAGTCGCCGTCCCTGGAGCTGTTCAAGGCAGGATTGGACGTGGCACTTGGTGCCATGGTCTAGCCTTGAGCTCTGTGGTAAAGGGTTGGACTTGATGATCTGTGAGGTCTCTTCCAACCTTGGTGATACTGTGAGGCTGTGAGAGATGTTAAAGGTGTCAGCTTGCAGAAAGCAAGCCCTAATCACTTCTCACTCATGCCTTTTTTTGTAAGCCAAGCCATTTAATTTACATATTCACTTCCAGCTCAGCTGGGTCATAAATTCTTTTTCCATGCAGGATACTTTATTCAATTTGTTAAAGAGTGGTTCATTTGCATATTTTATTGCTGCTGTATTTACGGCGCCGTTAAGATCCCAGGGAATTTATAAATCATCAGAATACCTGCTGCAAGAACCCAATCTTTATTTAAAACAAACTCTTTTGAAGAGTAATGCCTCATTACTCTTTTATATTCCCAAACAAATGTGGAACAAGGCTTCTCTACTTTCACATCTAGTTAACAAAGAAAACAATCTTCTGGGGACCAAAGGATCTTTGCTCCACTTCCATTTCTGATAGGCAGAGCACTTCTTTCCCTATAGACCCACTTCCAGCTCTGCAAGTACAGTTTGCACCAGCATTCCTCATCCTCCCCAGCTATAACAGGGACAAAAGGTTCACCTGACACTGAGCAGACACCTCTCCAAGGCCCAGAAGGTGAATACAAAGGCGCCACAAAAGGCAGCCTTGGCCTGCCTCCTGACAGCCTGATGTAGCTGTGTAGAAAATTCTTAGTCCATAACCACAGGTAGTAATTTAGAAGTTGTCTTACAGGCACTCACTGTAGAAGTGTTTTAAAGTGCAGGCATTCATATTTTCACTACCATAAATGTCATAAAGGAATGGGGACTCTTAAACATGGTAACACAGCAAGTACTGAGTAGTATTCAATCTATCTGTCTCCTCTGTCCAGAGCAAGCTACTCCTCCGGCATTGCCTGATGCTAAAAGCAATTTCAAACCTTGAGTCTTGATTTCTTCCTGGCAATTAAGTCACAGTAATAGGTTTATATTAAAGGAAAAGCAAATGGAAATAGGGAACTCTCAGATTATAAGGGAAAAGGCTTACCAGATTGACCATTTGTTCAGCATTTGGCATGAGAAATGAGATCACAGAATGCATGGGGTTGGAAGGGACCCTTGAAGGTCATCTTACCCAATCCCCCCTGCAGTGAGCAGGGGCATCTTTAACTAGATCAGGTGGAGATATTTCAGAGGTTTATAGAATAGAATAGAATAGAATAGA
>WAAF01016242.1:982816-1005854 GCA_013400475.1 Tricholaema leucomelas
CCCTTGTCCTACTGGCCACACTGTTCCTGATCCAGGCCAGGATGCCATTGGCCCTCTTGGCCACCTGGGCACACTGCTGGCTCATCTTCAGCCTACTATCCACCAGATAGTTCTGGTTTGTTTTGTTTGAGAGGAAGGAAAAGGGAGGAAGACACTGTAAGGAAGTGATGACTGCCAGGATTAAAAGAAAAAACAAGTGTCAGGAACCTCTGAAAAGAGGCTCTACTCTTTTACAGCACTTTTCAGCCTATGGCATGCAAAATCTGTCTGAAGCCCACCCACCTCCAACAAGCAGGTAAAGCTCCTGCTCCTCTCTGAACAGAGTTGTCATTCCTCATGCAAGCCCTCTTGACAGAGTTTGCCTTCGTATGCAGCTCAGATGATCAAATTCCTACTGCCAAAGACAGTGGTGCCAAAACAATAAATCTGGAACAGTTTAAGAGGGCCTCCTGTGCCTCTCATGAGCAACATGAGGCCTGTAATGGGCTGTGACTACTGTACAATTGAAGCTATCCACTTTGATGAGTGATGAGCCATTAAAGTGTAATGACGTTAGTCCTTGGGGATTCAGCTTCATCTTACTCTCATCCCATGCAATCCAGGAACCTGTGAAGAACAGCCAGGTCCTACCTCTGATTTGCTTACGGTAGCGCTCATCCCCTCAGCCCTCAGAAGAATGAGGTATGCTGCTAATGGGGTTTCTCCATGTGAATATGCATTTTGCAGAGTGAGAAGACAGCACACCTTGAGACTGTGTCCCCTTGTTCTGTTGTTGCTTGCCTGGCAGAAGAGACCAACCCCCACCTGGCTACAGCCTCCCTTCAGGTAGTTGTGGACAGCAATGAGGTCTGCCCTGAGCCTCTTCTTCTCCAGGCTGCACACCCCCAGCTCCCTCAGCCTCTCCTCATAGGGTTTGTGTTCCAGGCCCTTCACCAGCCTTGTTGCCCTGCTCTGGACATGTCAGTAATGTAGTCTACTCTGATTATAAAATAGACAAAGGAAGCTTGATGTCAGTTGAGTAATATTAATCAAGCCTTGTGAATCAACTATTAGGCACCACCATTATTTCTAAACATGTCAACAGAAGGCACAAAATTGCTGGTTTACAGGTCTCAAGCAATGACTGCCTGACTTTGGAAGAGGTTTGCTTATGCAAGACTTGGAGGAGAAAATGCAGTTGTGGAAAGTAAAAATACATCATGAAGGCAACATTTAAAAACAAAAATAAAGTCATTAACTTACCTTTGCCAGCCTGGATTTCCAGTCAAATGTGTACTGAGAGCTTCACAATCAATCAGAAGCAGACTATGATGAAAAGAAGACAAAGAATAGGCCATCAGAGTTGTTGCTAACTCTTTTTTTTTTACTGAAGGGAAAGTCACAGATGTCCTTAGGGGAGAATTCAAATTTTGCTGTGATGTTGCTGGGCAGAGAAGAAAAAGGGATATTGAGACATCATGTTCCTAAGGTCTGGAAATGCCACGAGGACTTGAAGTACATGGTTTGCATTTGTAAGTGCTGTCACATGGGCAGTGCCTCTCATCTGAACGCTGCAAAAGCAGCACAGCTCATGCCACCAAGGACTGCTCTTTGGAAACAGTACCAAGGTAACAAAATCTGGAAATGCAGACGATTTGGGAGACTTCACTTTCCTATATTGTTTCGGCTTCGATGGTTTATAAAGTCTTAAAAGTTTCAGCCCAGAAAGCCAAGCAGCTCCTGGGCTGCAGCAAGAGAAGTGTGACAGCAGGGCGAGGGAAGTGATCCTTCCCCTCTACTCTGCACTGGTGACACCCCACCTGGACTACTCTGTCCAGTTCTGGGGCCACTGTTAAAATAGAGATACTGGAGCCACTATTACAATAGAGGTATGGATGTGCTGGAAAGTGTCCAGAGAAGGGCCACGAGGATGATCAGAGGGCTGGAGCTGCTCTGCTATGAGGAGAGACTGAGGCAGTTGGGGCTGTTCAGTCTAGAGAGGAGAAGGCTCCGAGGTAACTTCATTGTGACCTTTCAGTATCTTAAGGGGGCCTTCAAGAAAGTTGGGGAGGGACTTTTTAGGCTCTCAGGTAGTGATTGGATGAGGGGCAATGGAACAAAGCTAGAAATGGGTAGATTCAGGCTGGATGTTAGGAAGAAGTTCTTCAGCATGAGGGTGGTGAGACTGTGCAATGGGTTGCCCAGGGAGGTGGTTGAGGCCCCATTTCTGGAGGTGTTTTAAGCCAGGCTGGATGAGGCTCTCAACAGTCTGATCTAGTGTGAGGTGTCCCTTCTCATAGCAGGGGATTGGAATTAGATGTGGTCTCTTCCAACCCTGACTGATTCTCTGTTTCTATGATTCACTGATGGGTCACCATATTAATCAAAAGAGAAGTTTTGGAGTCACCAGATGCATGTTAACATAAGTTTTGATTTATACTTGGATGGAAAGCATGTTGTTTTGATTGGTTTCCCCTCCTCCAATTCCTAGCACTTACCACTCAACATTTGTGTTCTTAGAACCTGCAGCTGCTTACTAAAATTAAATTCTTGACATTCACATTGTCACATGATCAAGAAATCAACAAGAATCCAAACATATTGCAACCAACTGCAGAATGTTTCAAGTTTCTCACCTTGAGAAACACCAAATTGGAGGTTAAGATGTTTACAGGCAGAATGGAAGCTGATAAATACCAGTAGTGGAAGAAACACCAAAGAAGCATTAATTTTGCAAAGTTAAATGTGAAATAGCTGTTGTACCCCTTGAGTGCTGTGTCCAGTTCTGGGCTCCTCAATTCAAGAGAGATGTTGAGGTGCTGGAAGGTGTCCAGAGAAGGGCAACAAAGCTGGTGAGGGGCCTGGAACACAAACCCTATGAGGAGAGGCTGAGGGAGCTGGGGGTGTGCAGCCTGGAGAAGAAGAGGCTCAGGGGTGACCTCATTGCTGTCTACAACTACCTGAAGGGAGGCTGTAGCCAGGTGGGGTTGGTCTCTTCTGCCAGGCAACCAGCAACAGAACAAGGGGACACAGCCTCAAGTTGTGTTGGGGGAGGTCTAGGCTGGATGTTAGGAGGAAGTTGTTGTCAGAGAGAGTGATTGGCATTGGAATGGGCTGCCCAGGGAGGTGGTGGAGCTGCTGTCCCTGGGGGTGTTCAGGAAAAGCCTGGCTGAGGCACTTAGTGCCATGGTCTGTTTGACTGGCTAGGGCTGGGTGCTAGGTTGGACTGGATGAGCTTGGAGGTCTCTTCCAACCGGATTGATTCAATGACTCTATGCTTCTATGATTTTACATCTACAGGAAGGGAGAGATGAAGAGAGGGAGGGAGAGAGAGAAGGAAAGGAGTAAAGAAAGAAGGGAGGGAAAACTGTAGAAAAAAAAAACCTGCACTGATATTTGCTGCACTAAAATTTGGGGAGGTCTCTTGCAAGCATGAGGAGTAGTCTCAGGATGAAGGAGGAGTAGTCTCAGGATGAAGGAGGAGTAGTCTCAAGCTGCAGGATGAGAAGAAATCTTGGAGAAAACCCAAACTGCTTGGACAAGACTGTTCTGAGAGAATTCAAGTGTGACATTTGCTGAGCACTCTTTCAGATATACCTTGATGTAGGTCAGCCAAATTAAATGACCAAAACCTGCTTATATCAACTCTTTTGCAATCAATGTATGCATGATTTATACCTTTCAAGTTAAAGTCACTGAGGCATTTAGTTTTACCACCACAAGAAGAGATCTTTGAGAATAAAAAAGATCTATCACAGATTGTTTTCCCTGACAGACCATCTGAGCCTGGTAGCATCATAACATTCTCTTCATCCCTTGGTATGCCAGTGGAAGTTGTCCTGGGATTTTCAGGTTACTGGCCTGATAGAAAGGATCTCAGTGTTTCCACTCTGGCACATTCTGGCAGAGTATATGCTTTAGAAAAGTTTCACCTTTATACTGTGATGGGTTAAAGTGGATCCTTGTCCCACTAACTTATCACAGGAACATCCAGGTTGGAAAAGATCACCAGGTCCAACCTAGAACCCTACTCTACAAGAGTCACTTTAAACCATAGCCCTAAACACCACATCCAAATGACAAATACATCCAGAGTGGGTGACTCTACCACCTTCCTGAGCAGCTCATTCCAGTCCCTGACCAGTCTCTCCATGGAAAACCTTTTTCCTAATGTCCAATCTAAACCTCCCCAGCTTCAGCTTGAGGCCATTCCCCCTTCTTCTGTCTCTACCTGTGAGAAGAGCCCAGCAGCAGCCTCTCCACAATGTTCCTTCAGGTAGCTGTAGACATCAATGAGGTCTCCCCTCAGGCACCTCTTTTTTCAAGCTAACTAGAAGGTGTTTAGTGATAGGTTGGACTTGATGATCCTGCAGGTCTTTTCCAACCTGGTTAATTCTGTGGTTCTGTGAATGCTGCAAATAACTGATGATAATGGTTACTAACAGTTGAGAGTTTGTTCTTGGCAGTCTATGCTGTTGATGAATGTCAATCCAGCAAATGTTTGTCCTGAAGTGCTAACCTGGCCTAACTTACCAGTCTTCTACGTGCTGGTAACACCTCTAACATTGCCAGATATCTCAATTAACATAACAATGTTTCTTCTAACAACATTGCCAACTCTGTGCTCTTCTGTTGTTTTTACATAACTGGGCAAATAATTAACAGTATCCATTCTTGCTCGGGTATTCCAAGGGATCTCATTACTCACAGCCTTAATTGACAAGTGAATTTTCCTGTTGCTGTTCCCACTTTCTGCTTCAAAGTAGGACTGCTCCTTTGAATCAAGCTCTTGCACACTGTGAGTCTGTACCTTAACTCAGCTCTAACCTGTCCTTCACAGGGATTTACTTCCTCCTAACATCCAGTAAGAAAAATCTACCTCAAAAGGATATCACAGATATTTTATTTGCAGGCTGCAATTTCTATTTATTTATGTAAAATTATTCATCATAGAATTGTCAAGGCTGGAAGTGACCTCAAAGACCATCTAGTTCCAACCCCTTTGCCCGGGGCAGGGACACCACACTTCATAGTATCATAGTATCATAGTATCATCAGGGTTGGAAGAGACCTCACAGATCATCAAGTCCAACCTTTTACCTCAGAGCTCAAGGCTAGACCATGGCACCAAGTGCCACGTCCAACCTTGCCTTGAACAGCCCCAGGGACGGCGACTCCACCACCTCCCTGGGCAGCCCATTCCAGTGTCCAATGACTCTCTCAGTGAAGAACTTTCTCCTCACCTCAAGCCTAAACTTCCCCCGGCGCAGCCTGAGGCTGTGTCCTCTCGTTCTGGTGCTGGCCACCTGAGAGAAGAGAGCAACCTCCCCCTGGCCACAACCATTCCTCAGGTAGTTGTAGACAGATCAGCTTGACTGAAGTTGCATCCAGTCTGGCCTTATAAACCTCCAGCGATGAGGCTTCCACGACCTCCCTGGGCAACCTGTTCTCAGCTGTGTCTCACCTGTTCTCAACCTGTGTCTCACCACCCTCATGGTGAAGAACTTCTTCCTAACATCCAGTCTGAATCTACCCATTTCTAGCTTTGTTCCATTCTCCCCAGTGTTATCACTACCTGGCAGCCTAAAAAGTTCCTCACCAGCTCTCCTGTAGGTCATATTCAGATACTGGAAGGTCACAATAAAGTCTCCTTGGAGCCTTCTCTTCTCCAGACTGAACAACCCCAACTCTCTCAGTCTGTCTTTATAGAAGAGGTACTCCAGCTCTCTGATCATGCTCGTGACCCTTCTCTGGACACATTCCAGTATGTCTAGATCTTTCTTGTAATAAAAGACCCAGATAGGGTCTCACCAGACTGGAGAAGAGGAGGAGAATCACCTCCCTCAACCTGCTGGCCACACTTGACGCAGTCCAGGATACGGTTGTCTCTCCAGGCTGCAAGTGCAAACTGGTGGCTCACGTTGAGCTTCTCACCCACCAGGAACCACAAGTTCCTCTTTCCAGGGCTGCTCCCAATCTGGCAGAATCTCTTAGGAACACCAAATAACTCAAAGCAGAACATCTCGAGTTTCAATTATCATTTGCCCATGTTCTCATCACCCCAATGTTCTTTCTCAATTCTGAGTATTTTTTTCAAGTACAAAATTTTCTTTTCCATCCCTTCTGCTATGTTCTTGGCAGGGCTGGGTTTTGTTTTGCAGTGCTGAACATGCAGCACATGTCATAGATTGCTAAGAGTGGCCTCAAGTTTAATGTCTGGGTTACAAACAACATTTATTCTATCACCAGTTTGCATTGGAAGGTCCCTCCCTGAGCCTGCCACACTCTCTGATTTCTTCTGGTGGTTATAAGCCACTCCTCTGCTTTCAAAATGTCAGTCCACACAGGAGACATTTCAATCTTCCCAGCCAGAAAATATCACTCCAAGCTGAATTTCTCTGTGAAAATTATGTAAACAAAGGGCCATCCTAGCTGGGGAAATTGAAAATTCTGTGAAGTTAAACACGTCTCAGAGGTGCATTTTCTGCCTTCTGGCAGTGATCCTAAAGAGCACAAATACTCTGTGCATATCTTCTAATAGTGTGTGCTAAAAGTAATCTATAGTGATACCAGCAGGGAGAGGTGTGCTGCTGCTAAGGTTAATTTCTTTTAAACACTGTGTTTCATTCAGATATAAATATGCCAAACAAAGGAAGGAACAGAAGTAATCCTCCCTGAAGAGAAGCAACTTTTCTCTCCATCACACAGTCTGCAGGGAGCATTCATGCAAGCAGGTTCCCGTCACGCACAAATGAATGTCCTTTTAAGCAAACAAAACTCAGCCATAGGCTAAGAGGGATCTTGCAGAAAGCAGAAGAATGGTCTACATTATATTGAAACACAAAGACATTAGCAGAATGGTTGGATGTTTCTCTTAGTTTTCATAACCACACAGGAGATCTAAACCCTCCCCTGAAACTAAACAGTGAAGTGAGTTAGTACAAGTAAGTGATTTGCGTAATGATCTTGGTGATCAGTGCTTCCTATTCTGGGCATTAACAGGAGCAGTGAGATGGAAGTTAGTGCCTTCTGAAGCAATCATCTGTTTAGAAGGAGACTAACAGGTTGCCTTTAAGACTGGTGTGGTAAAGGTCTGTGGGAAAAGGTCTGAACTTACTGGTCTATGTAGAAAATAATAAGCAAGTTTGGGTTACAAATGCCCACAAACCACGAATTTCAAAGCTAAATATAATCTGAGATAAACTCCTTTGAATTCAACTAAACAATGTTAGTTCAGCCACCAAAGGGTAGCTGTGGAATGCATGGGTTAGAGCTGGGGGGAGAATAACAGCAATGAAAGGTGAGAAAGAAATTATCTCCCATAGGCAGGGGAGTTAATTATCACCAGTGGTAGATGGAAGGGCTGTTAAAAGCAGAGAGCAAGATTTCAATGTGTCTTAAGACTGAGAATCCTATCTCCAGTTCAGGATTTTTAGTGTCTTGTAGACAGAACTTGAGTGCTGTGTCCAGTTCTGGGCTCCTCAATTCAAGAGAGATGTTGAGGTGCTGGAATGTGTCCAGAGAAGGGCAACAAAGCTGGTGAGGGGCCTGGAACACAAACCCTATGAGGAGAGGCTGAGGGAGCTGGGGTTGTTCAGCCTGGAGAAGAGGAGGCTTAGGGCAGAGCTCATTGCTGTCTACAACTACCTGAAAGGAGGTTGTACCCAGGTGGGTATTGGTCTCTTCTCCCAGGCAAGCAGCAACAGGACAAGGGGACACAGCCTCAAGCTGTGCTGGGGGAAGTATAGGCTGGATGTTAGGAGGAAGTTGTTGGCAGAGAGAGGGATTGGCATTGGAATGGGCTGCCCAGGGAGGTGCTGGAGTCACCGTCCCTGGGGGTGTTCAGGAAAAGCCTGGATGAGGCACTTAGTGCCGTGGTCTGGTTGACTGGATAGGGCTGGGTGCTAGGTTGGACTGGATGATCTTGGAGGTCTCTTCCAACCTGATTGATTCTATTCTATTCTATTCTATTCTATTCTATTCTATTCTAACTCCTGACATTCTGTGATCAGCACTAGGCAGTGCAAATCAGGTGTAAAAGTTGGGAAGGAAGGAGCAAAAAACCATCTTAAAATCACAGAAGCCTGGAATCATAAAATGGTTTGGGTTGAAAGGGACCTTTACATGTCATCTAGTTCAATCCCCAAAACATCCTGAATGCTCTGTGCAGTCTGTGCATTGCAGAGTATGTACTGTACAACAGTAGATGATACCAAGGAAGGCAGCAAAGATAATAGAGACAGAAACAGTGAAAGACTTAACAAGGACCCTTCAGCATGGAAAGAGAGACAATAATCAAGGCAGAACAGTCATGAGTGCTGCTGAGGCAGGCAATAAAGAACAGTTGTTCTCTTCACAACCAGAACTAAAATGTATTAAATAAAGATAATATTTAGCACATTTAACAAGAGCAAGAATCATAGAATCATAGAATGGTTTAGGTTGGAAGGGACCTCAAAGCTCATCCAGTTCCAACCCCCTGCCACAGGCAGGGACACCCTCCCACTAGAACAGGTCACTCAAGGCATCATCCAACTTGGCATTGAACACCTCCAGGGAGGGAGCAGCCACAGCCTCCCTAGAATCATAGAAATTTAATAGAATCATAGAATCAACCAGGTTGGAAGAGACCTACAAGAAGACCTCTTTCTGATACCTATTGATAGTGCACAGCTATGTGCTGGAGTTACTGCTAGCTAACATGGGTTCAAAGACATTTTGATTGATCTGGGGGGGCTCTGAGCAACATGAAGCAGTGTGAGTTGTCCCTGCCCATGGCAGGGGCATTGGAATTGGGTGATCCTTGAGTTCCCTTCCAGCCCTAACAATTCTATTTTTCTAATTTATGGAAGAAAAATATCTTAAAGATAAGTATATGACCTGATGTGTGAAATTTAAGACCTGCTTGGGTTTCAGGCTGCTAGAAATAAAATGACCTTCCCTGGGAACTGGTCTAAATGAGGATTTTGCCTCATTCAGTAAACAGTTTTCTGACCATTTCTCCCGTATTCAGCCAAGATGCCCACTGAATGGTGTCACAGGCCTCAGCAAGTGTCTTGGCAGCTCTGTATGGTCATTCAGCAAACTGATGATGGCACTTCCAAGGTATTTCCCTAACAAAGGCATCAGGAACATGCTACATGATGTTATAAGAACTGCTTTGAAGATACCAAAGCATTACTGAGGTACTCGATCATAGTTACCCTTCTATCACTGATCTCCTTAGCAGCTACTACAGTTACCTGTTTACACATAAGCTAAATAAAGATATCTTTGGTCTTTTTCTGTGACAGGAAAGCTCTTACAGAGAACAGAAGATTTTTATTGGCTCTCATCAATTTACAGTGTCTCTTGAAAAAAATGTTTTATGGGAAGTCATAGAATCATAGAATCATAGAGTCATAGAATGGTTTAGGTTGGAAGGGACCTCAAAGATCATCCAGCTCCAACCCCCCGCCACAGGCAGGGACACCTCCCATTAGAGCAGGCTCTGAAGTACCTCAACGCTTTAAGAACCTGCTTTTGGGTTTGCTCTGTTTAGTTTTAATAAAAAGTGTATTTCTTGAAGCTTGACAAATGTGTCAGTTGATAGATAAAAAGCAACCAGCAAAAAAAAAAATACCCTTGACTGTCATTTCTCAAATAATGCAGTGAGCAATACAGAAATTACAGATGTTGTGCTTTCTACTAGTGAATAAAATGTCTTCAATCTACAACACATTATTGATATTGATGCTAGGTGCATTTTTTTTTCCCTATTTATTGAAAATTCTCAACAATGACCAAATAAAAATCAGAAAGAGAGGGGGGATGCGGGAATAGAATATCCTTCTTGCTGTAAAGTGAGCAGCTTGATCTCTGGCTTCAGCAGAAGTAGAGGTCCCCAGTCTCAGTTTTATATTTATATATNAAAGGCATCAGGAACATGCTACATGATGTTATAAGAACTGCTTTGAAGATACCAAAGCATTACTGAGGTACTCGATCATAGTTACCCTTCTATCACTGATCTCCTTAGCAGCTACTACAGTTACCTGTTTACACATAAGCTAAATAAAGATATCTTTGGTCTTTTTCTGTGACAGGAAAGCTCTTACAGAGAACAGAAGATTTTTATTGGCTCTCATCAATTTACAGTGTCTCTTGAAAAAAATGTTTTATGGGAAGTCATAGAATCATAGAATCATAGAGTCATAGAATGGTTTAGGTTGGAAGGGACCTCAAAGATCATCCAGCTCCAACCCCCCGCCACAGGCAGGGACACCTCCCATTAGAGCAGGCTCTGAAGTACCTCAACGCTTTAAGAACCTGCTTTTGGGTTTGCTCTGTTTAGTTTTAATAAAAAGTGTATTTCTTGAAGCTTGACAAATGTGTCAGTTGATAGATAAAAAGCAACCAGCAAAAAAAAAAATACCCTTGACTGTCATTTCTCAAATAATGCAGTGAGCAATACAGAAATTACAGATGTTGTGCTTTCTACTAGTGAATAAAATGTCTTCAATCTACAACACATTATTGATATTGATGCTAGGTGCATTTTTTTTTCCCTATTTATTGAAAATTCTCAACAATGACCAAATAAAAATCAGAAAGAGAGGGGGGATGCGGGAATAGAATATCCTTCTTGCTGTAAAGTGAGCAGCTTGATCTCTGGCTTCAGCAGAAGTAGAGGTCCCCAGTCTCAGTTTTATATTTATATATNCCCCCAGGGACGGTGACTCCAGCACCTCCCTGGGCAGCCCATTCCAATGGCAATGGAAAGAGAGGGTACTTATCCATGAGTTGTATCAGTGCTCCTTACACTGCAAGGAGCATGACTCAAAAAAAGGATACAATAGGGACACACACACACACATATATATATATATATAAAATCAATACTAATGTGCTGTGTAAAATCCATGGCCTTTTCATTGTCACTTGGCCACATGCACTGAGATGGTTTGATGTCCTTCCTCATGCTTCAAGGCTTAAGAGAATGTTCTCACCATGCAGATTGTATTGGATTTTCTGCAACATATAGAAAGGCATAGCACGTAATATGGAAGCACATCAAATATGGAACTCCCAGCCTGGGCTGCATTCAGATGTTTTGCCCTTAATTTCATAACTTAGAATAGAATAGAATCAACCAGGTTGGAAGAGACCTCCAAGATCAGCCAGTCCAACCTAGCACCCAGCCCTGTCCAGTCCATGAGACCATGGCACTAAGTGCCTCATCCAGGCTTTGCTTCAACACCTCCAGGGACAGTGACTCCACCACCTCCCTGGGCAGCCCATTCCAATGCCAATCACTCTCTCTGCCAACAACTTCCTCCTAGCATCCAGCCTAGACCTCCCCTGGCACAACTTGAGGCTGTGTCCCCTTGTTCTGTTGCTGCTTGCCTGGGAGAAGAGACCAACCCCACCTGGCTACAGCCTCCCTTCAGGTAGTTGTAGACAGCAATGAGGTCTGCACTGAGCCTCCTCTTCTGCAGGCTGCACACCCCCAGCTCCCTCAGTCTCTCCTCGTGGGGTTTGTGTTCCAGGCCCTTCCCCAGCCTTTCACATAAGGAAAGCTACAGAACCAAAACGCTTTTGATCTTTTGTGGGAGAAACACATCAGCTTTAGCTCCTCTCCGTGGCCTGCAAGCAAGCTGCTAGCTGCAGCGGATTGAAGCAAACAGGTTTTGGTAAAAGCATCACACCTGCTCACAAGACTGCTGAATTAGTCAGAGATGCAAGATCTCACTTTCAGTTGTGCATGCTGGACTAAAAAAGCCTGTAGCACCAGAATGAGATTTTTGTCATCTGTCTGAAATCTGAGTGGTAAGTAATGCATTGTTAGAACAACTTCTGCCTTCCTCATCAAGTTGGCTTCTGTGTTTCACTCAGCAGAATTACACTGCACGACCTCAGAGGAAAATACGATGTTATTACCTTGGTCAAGAAACTGGAACCAAAGAGTATTAATGGCCTGTTCCAATGTCCCATCTGATACATGTCTAAATTAGAGGCAGTATTTATACATTAGGCAAATTGAAAAGAGCTGGAACACAGGCTGTGCAAACTTCTTGGTGAAGAAAATAGTTTCAACTCTGCCTTCCAATCCAGACTTTTCCGTGCTACTAGTGGCAAGTGGATGGGAGCAGGTCAGACTACAGCTGCAGGTTCTCTGAGGGTAGAGGTTTTTTTCCAGTGCAAATAGACATGGGGTAGGACAGATACTGCATTGTAAAGGGATCCTTGGAGACAGCTAAAGCAGAAAAGGCAGTGAAGGATTCAAGAACCTACTGATATGAGAAGGAAAGATGCTTCCCACAGCTGTGGGAAGCATTCAAAATAACAGAAGTGGAAAAAAAGGCACAGAGAAAGTTGTGAGCTGGAGCTCCTGGCGCTTAACAGTCCCAGGCTCACAGGCTCACAGAATGCTAGGGTCTGGAGGGGACCCGAAGAGATCAGCCAGTCCAACCCCCCTGCCAGAGCAGGACCATACAGTCTAGCTCAGGTCACACAGGAATGCATCCAGACAGGCCTGGAAAGTCTGCAGAGAATGAGACTTCATAACCTCTCTGGGGAGCCTGTGCCAGTGCTCTGGGACCCTCACAGTAAAGAAGTTCCCCTTGTGTTGAGGTGGAACCTCCTGTGCTGCAGCTTCCATCCATTGCTCCTTGTCCTATCCCGGGGAGCAGTGAGCAGAGCCTGTCCCCCTGCTCCTGACCCTCAGACATCAGATATTGATAAATATTTATTAAATACCCTCTCAGTCTTCTCCAGACTAAGCAGCCCCAAGTCCCTCAGCCTCTCCTCATCAGGCAGTGCTCCAGGCCCCTCTTCATCCTTCTAGCCCTCCACTGGACCCTCTCCAGCAGATCCCTGCCCCTCTTAAACTGGGGAGCCCAAAAAAGGAACACAATACTCAAGATGAGGTCTCAGTAGGGCAGAGTAAAGGCCGAGGAGAACCTCTCTTGTTCTCTTAATCTCCAACAGCTATGAAGTCTAAGGTGCAACTAGGCTAAAACACTGCTAGCAGCAGCACAGATACAACCACTGCACTGATGTGGCAGCTCAAGCTGTGAGGTGAGACTTTGATTGTCATCTGTTCAAGTATTCAGTGACTTTCAACTGCTTCATGTCAAACAGGACTGTGGATGTGGATATCAAGTTAGGCATTCTGGTGAAACTAATTAAAGAGTTGCAAGCCTCTTGGTGATTGCATTCATTTTTGATTTGGCAACAGCTGGAGAAAGTTTATATATCACAAATGTTTGCTACACATTAATTCACTAATCATTATTGAGCTGGGAAGATTGCCAATAAAAAAGAAAGCAGTAATTTCGACAGCTGAACACAGATTTATGTAGCCAAAGCCCCAGGTTTTTTTTTTCTTGTTATATTAATCTGTTTTGTATTAATCTCTTCAGAGTAACTGTACATTTACCTGACATAGAATCATAGAATCATGGAATCAATCAGGTTGGAAGAGACCTCCAAGATCATCCAGTCCAACCTAGCACCCAGCCCTAGCCAGTCAACCAGACCATGGCACTAAGTGCCTCATCCAGGCTTTTCCTGAACACCTCCAGGGACAGTGACTCCACCACCTCCCTGGGCAGCCCATTCCAATGCCAATCACTCTCTCTGCCAACAGCTTCCTCCTAACATCCAGCCTAGACCTTCCCTGGCACAACTTGAGACTGTGTCCCCTTGTTCTGTTGCTGCTTGCCTGGGAGAAGAGACCAACCCCACCTGGCTACAGCCTCCCTTCAGGTAGTTGTAGACATCAATGAGGTCTGCCCTGAGCCTCCACTTCTTCCAGCTGTGAACCCCCATCTCCTTCAGCCTCTTCTCACAGGGCTGTGCTCCAGGCCCCTCACCAGCTTTGTTGCCCTTCACTGGACACCTTCCAGTATCTCAACATCTCTCTTGAATTGAGGAGCCCAGAACTGGACACAGTACTGAAAGTATAGCCTGAGCAGCGTTGAGCACAGGGGCAGAAGAACCTCCCTTGTCCTGCTGGCCACACTGTTCCTGATCCAGGCCAGGATGCCATTGGCTCTGCTGCCCACCTGGGCACACTGCTGGCTCATCTTCAGCTACTCTCTACCAGCACCCCCAGGTCCCTTTCTTCCTGGCTGCTCTCAGCCACTCTGTCCCCAGCCTGTAGCACTGCTTTGGGTTGTTATGGCTTTTTGTAGTATATGAAATGTATGTTTTTGATGGAAATAGGACAGCAATTGGTTCAGCCAGGCTGGTACCTTCATAAAGAGGAGTTTTCCATCTACAAGAAACCACCGAGACTGGGGATTTGAGAAGGCTGTGAGAAATTCAGCTTGTCAATAAGACTTTCACTAGAACTTAATAAGATCTTGTAGTCAGCAACAAAACAATGCAATGATTCAGGGTGTAAAAATATTACAGTGAGATGAAGAGAGTATTGTTAGCTGCATTTTTTGGTAGCTAGGAAGAGGAACTCCATGTGCATTAGCGTGGAGAAGACACAATCTTATTAAATGCATTCATTGTAAAATATTTATTTGCTTTTTGTCTTCCTCTCTCTCTGAACAATTTCCATCAGCTTTTCTTCAGCTTTCAGAAAAAAACTCTAGCCAAGACTGAAAGCAAAAACTAATTTCTGTAGGATCAGCAGGGTCCAAACAGAATAATCAATGACTCCTACTTGCATTACACAGGAAAATAAAGAAAGGGAGAGCAGTTTTCCTTATAACTCCCAAGAACAACAGTGAAATGAATGATGGATTACATCCTTGCCATAATAGCCTGGGAGGTACTAAACTCACAGAAAAGTAAAAGTTTTTAGAATCATAGATTTTTTGTCCAGGTTGGAACAGGTCTTTAAAGCTCATCTAGTCCAACCTCCTTGCAGTGAGGTTGGTTCCACTAGATCAGGTTGCTCAAAGCCGCATCAAACCTGACCTTGAATGTCTACAGGGATGGGGCTTCAACCACCTTCCTGGGCAACCTGTTCCAGTACTCAACCACCCTCATTTCAAAGAACTTGTTCCTACCATCCAGTCTAAATCTCCTCTTCTCTAATTTCAAACCATTGGCCTCATCCTATCACTGCAAGCCTTTGTAAACTGTCTCTCTGCAGCCTTCTTGTAGCCCCCTTCAGGTGCTGGAAGGCTGCTATTAGGTTCCCCTGGAGCCTTCTCTTCTCCAGTCTGAACAACCCAAGTTCCCTCAGCCTGTCCTAGTAGCAGAGGTGCTCCAGCCCCCTAAGCAGTTCTGTGGCTGTCCTCTGGACCTGCCCCATTAGGTCCATGTCCTTCCTGTATTGAATCCCATCCAACTTGACCATGAAAGTTTCTAGGGATGGGTCACCCACGACTTCTTCCAACAACCTGTTCCACTGTTTCACCACCCTCATTCTAAACCATGCCTCTCTCATAGCTAGTCTAAATGCACTTCTAGTTTAAAAAACATTATCCCTTTTTCTATAGCATCAGCTCCCACTAGACAGACTCTCCTCATCTTACTTATTGTCTTGCTTTAAGTGCTGAAATACCATAATAAGGTCTTCCTAGAACCTTCTCCAGGCCAAACAACCCAAACACTCTCAGCCTTTTCTTTGTAGGAGAGATGTTCCAGCCCTCCAACATTTTCATAGAATCATAGAATCATAGAATGGTTTAGGTTGGAAGGGACCTCAAGGATCATCCAGCTCCAACCCCCTGCCATAGGCAGGGACACCTCCCACTAGAGCAGGTTGCTCAAGGCCTCATCCAGCCTGGCCTTAAACACCTCCAGGGAGGAAGCATCCACAACCTCCCTGGGCAACCTGTGCCAGTGTCTTACCACCCTCACTCTAAAGAACTTCCTCCTAACATCCAGTCTAAATCTCCCCTCTTCCAGCTTAAACCCATTCCCCCTCGTCCTGACATTCCCAGACTTTGTCAATAGTCCCTCCCCAGCCTTCTTGTAGGCTCCCTTCAGATACTGGAAAGCCACTCTAAGGTCTCCTGGAAGCCTTCTCTTCTCCAGGCTGCAGAGCCCCAACTCTCTCAGCCTGTCCTCATAGCAGAGCTGCTGCAGCCCTCTGAGCATCTTCGTGGCTCTCCTCTGGACCCGCTCCAGCAGTTCCATGTCCTTCTTGTATTGGGGGCTCCAGAACTTCACATTTTCTCTTAGTTTTGCAGATTTGAGTGGAATTCCATGGAATCTTACAATTCTTTTGGTTGGAAAAAGACCTCTAATATCGTGGAGTCCAACCATCAACCTAAGACCAAGATGGCCACTGAACCATATCCCAAGGTGTCATGACTACAGGTTTTTAGAACAGTTCCAGAGATGGTGACTCCACCACATCTCTGGGCACCCTGTTGCAATGTCTGAATACTCTTTCAGTAAAGACATTTTCCCTAATATCCAATCTAAACCACCCCTGCCATAATTTCATTTCAATTTTTGGAGTTGAGATGCTCTCTTATGTATCTCCAACCTGACAGCGACCTGATAAAGCATCAAAGCCCTGCTTTGAGCAGGAGGCTGGAGGGATGGCCTCCTGACATGCAAAATTAGTCTGTGTTTCTGTGATTCTAACTGTCCTACATATATTCATGTTTCCAGACAACCAGAGCCTCCACCAGCATGAGCATTGACACCAGCTGCCCCAAAAGATGTTGGTTTTTAGAGATGTGATAGTGCTTTGTTGATGCATTCAACCAAAGTGTAAAGAGAGCCCAGGGGCCTTCAAGTAGGTCAGAATCCTTGATTCCCTTCTCACTGCTGTCCCTTCTGTGTCATTCCAAAGTACAGCTACTTTGATCCTGTCTTATGTCTTTGATTTCTCTGAATAATAAACATAACTTTGAAAAAAACCCATCCTCTACAGAAAAGTCAGATGCTGTGGTACAAAATGTTTCATCCCTCCCTCAAAAGGGTGATTTTTAGTTCATTTGAAACAATTAACTGCAAATAATTAAGGTGACTAGAACTGCTACAAAAGGATGGCTAAAGGTCCTGCACCTGGGTCGGTGCAATCCCAGGCACAGATACAGGCTGGGTGGGGCATGGCTGAGAGCAGCCCTGAGGAGAAGGACCTGGGGGTCTGGGTTGATGAAAAGCTCAACATGAGCCTGCAGTGTGCACATGCAGCCCAGACAGCAACCCTGTGCTGGGCTGCAGCAAGAGCAGTGTGGGCAGCAGGGCAAGGGAGGGGATTCTGCCCCTTGGCTCTCCTCAGACCCCACCTGGAGTACTGTGTGCAGTTCTGGAGCCCCCAACACAAGAAGGACATGGAACTGCTGGAGCCAGTCCAGAGGAGAGCCACGAAGATGCTCAGAGGGCTGCAGCAGCTCTGCTATGAGGACAGGCTGAGAGAGTTGGGGCTCTGCAGCCTGGAGAAGAGAAGGCTTCGAGGAGACCTTAGAGTGGCTTTGCAGTATCTGAAGGGAGCCTACAGGAAGGCTGGGGAGGGACTATTGACAAGGTCTGGTAATGTCAGGACGAGGGGGAATGGGTTTAAACTGGCAGAGGGGAGATTTAGACTGGATGTTAGGAGGAAGTTCTTTACAGTGAGGGTGGTGAGACACTGGCACAGGTTGCCCAGGGAGGTTGTGGATGCTTCCTCCCTGGAGGGGT
The DNA here is from genome assembly GCA_013400475.1 of Tricholaema leucomelas. NCBI lineage: Eukaryota > Metazoa > Chordata > Aves > Piciformes > Lybiidae > Tricholaema lacrymosa > Tricholaema leucomelas. The sequence goes on from WAAF01016242.1 coordinate 1,000,379, forward strand.
TTAAGGCCAGGCTGGATGAGGCCTTGAGCAGCCTGCTCTAGTGGGAGGTGTCCCTGCCTATGGCAGGGGGTTGGAGCTGGATGATCCTTGAGGTCCCTTCCAACCTAAACCATTCTGTGATTCTATGATTCTGTGATTCTATTTGAAAACTCTAAGTGCAGCTGATGAGTCCTGGTGTAAGGTTATGGGGTCTTTCCCATACATCATCACAAAACAGGCTTTGCTCTATTTGTGTTGCTCCATTTCTGGATGGCAGTGATGACAGACCAAGTACAGAAGGTTATTACTGTCCTGTGTAAGTAGAAATCCTCTTGGACAAAGAGGATAGCCAAAGTCTCCAACCTCAGTCTGTAGCCACCAGTGGGTTTGGTTTGATAAACTGAAGAAACTTCTGCAGCAGCTTTTCCACTCCTATTTATAAGGCTTCTCAGCTTTATTTCCAAAGGGAAATGACCTCCTTAGAATCATAGAATGGTTTAGGTTGGAAGGGACCTCAAAGATCATCCACTTCCAACCCCCTGCCATAGGCAGGGACACCTCCCACTAGAACAGGTCGCTCAAGGCCTCATCCAGCCTGGCCTTAAACACCTCTAGGGAGGAAGCAGCCACAGCCTGCCTGGGCAACCTGTGCCAGTGTTTCACTACACTTACTGTAAAGAACTTCTTCCTATCATCTAGTTTAAATCTCCCCTTAGTCTTACTAATAAAATAATTAGTAAGATATTGTGCTAGTTTGAGCCTAGCTAGCATGTTTTGGTGAGAAGAACTAGATGATAACTAAATGAAAACAATGGTGAGGTCTACTTTGCTCACAGTCTTGCTGGGATGTGTAAGGAAGAAAGGCAAAACAAAAGATAAGGTCACTTTTGCTCTGCACTTCGCTTGGGCACTTGGTGCTGGGCTGTTCTCTCAGCTCTTTGCCTGCTGGGGAGCTGAGGCTGCTGGCTGGACTCCATCTTGCTTTCTAACCTCACCCTCCATTTGCTTTTGTGGCTGNTACTAAATCAGATGTTCTAGTTCAGTAGCTCTTCTCTGAGATCTTTGCAGCATTTTATCAGCATCTTTTGAAAGTGAGATTTCTACAGGCTCCAGTAGCAGGCTGCAACAAACATCTGAGCAGAGGTTGGGAGCCCCTCCTGGGGACTCTGTTTTCTGGGAGGGGTATTGTGTTTCTGTATTACCTTTCTAACTTGTCTGTTTCTGTCTCTAGCTGTGTATATTGTGAGTATCTGCTTGTGTATTGGGCTAAGCTGTGAATATAAAGCTCCACTCCTTAGTTTCCAGTTCAGCTGAGTCTAGTCTGGGTGATTTCATACGAGTGGGGGGGCAGGTAACACCCAAACCCTCACAACCATAAAGCAGCACTGTCTGAGGACCTTACTGACCAGAGCTGTTGATGTCTTGCTGGACAGCAATATCACACATCATCAGCTGGTCCTCACCAGAGGTAGGAACATCCTAAAGAACCAGATCCAATGTATAACTGCTGTCCTAGCAGAGAAGAGGGAGCATCAATGCAGGAGCAAGAAAGGATATCAGGAAAAACATAAAGAACCTCAGGCTGGTGGTGGGAAGAAAGGATTTGGGATTGGGCATGGATGAACAGATGATAGCTTTGAGGGAGGAGTCCTACAGTTGTTGGAAGGAGTCCTTGCACTGTATGATGTTGTGAATGTGGCTAACAGGTACCTTAGGGAGAGAAAGGTGGAAAGGAGGAGATGGAGCTACTACCTCAGTGACTTCAGTAGGCAAAAAAATATCAGAAAAGGGCTGATAAGGGTCATCTTTGGGGTTATTCAGGATGGAAAGTGGAAGGCTCTGAGGAGACCTTGTTGTGGCCTTCCAGTATCTTAATGAGGCCTACTAGAAAGCCAGTGAGGAACTTTTTAGAGTGTTAAGTGGTGATAGGACTAAGGGGAATGGAGCAAAACTAGAAGTGGGTGGATTCAGATTGGATGTTAGCAAGAAGTTGTTCACCGTGAATGTGGTGAGACACTGGAACAGGTTGCCCAGGGTGGTGGTGGAAGCCTCATCCCCAGAGGTTCTTAAGGTCAGGCTGGATGTGGCTCTGAGCAACCTGCTCTAGTGTGAGGTGTCCCTGCCCCTGGCAGGGGGGTTGGAGGTAGCTGATCCCTATGCTCCCTTCCAACCCTGACGATTCCATGATTCTGTGACCTCATTGACATGCTTTTGCACGACATTGCCACAGTAACACATACACCTGCCTGGTAGGTGCAGACCTTTTCCCTGACAGCCATCCAAACCCACAAACCTTCGCGTAGCTGTTGGAGCCGCTGCCGCATCAGATGATGTTTACTTTTGGCACCGCAGGTTTTCAGTCAGCAGTTTTTAAAGTGTGCTTTATGAAGTGCTGTATAAATTAGCAGGCTGGCTTGAAGGCAAGTTCCACCTCCGCTGGATATTTTTACAGCCTGCATTTACTGCAGAAGCGCGCAGGTTTTGCTCCTCTTTCTGGCTTGTGATGCAACACAGTGCCTGCTGCCGAAGCGCTCAGTATGCAGAGCAGTGGGTCACCCTTCCTCAGTCTGGTTTAGTCCTCTCCTACAACATTTTCCAAGGAAGTGAGATGGAATTTGCTCGCTGTGGTGGGTTGAGATTACACCTCCCCCTCCCCTTCTCCCCCCAGTAAATTTATCATATCAGCTCAGACACGTTAGAAGCAAAAGAAGCTGCATGTTTACAGAGAGCTAACATTGACAAGCATAAAATGCACTGCATATGTACACAATGTATTTACAAGCATTCAAGAGAGATGTTGAGGTGCTGGAACGTGTCCAGAGAAGGGCAACAAGGCTGGTGAGGGGCCTGGAACACAAACACTGTGAGGAGAGGCTGAGGGAGCTGGGGGTGTGCAGCCTGGAGAAGAGGAGGCTCAGGGCAGACCTCATTGCTGTCTACAACTACCTGAAGGGAGGCTGTAGCCGGGTTGGGGTTGGTCTCTTCTCCCAGGCAAGCAGCAACAGGACAAGGGGACACAATCTCAAGTTGTGCCAGGGAAATATAGGCTGGATGTTAGGAGGAAGTTGTTGGCAGAGAGAGTGATTGGCATTGGAATGGGCTGCCCAGGGAGGTGGTGGAGCCACCATCCCTGGGGGTGTTCAGGAAAAGCCTGGACGAGGCACTTGGTGCCATGGTCTGGTTGACTGGATAGGGCTGGGCGATAGGTTGGAGTGGATGAACAATCTTTCTCTTTGGCAGTGCTGTTATAAACTCCATCAGAAGACATTTAGTGTTCCTACCGAGGCAGGCTTCAGCTTGCTTTCTCTTTCAAAGGGTCTCCCCATGCACTCTCACTTCATGCTGAAATGTGTTGTCAGCACTGACTTTAAAGGTTAAAGTGCTGTTTGTGAATAATCAATGCCACCTCCAGCAACACACAGAAAATGTTATGAGTCAGAAGATACTTTCCCATGAACCCAGATCCTGGCTGCCTGCTTCACTCCAAGCACTTTGGCAAGTAGCATGTCCCATCCTCACTCTGCAGCAGCCAACCTCACAGCCTTGTTGTTTCCCTCTTCAGAAAGACAAACTGACATGAGTAATTTCATGGTGGAGGTGTTCATGGCAGCTATGTGGGCTCCTGGCAGCTAGGGTAGCCTTTCCATCTCTCTCTGGATGTGCTCCTGTGCTACCTGTGCTACCTGTGCTAGATTCTACTAGATCAGCTCTCCTGTGAGCAGGGCAAGCCACCTTCAACATGAATTACAGTAAAAAGAACTATAGAACCAGACTCGTAGAGTCATAGGCTCAAAGAATCATAGGATGGTTTGGGTTGGAATGTGCCTTTAAAAGATCAAGCAGTCCAAACTCTGCAATAAGCAGGGACAGCTTCAACTACATCGAGTTGCTTAAAGTCTGACCCAATCCAGCCTTGAAGGTTTCCAGGGATGGAGATTTTACCACCTCTCTGAGCAACCCATGCCAGTGTTTCACCACTCGCATTGCTAAACATTGCTTCTTTATATCTAGTCTGGATCTGTGCCTCTTTAGCTCAAAGCCATCACCCTTTGTCCTGTCACTGCAGGCCATTTTTCTTATAAGCCTCCTTTAAGTGTTGAAGGCCCAAAAAAGAGCCTCTGTGTCCTTTTACCACTCACCCCTGAGCCTAATGATAGTTTGATTGTTTTTAACATATGCTCTGCCTCAAGCAGAGGAGGTCAAAACATCAAATGTACTGAAAAGGAGAACCTGTTGTCTCAGCTGTGTGACCTGAGAAAGACAACAAAAAAACAAGATTACATTTGACTGAGCAGAGGATAATAAGATCTGTGAGTTACAAGTGGAGTGGGAATTCTCTATGCCCTGTCCTGATAAGGGCAATTAGAGAGGCATTATCACAGCAAACCCAAGTGTTCTCCAATAATCAGGTGCACTTCTAGGGACTGTGATGGTGCTGACAGATGACAGCCCAAAGGAGGCAGAGGCAGATAAGCTGGTATCTGAGCATCCTCTGAATAAATACTTTCTTTCCCAGGTGGTTTAGAGAAGCCATGAGGAGAGTGCAGCCAGCAGAGTATTTTCAGTATCAGGATACCAACGACTGTCATTGACAGCAGCTGTACAAAAATTAGCAGATGATTTGTGCCAAAATTAGCATGCTAATAAAAGCAAATAATCTCTTTCATCAGGTACCTATTCATCTGCCTAGCTTCAGTCAAATTGTGCTGCTTGGCACATTGTTCTCTAGCATAGGGCCCAAGTATCTCTCGGGGCACTCATTTTCTCCAGGTGGAAAAAATAAAGCCTTAAGGATCCACACACAGTTTACACAGGCTCTATGGTTGGATCATATTCAGCTCCTGTCTGTTACAACCCCTAGATCCCTTTCTGCCAGGCAGCTCTCCAGCCACACTGCCCCAAGCCTGTAATGTTGCTTGGGGTTGTTGTGGCCCAAGTGCAGGAGGTGGCATTTGGCCTTGTTGAAACTCACCCCTTTAATGCTGGCCCATTGATCCAGCCTACCCAAGTCCCTCTGAAGAGCCTCTCCACCCTCATTCAAATCAACATTGTCACCTAACCCTGTGCTGAGTTAGTGCAAATACTGGAAGCACTTCTGAATGAAAAGACCCACTGTTTGCACAAGCTCTGTGCTAGCTTTCCTCCACTTACTAGAGTATAGATTTACCACCCATGTGTTTTCTGTTCCGTGGAACTACTCCTTTAAGTGTGCAGCAATGTTCACAGCTCTCCTCCCAGGCTTCTCTTCAGAGAAACTGACACCCTTCCATGATACACTAGAACAAGCTGCCCAGGGAGGTTGTGGCTGCTCCCTCCCTGGAGGTGTTCAAGACCAGGTTGGATGAGGGCTTGAGTGACCTGTTCTAGTGGGAGATGTTCCTTCTATGATTCTAGATGGATCTTTGAGGTCCCTTCCAACCTCCACCATTCTATGATTCTATGATCAAGAATTTCTCCTTCCTCTCCTCCTGATCTGATAGCTTCTGATATGTGCTAG
>WAAF01016242.1:1005864-1030629 GCA_013400475.1 Tricholaema leucomelas
GGGGTGGTTGAGAGCCCCTCCTGGGGACTCAGGTTTCTGGGAGGGGAATTGTGTTTGTATTACCTTTTTTCCCCTTGTCTATTTCTGTCTATAACTGTATATACTGTAAATATCTGCTTGTGCATTGTGCCAGCTGTAAATATAAGCTTCATTCAAATTTCCAGAGCCAACTGAGTCTAGTCTGGGTGATTTCTAAAGTGTGGGGGGGCAGGGGACACCCAAACCATCACATGATATGAGAAGAGGACAGGAGTAAAAGCTCAGATCTCACCGAATCACAGAACGTTAGGGCTTGGAAGGGGCCTCTAGATATAATCTACTTCAGCCCCCTGCCAAAGGAGGATCACCTAGGGCAGGACACACAGCGACACATTCAGCTGGGCTTTGAGATTCTCCAGGAAAGGAGACTCCACAACCTCTCTGTGCAGCCTGTTCCAACGCTCTGCCACCCTCGCAGTAAACATATTGAGTTGGAGCCTCCTGCGTTCTGGCTTATACTGTGGTTCCTTTCCCTATCTCTGGCCACCACTGGAAAGAGACCATCACCTTCATCAGCTTCTTTGAGCTCTTCAGACTCAAGATTCAACTCTAAATGCTGTACTGTGAAGATCCATATTCTTTATGGTACTGAGGATATGCAACTAAACCTATAATCTCGCTTATTAATCACGTAAGAAGCATCTGCATGGTGGAAGAGCTACATGTAAACTTGCAATGAGAAAGGTCTCTGAAGACAGGGCAATGACTGCTGCTGCAGCTATTGACAATGGAAAGAACAGCAAAATAAGCCAGTCTTTTGCAGAAAAAAATGATGCCTGTCCTAGTCAAGGTGAAGAATTTCAGTTCTAGTGTTTAACTAAGCATTTGATGTTTTATATTACTCCTAATCAGCAAACAGGAATAGATTCAAGGACTGGTGTACTAATGAACATTGAACACAGCAGCTGTTCTGAGGAATGATGTATCAAAATTGAATGGAAGACTAGAAACAGGGAAATTAGAAAGTGGAAATTCAGGGGAAAGTAAAAATTGTAATAAAGGGTGGCTTTCAAGTGGTTAGAAATCAAAAAGCAAAGCTTCAGGAAACAGAGTCTGGCTCTTGTAAAGGGGACAAAAATTGTCCCAACATTAGGAGCAACAGCTGCAGATACAAACTGCAGGACCAGTGTGACTTACGAAGGCAATACTAAGGACACTGAGAGAAAGCCAGGCAGAGTTCACATTTTCAGAAGCAGGAATCCTTTCAACAAAGAAATAATTCAGATTGGCTACCCAGAAACAGAGTCCTTTCAGAGAAGCTGAAGTCCAAACTGGGAAATCCTTGCTCCTCGTGAGTAGTTCCTTACAGCTTCAAAAGCCCCAGTGATTTCAATTACTGGTTTCTGAAGGCACTCCAGTGGGAGGTACTGTGTAAGGAGGTACTGTGTAAGGTGATTATCATGAGCTAGCCCAAATAATTTGTTTTCTTCAGTCCTTTGTGTTTAGTAGGAGACTAGAATCATAGAATCATAGAATGGTTTAGGTTGGAAGGGACCTCAAGGATCATCCAGCTCCAACCCCCTGCCATAGGCAGGGACACCTCCCACTAGAGCAGGCTGCTCAAGGCCTCATCCAGCCTGACCTTAAACACCTCCAGGGAGGAAGCATCCACAACCTCCCTGGGCAACCTGTGCCAGTGTCTCACCACCCTCACTGTAAAGAACTTCCTCCTAACATCCAGCCTAAACCTCCCCTCTGCCAGCTTAAACCCATTCCTCCTCATCCTGACATTACCAGACCTTGTCAATAGTCCCTCCCCAGCCTTCCTGTAGGCTCCCTTCAGATACTGCAAAGCCACTCTAAGGTCTCCTCGAAGCCTTCTCTTCTCCAGGCTGCAGAGCCCCAACTCTCTCAGCCTGTCCTCATAGCAGAGCTGCTGCAGCCCTCTGAGCATCTTCATGGCTCTCCTCTGGACTGGCTCCAGCAGTTCCATGTCCTTCTTGTGCTGGGGGCTCCAGAACTGCACACAGGACTCCAGGTGGGGTCTGAGGAGAGCAGAGTAAAGGGGGAGAATGTAGAGAGGACATAGTGCTGGGCTCAGTGTTTATGCCCCTGACATGTAACGCTTCTGCACCCAAGTATTCTGTCATTAAGCTGTCAAACTTCTGTCTTTCTTAGTCAGAAAATGAATGGGTGAGCATTATGCTAATGTCAGTAGATTTTTTACTTGGGTGATGCCTAAAGGAATAAATCATAGAATCAGCCAGGCTGGAAGAGAACTCCAAAATCATCCAGTCCAACCTAGCACCCAGCCCTATCCAGTCAACTAGACCAAATCTATCACACCAGGCAAATGATCAGCCCTGATCTTACTGTTATGAAGCAGATTACTGAGTGGCAGGTTTTTGAGCTACGATTGATGTACATGACTCAGATTTCAGGTACATATTTAATGATATTTACCTAAGATTCAGAGTTTATTGACACCAAATTTAACCAAACTGTTAAACTGAAAGTATACTAAAGCCAAGCCTTTACATCAGGAAATAAATAACAGCACAACTACCAAATAATGGTATTACCAAAGTATCAGTCATTGCTTCTGGTGCTCTTATCAATTTGTCTTGAAGAGATTTGTTTAGTCACAAGTCACAAGTACATAATATGCTCCAAACTCTTTTCACAGTATCACAGTATCACAGTCTCACAGTATCACCAGGGTTGGAAGAGACCTCATAGATCATCAAGTCCAACCCTTCACCACAGAGCTCAAGGCTAGANCCCAGCCTCGTTGCCCTTCTCTGGACACGTTCAAGCATCTCAATGTCCCTCTTAAACTGGGGGGCCCAGAACTGAACACAGTACTCGAGGTGTGGTCTAAGCAGTGCAGAGTACAGGGGCAGAATGACCTCCCTGCTCCTGCTGGCCACACCATTCCTGATGCAGGCCAGGATGCCACTGGCTCTCTTGGCCACCTGGGCACACTGCTGGCTCATGTTCAGGCGGGTATCAATCATCACCCCCAGATCCCTCTCTGTCTGGCTGCTCTCCAGCCACTCCGACCCCAGCCTGTATCTCTGCATGGGGTTGTTGTGGCCAAAGTGCAGCACCCTGCACTTGGAGCTATTTCCTTTCTCTCCAGAATATGACAAAACCAAAATCACAGCACATTTATTCATGCATGAATAAAACTGAGAGTTTCACAAGCCTATTAAAGGAATTACTAATACTGAACTCTATCCTAGATGTGAGAGGAAACGTTGAAAGAGAAAAAATGAACTGAACTACAGAAAATGCCAATTGCTCTGGTGCAAAGAAATAGGAAGAGAGGCATTCTGGTTTGTTATGAGAAAGGGTATTCTGAATGCAGGAAGACAAACTTATTGTATTCAAGGTGAAAAAGGCACAGCAGCAACGGGCTGAGATCTATAACCGCAACAGTGATGGAAGAGGATCAACTGCTGTGAAATAAACCAGGAGCTCAAATTATGTGGAGTTCAAAGGCTTGGGCTTGGTAGTGTGAGCCAGCTTCGTGATTGCTTCATGCCTGGTGCCAACACCCACTACAAACTTCCCAAAATAATAATAAGCCTCCTATCACTACCCATTTTAATGACCCTCCTGGTAATTTTGAGCCACTCTTTCTTCCAAGTTTCCTCCATCATTTAAACAAGGTTCTTATTTGCTTGTAGAAATCAATTTTAATCAGGAAAAAAACCATTGAAGCATACTACATGCTTGCTCTACTTCACAAGGTTTTCCACTCTTTTCAAGAGTGACAATCCTAAATCCAACACCAGGTCAAGCCATAGAATCAGAGACTCATAGAGTCAGTCAGGGTTGGAAGTTACCACAAGGATCATCTAGTTCCACCCACCCCTGCCATGGGCAGGGACACCTCACACTAGATCAGGCTGTCCAGAGCCTCATTCAGTCTGGCCTTAGCCACCTCCAGAGGCTTTCACTGCCTCCCTGGGCAAACCATTCCAGAGTCTCACCACTCTCATGCTGAAGAACTTCTTCCTAACATCCAGTCTGAATCTACCCATTACTAGCTTTGTTCCATTCCCTTCAGTCCTATAATCACCTGACAGCCTAAAAAGTCCCTCCCCAGCTTTCTTGTAGCCCTTCTAAGATACTGAAAGGGCACAATAAGGTCATCTCAGAGCCTTTTCCAGACTGAACAGCCTCAACTCCCTCAGTCTCTCCTCACAGTGATACAGAACCAGCTCAAAGGGTTGTATGACACAGGCAGAGATCTCTTCTGCCGGTATAGCACAGCATAAGTAACTAACATAGGCACCATAAAACCCGTGTTGGAGTTCACAAAGGAGCCTACTCTCACTAATGCAAGCCTAAAGTCTCAGAATGTCTGGACGAGGATCTCCCCTGCAGACTTCAATGCAAAACTGTAGAAGTGTTTTTCAGAGACATCTCCACCATGCTGAGATTTGAGAGTGGATGGGCACAGACACCAGCTTTTGTCTGAACATCCTAGGCTTCTCGCATGAAGAAAACCCTGAGACTCAAAGACGGTGAGAGACAGAGTCCCTGATGAAGTCTGGCATAACCTTGAGGTAGCTTAGCCTAGGAGTCACATTTCTTCTTCTTTTTACTTTCAAAGTCTGTGTCTTAGGTATACAGATAACTTTTAACTGGTTTTGCAACACAACCAGAATATGTCTGACCCTCAAATATTTTTCTCCTATGCTTCCTTCTAGAAAGTTAACCTCTATAATAGAAATCCTTTGACTGAAAATGTTAATTTGTCCCGTGACATACTCCAGTAAATCACAATAAGGAGCCTTTACAGCATTCATTTTCCAATCACAAAGTCACAGAATAATTAAGTTGGGTATTTAATTTGTTGCTCTGCCACCCAAGTCAAAGCAGCACTTCAAAGTTCACCCGGTTTTGAAATTCGATCAGGATGCTCAGGGCAGAAATCTCATCCAGACAAATACTTCTTTGAGGCAGCCATTCATGAAGAGAAGACATTCTGCATCTTTGGCAATTCCTGTCCTTCATAAATGCCCTTACCTGCTAGGTGAGCACACTCTCAGTCCAAAACGGACCAAAACTGGGGAAAAATCACTCCACATTTCTGGAATGTTGAGCACACTCTTGCTAGCTGCAATGTGTCGTTTCAGAGTATTACTTCACTTTAAAAGAACTACATCTTAGACCCTCAGTGAGGGGTCCAGAAAGTTCATTCTCCATTCCCTTTCTATATATTAAAGTGTTTTATGTGTCTTTGTACAAGTCCCACATGTTAGAGATTTGATTTCCCCCTGTACCGCAGAGGCAGAGAACACCCTCAGAGACGTGGGGCTTTGCTGTGCTTACAGTGTACAGGGGTCACAGAACCACAGAAACATCCAGGGTGGCAAAGCCCCACAGGATCACCAAGTCTAACCTATGACCCTACTCTACAAGATTCACCTCAAACATATCCATAAGCACCACATCCAAACCGCCCTTAACACATCCAGAGTGGGTGACTCCACCACCTTCCTGGGTAGCAAATTCCAGTGCCTGACCACTCTCTCTGTGAAAAGCTTTTTCCTAATGTCCAATCTAAACCTCCTCAGCCTCAACTTGAGCCCATTTCTCCTTCTGTCTCCAATTACCTGTAAGAAGAGCCCAGCAGCAGCCTCTTCACAATGTCCCTTCAGGTAGTTGTAGTCAGCAATGAGGTCTGCCCTCAGCCTTCTCCTTTTCAAACTAAACATCCCCAGCTCCCTTAGTTGCTCCTCATAAGATTTATTCTCCAAGCTTTGTTGCCCTCCTCTGGACCCACTCCAGCACCTCCACATCTCTCTTGTATTGCATTGCCCAAATCTGAACACAACACTTGAGACGTGGGCTCTCCAAAGCCAAGTCCAAAGGGACAATCACCTCCCTGCTCCTGCTGGCCACAGCATGTTTAATGTAAGCCAGGATGCCATTTGCCTTCTTAGCCACCTGTGCACACTGCTGGCTCATATTCAGCTCCTGTCTATTGCATCTCTCAGGTCCCTTTCTGCCAGGCAGCTCTCCAGCCACGCTGCCCCAAGCCTGTAATGTTGCTTGGGGTTGTTGTGACCCAAGTGCAGGAGCTGGCATTTGGCCTTGTTGAAACTCATCCCATTAATGCTGGCCCATTGATCCAGCCTACCCAAGTCCCTCTGAAGAGCCTCTCTGCCCTCCTTCAAATCAACACTGCCACCTAACTTGCTGTGTATGATCCTTTCCATTCTGCTCTCTTTGTCCTAGCCTGTCCTTGGTCTGCTTTTTAGATCACTGCTGCTAACTGAGCTGATGTTTGCACAGGAGCACAGCGGTGTGTGGAACGGGAGAGCATCTGGTTCATTACTTGCTTAAGGACTATTTGCTATAAAGGAAATAACATCTAATAAATAAAGTGTTAAATCAGACAGACTAACAACTACACAGGAACAGGTGATCATGGGGGCAGAAAAAAAAGAGCTCTTTGGTCACTGATTGATGGCCATTAAGAAAACTGTTCTGGCACAGCCCTGAGGATTGCCTTGGGCTCTGTAACTGATAAAGTGTGGAAATAGGATTATCATGAGCATTAGGGAGCATGTCAAGGGACTGGTGTGGAGTTTCTGAAGGACTACCAGAGACTCTTGTGGGATTATGTAAAATTTATTATGGAATAGTTAAGGAAAGGACCAAAGATGAGGAAAGAGAAGGCTGAAAGATAAGGATCCATAGCTGTATGTCCAGTAATTTGTTACTGGCCAGACATGCACATGTCAGATAGATTTGGCTTAGTTATTTCTCTGCCTCCCTCCCTTCTTTCTGAATTCCTTCCTTCCAAATTCCTTCTTTCCTCCTGCCTTTCTTCTTTCTGAATTCCTTCCTTCCAAATTCCTTCTTTCCTCCTTCCTTTCTTCTTTCTGAATTCCTTCCTTCCAAATTCCTTCTTTCCTCCTGAATTCCTTCTTTCTGAATTCCTTCCTTCCAAATTCCTTCTTTCCTCCTGAATTCCTTCTTTCTGAATTCCTTCCTTCCAAATTCCTTCTTTCCTCCTTCCTTTCTTCTTTCTGAATTCCTTCCTTCCAAATTCCTTCTTTCCTCCTGAATTCCTTCTTTCTGAATTAATTCCTTCCTTCCTTCCTTCTGAATTCCTTCCTTCCCTTCTTTCCCTGAATCACCTTTTGCTGATTATTGTTTTATCCCTATGTCCCTTGACAACTGGGGCAGACTTCTGTTACATTTCATTGACTTCCTTATTCTCTAACTGCACTCAAATTATTTTTAATATCTTCTTTTATTCCTCTGGAGTCCTCTCCTGCAAAGTCTTTCCTTGTCCAGGATAAAGAAGTCACTTAGCAGTACATATACCTTTGACTTTGGGAAATGCTGAGCCTTTTTCTACACCCAATTGAACTTTCCTTCTTCTTCTTTTTTTTTTTTTTCCCTTTAATTTTCCTCTGGAAATTGAAATCTGAACAGAGTAAGTCCTCCTGTTTATATTTTCACCAACAGCAACTTACAGTCAGTTGATCCAAAGGTTTTTGCCTACAGTTAGAATATCGTAGATGAGTGAGTTGTATAAAGCAGGTCCGAGACAGTCTCATTTGGTTTTAATTTGCAGCCCAGTTACAGAAGAAATGAAACCTCTTGCTGCAATCCAGAGTCTTAGACCCTAGGTTTAGAGGATCACAGGATGTTAGGAGTTGGGAGGGACCACCACAGATCACCCTGCCACAGCAAGACCATAGAATCTAGTGCAGGTTGCACAGGAATGCATCCAGGAGGGTCTTGAAAGGCTCTAGAGGAGGAGACTCCACAACCTCTCTGGGCAGCCTGTGCCAGTGCTCTGCCACCCTCACCGTAAAGAAGTTCTTCCTCATGTTGAGGTGGAACTTCCTGGGCTGTAGTTTACACCCATTGCCCCTTGTCCTATTGCAGGCCTCAACTGTCCCCTCCCTTTTGACCCCCAGCCCTCAGATCTTTATAAACATTTATTAGATCTAAGTCTTCTCTTCACCAGACCAAAAAGCCCCAGGTCCCTCAGTCTCTCCTACCAAGGCAGAGCTCCAGCCCCTTCATCATCTTCACAGCCCTCCATTGGACTCTCTCAAGTACTCCCCTGTCTCTCCTGAACTGAGGAGCCCATAACTGAATGCAATATTCCAGGCAAGGTCTCACCAGGACAGAATAAAGGGTGAGGAGGACCTCTTTCAATCTGCTGGCCACACTCCTCTTAATGGCCCCCATGATCCCCCTGGCTTTCTTGGCCACAAGGACACATTGCTGCCCCATGGATGTTATCCACCAGGACTCTCAGGTCCTTTTCCACAGGGCTGCTCTCCAGCAGATCACCTCTCAGCCTGTACTGGTGCAGTTTATTATTCCTCCCCAGATGCAGAACTCTACACTTATCCTTGTTGATCCTCATTAGGTTCTTCTTTGCCCAGCTCTCCAGTCTGTCCCAGCCTCACTGAAGAGTGATGTGTATTACCTAAGAAGTGCTTTGGAAGTTAATATTTCTTATAAGGATAACACTTCTAATAGCATTTCCCTCTGCAGAAAAATTAGCCTGTACTACAGCCAGATCTGATAGTGACGTTCGGCTGTAGGCTCCAATTGCTCACTAATGCAAGACAGTTTTTTATTCCTTCTTCCTCCAATTATTCCAGTTCAGGAGGCTTCTTTTTTAACCATGGAAATGCTTCAAGTTTTGTACTGCTGCTTAAAGACAGAGAATATTTAAGCCATCCTCATTGTTGTCTACAACTACCTGAAGAGACATTGTGGAGAGGCTGCTGCTGATCTCTTCACACAGGTAGCTGGAGACAGATGAAGGGGGAATGGCCTCAAGCTGAGCTTGGGGAGGTTTAGATTGGATATTAGGAAAAAGTTTTTCACAGAGAGAGTGGTCAGGGACTGAAATGAGCTGCCCAGGAAGCTGGGGAATCACCCACCCTGGATGTGTTTAAGGGTCATTTGGATGTGGTGCTTAGGGATATGGCTTAGGGTGAATCTTGTTGAGTAGGGTTCTAGGTTGGACTTGGTGATCCTGAGAGGCTTTGCCAACCTGGATGCTTCTGTGACTCTGTGATTTTATTTTCCACGACCAACACACAGTTCACAGCCCAGTCTCAATCATTCCTTTTGAGTGGCATTGCTTTAAACTCACCTCATCCTGATTTTCACCTTGTACACCACTCCTGTTATTTCTTCCACTGGGTTGCCTGTAGCCTTGCCTTTAAAAATCCTTTATACAGTGGTGTGCTTAACTGACCACTGCCTGTCTCGTCTTTGATTAGGCACTAATTGCTTTGCAACCCAGTTATGGCTGTCATCGATATTAGCACAGTGCTCTTCATTGATCTCTCATTTTCTGCTTAACGTTGTTACCTCATCCACTGTCACATTTAAATTACTCTTTGTTATGGTGGAGGTTTTATGTCCCTTTTAAATTAGGCTCTGTGGCCAGCCAGCGTGCAACCTGGCTCTGCCACGTTCCCTTCTCCCTCAGATCTCCTTTGGCTGCAATCAGAAGCCACTGATGCAAAGAAGTTTAATGTAAATTTTAATGATCTGAGAAGCTTGAATGAAGTGCTGTTGAAATCCAGGTGCTGAATAAGCTAAAGGCACCACAGAAAGATGACAGAGAGGCTTAGAAAAAAAGGAAAGGCTCCATTTTAGCAATTATTTCAAATAGTGAATTTGTTCAGCTGTTCTCAGGTTAGAAAGAGACTCTTACAGAAGAAAAGAGCACTAAGGTTTTGCCTGTTTGCTCTTTATTACTTGGGATGGGAAAGTTGGGTAATGAAGATTAACATGACACATATTATTCCCTATTAGTTAAGCCAATGACAGTCTATAATTAGGAGGTACTTGAACTAGGGACTTGGCCAATTACTGACAAATTTAAGAGAACATCTTTCTATTGATTTAAAAGAAATTACTTTGATTGGTCTACAGTAGCCATATACCAGAGACTGATGTTGTGAGTTGCAGCAAGTGTTGCCAGCAGGGCTAGGGAGGGGATTCTGCCCCTTTACTCTGCTCTCCTCAGACCCCACCTGGAGTCCTGTGCGCAGTTCTACAGCCCCCAAAACAAAAAGGACATGGAACTGTTGGAGTGAGTCCAGAGGAGAGCCACAAAGATGCTGCAGAGGGCTGCAGCAGCTCTGCTATGAGGACAGGCTACCAGGGTTAGAGCTCTGCAGCCTGGGGAAGAGAAGGTTTCAGGAAGACCTTGTAGTAGCCTTCCAGTATCTGAAGGATGCCTACAGGAGGGTTGGGGAGGGACTATTGGCAAGGTCTCGTAATGAGAGGATGAGGAGTAATGGGTTTAAACTGGCAGAGGGGAGACCGAAACTAGATGTCAGGAAGTTCTTTCCAGTGAGGGTGGTGAGACACTGGCACAGGTTGCCCAGGGAGGTTGTGGCTCTCTCTTCCTGGAGGTGTTCAAGGCCAGATTGGATGACCTGTTCTAGTGGGAGGTGTCCTTGCCTATGGCAGGGGGGGTGGAACTGGATGATCTCTGAGGTCTCCTCCAACTTAAACCATTCTATGATTCTATAAGTTAATGCTGTCATGAATACTGATTGAAGCCAGTTTATAATACACCTAAGTTATCTTTCTGCACAGCTCAGTGTTCTGTGGTCTCAAACATATGCATGATATTAAGGCCAGAAGGTCACTTTTCCTCTCAGAGTTTCCTTAAATAGTACAGCATTCCTCTACAGGTTTGGACAATTGCTAAATGAATTCCTCCAACAGCAGAAGTTGAAATCTGAATTTTCTTTTCAAAATTTTTCCCATGCTCTCTTGAAAAATAATTTTTAAGAGTTCACTGTTTTTCTGAGAGATCAGACTGAAGAAGAATATGTGATATGAGTGATGGAAGTCCCACAGAAGTACAAAGAGGGGAAAAGAATACCTTATGTGAGAAATTCTGCCAGGCAACCAGCAACAGAATAAGGGGACACAGCCTCAAGTTGTGCTGGGGGAGGTACAGGCTGGATGTTAGGAGGAAGTTGTTGGCAGAGAGAGTGGTGGAGTGGGTTAGAATAGAATAGAATAGAATCAACCAGATTGGAAGAGACCTCCAAGCTCATCCAGTCCAACCTAGCACCCAGCCAGACCATGGCACTAAGTGCCCCATNGAGGCACTTAATGCCATGGTCTAGCTGATTGGCCTGGGCTGAGTGATAGGTTGGCCTGGCTGATCTTAGGGGTCTCTTCCAGCCTGGTTGAGTCTATGATTTAATGATTATCCCTTGTCAGATTCCCCAAGAATACTGCTCTGAAGTTTGTAGTTTGCTCTTAAAGACCATGCATCAACTCTGCAGAAGTCCAGCTCTCAGCTCCCATACTTACCTGCTTTTTTTCCTTATGCATACCAAGCTGATGGCCTTAGGTTGAATGGTGGTCTTAGACTGACAGTTGGACTCGATGAGCATAGAGGTCTTTAACAAACAATTCTATCAGTCTATGATCCTTTGAAGTGTCCTTTTCCCATGGAAGGGGAGACTGACTAAAGAAACACTTTTATGTTTAAAGTCTTCAGACACTTTTTGGCATATGAGCTTTAGGAAAAAAGAAGACTTTGTTTTGAAATGGCAAGGTCATGATAAGTTTCTTTCAGGAACTCATCAGACACTTACACCCTAAGATAACTCTTGAGCTAACCCTTCAGTGAAAGCCTGTAATAAGAAGCTGTGAGGATTCCAACCAGTAAATGGCATAGTTAATTGTTTAAAACAGATTTTAACCCACTGAGTTATAATCTTCATTAATTAGTTCTGAAAGGTTATTTTCCTCTCACATTTTTTGAGTTGTGAAAGGAAATTATGGCCTGTAAAATAAGCCTGCCAGAAAAGAAAAAGCATTTAAAAGAAGAAAAAGTAGAAGAAAGCAAGAAACCTGATATTTTTAATTATGAAGTTATCTTGGGCCTAAATTATAGTTTCTGAAGATGACAGCAGAAAGCAAATTATATTTTTCTGCCACGAAAGCAGGAAGAAAGAGAAGAAAGTTGCTCTAAAAACATGGATTCCCACTGTGCTTCACACCAAGTGGACATCACCAATTTGTGTTGTATCACAGAATCATAGATTCAACCAGGTTGGAAGAGACCTCCAAGCTCATCCAGTCCAACCTAGCACCCAACCCTAGCCAATCAACTAAACCATGGCACTAACCAGGCTTTGCTTCAACACCTCCAAGGATGGCAACTCACCACCTCCCTGGGCAGCCCATTCCAATGCCAATCACTCTCTCTGGCAAGAACTTCTTCATAACATCCAGCCTAGACCTCCCCTGGCACAGCTTGAGACTGTGTCCCCTCGTTCTGTAGCTGGTCACCTCCCCTTCCCTTCTTTTCCCTACCCGAGGGGTTTTCCAACCTGAATGCTTCCATGAATCTGCGGTAGTCTGACTACCACTGACCTTTCCAGATGGGCAGATGCATTCCTCCAGATTTCTTCATGGAAAAAAAAGCCACCTTTCTTTCCTGTGAGTAAATAGAGAATGAACCCAAACCTTCCCATTTAGCTTCTCTACCTATAGCAGTGTCTGCAGAAAGTCACCAGAAGGGATCACATATTTAGCTTCAGCAGCTCACTCACAGTCACCTTGAACCTTTGATGCTGCGCTGGTGCAGGCATACCCTTTCTGTTGTCAAATGTCCTAGTAACTGTGCTCCTAAACCATTCTTATTCTACTCAATAGCAAAAAAAATTCTTCTTCAAGGCACCCTAAACAAAACCCACTTCACACCAACAGGATCCAAATGCTGCAAGTTAGGAGCAGTGCAACCTCGCCAGCCTCGTCTGCTTTCTTCACGGGTACGGATTAAGGTGATCCGTGTGCTACACAAACAAACCACCTCAGACTTTAAATGCCTAATAACTTTTAGGTCACCAGTGGAAGCAATTGAACATTGAAACAGTAGAAATGGCACAAAGAAAAGCACTACAGCAGAACACAGCATACAAAGTGAAAAGAAAGAGGAGAACATTAAAATGAAAGATGTTCTGTTCACGTAGGGTAGTGCAGAATGTTTCTTCTTACTCTGTGCATATCTTGCATTTGCAAAGGGTACTGGGATCACAGAATCATAGAAGGGGAGGGGTTGGAAGGGACCTCTGAAGATCATCAAGTCCAAATTCCTTCTTTTTTTTTTCTTTTTCTTTTTCCTTTTTCCTTTTTAAGTTTGGACAGGCGCAGGAAAACCCAAACTCATAATACTGGATTTAAACCCCCCCCCCCCCCCCCCTCAACATTTATTGTCTTCTGTGGTTACCTTCAACTCTTCACAAGCCTCATAGAAAACACTTGGTAAGCCTCTTTAGATGAGTTTAGCTTTACCTGCTTGTACAACGTTTCAACTTCAAGCTTTACCTTTCTGCTTCCAAATTCATCACTGATGCTGACTTTCTTCTGAGTACTTTGAGATGTTGCTGCCAGAGATCCCTTGAGACTGCCCTTTCACTCTTCAGGTCATCATCACAACAATGTTAAAGCAAAAAAAAAACAAACCCAAGCAAACCCCAAACCCCCTTTTGGCACTCCTCAGAAGAAAGCACAGGCAGTGGTGACTTTGCACTGAATGTCACCTTGAGGAGAAGTTCACTTAGAAACACTCAGAGCTTTTATTTGTTAGCTGAGCTAGCTATTGGCGTCTCTCTTTCACATCAGTGAGACTCATCAAATCAGACTGAGACCTGCATCTAAAGTGTGAGGGGAGCGTTTCAGAGGGTACAGAGATGAGGCTTTTGAGAATCAAAACACAGTCTTTGGTGAGAGCACTCAGAGAAAGAAAACATTTTGAAACTCTCCAGGTGATTTCGAACAGTGACTCTAACCTGACGCACTGCAGGAAGGAAGCAAATTATTCCAGAGAGGAGTGGAACCTAGGAAATAAAGACTTGGGATGCATGCAAATGTCCTGCTTTTGGAAGATGGCACTTAGCACTGCAGAGGCAGAAATCTGCCTGTAATGAACCACGCCACCAAATGGTCTTCAATACTACTACTGCAATAACTTAACACACCCCACCCCCCCCCCCCNNNNCCACCCCCCCCCCCCAGCATTTCCTTATGAAATGCACCACCAATGATGAAGAGGAAGGCAGCATTTCTCCTTTCTCCAACACACAGAATAAGAGTACACTGTAGTCACTTAAATGCCACATCTTCTACAGCAGCAAGACTGACTTGCTTTAGGCCAGTTAACTGCAGGAGATGCTGCAAACATGGTGTTGGCAAGGTGGAATGCCCATAAACATATAGAATAGAATCAACCAGGTTGGAAGAGACCTCCAAGCTCATCCAGTCCAACCTAGCACCCAGCCATAGCCAGTCAACCAGACCATGGCACTAAGTGCCTCATCCAGGCTTTTCCTGAACACCCCCAGGGACGGTGACTCCACCACCTCCCCAGGCAGCCCATTCTCCAATGCAAATCCTGACCCCAACAGCTCAGTTAACATGGAAATTAAGGGAGCCAAAATTGCTTCTTGTTCCTTCACCTGTTTTATAAAGATGCTGCTCAATCTACTGACAAACAGAGATGAGAGATTGTTCTTTGCTCAATTTATCCCCTTGAACACTATGGAGATCATCCAGCAATATAAAGAAAAGGACTGGTCTGAAACTCTACTTCATATGCACATCTCCACAGCCTTGAGCAGATGCTTTCTATCCTCACATAGCACAACTTCAGGCTGACATAGCTCCAAAGTAAGAGAAATTGGTATTTATGTGCATTACCAGTCACTTTCTTCTCATCAGACTGAGAATTGTCAGGGTTGGAAGGGACCTTAAGGATCAGCTAGCTCCAAACCCCCTGTCATGGACAGGGACACCTCACATTAAATCAGGTTGCTCAGAGTCACATCCAGCCTGGCCTTAAAGACCTCCAGGATTGAGGCTTCCACCACCTTCCTGGGCAACCTGTTCCAGTGTCTCACCGTGCTCATGGTGAAGAACTTCCTCCTCATGTCCAGTCTGAATCTACCCACTTCTAGTTTTGCTTCATTTCCCCTGCTTCTATCACTACCTGGTACCCTAAAAAGTCCCTCCCCAGCTTTCCTGTAGGCCCTCTTCAGATACTGGAAGGTCACAATAAGGTCTCCTCAGAGCCTCCTCTTCTCCAGACTGTACAGCCCAAACTCTCTCAGTCTGTCTTCATGGGAGAGGTGCTCCAACTCTCTAACTTATATTTCTGATTCCCTTCGACCTGCATTTCAACTAAGCATGGAGGTTGCTACTAAAATCAGAGCATATATTTTCCTCCTAAGGTGATATTCCTGTTACACACTGCACAGATGTTGCCATACAGCACAAGAGAGCTTGAGGATCAATGATAAATCCACATATGTTCAGTGGGATGTTTTGCTAAGCATCTGAGATAATGAAGGCAGGCAGCTTGTCTGGGAAGCTAAATCCAACAACTTCACCTCTCCACCTGGCATGAAATTAATTTCCAGTGAGCACTGAAGCTGGCTGTGTCCTAATGTACTCCAGAAAAGCTGACATCCAGAAAAGGAGGTGCCCACATTTATACTCCTTCTAGTGAAACAGGATGCCAGGCTATGCTGATGTTCCACTGGCACTAAGGGCTTTGCCTTTGTGCCAGAAAGGCAGGAGTCACTCTCTGTTCTCCAGTTAAGATACAGCAGGCTCTTTGTTGGCTCCTCACCCTGTGTGATTCCCCTTGATTTATCAAGGGAAAGCAGGCTGAGGGCATGCCAAGGGTTTCCTTTGTGTGCAGGTCAGCCCAGCTGCACCTGCTGCACCAAAAGATGGGCAGCAGAGAGGGAAAGACACATCTCTACCACTCCACGTCCTGCTGGTCACTTACACAGTGTGAACTCCCCACATAGAAACTGTCCAGGCTTTTCCCCACAGCACTGACTCTGTCATTTCATGACTGAATGTAATAGCTTGGCATGCACCACCATGCATCAATCACCAGGGCCAGCTGGTAGCAAAACAGGCAAGAAAAATTCCTCCTGCCATGGATTTGTGGGGTGTGCAATCTTTGCAGCCTACTCTGCAGGGGTCAACAAATTTGTGCACCCAGTGAGGTTGGACTGTCATCAAATCCTACAATAATTTAGGTTGGAATGGACTACAAAATGTCATCTAGTCCAACTCCTTCATCTAGTCCAACCCCCCCCCAAAATAAGGAGGTAAACATTACATGCTGTGGGAGTCTTCTCAAGAAGCACAGTTAGGACAAATCTCCACAGAGCAGTTTGGCAGAAATTTGACTCAACTGGGTAGATATAAACCCTTGATTTTCAATCCCTAATTTAAAGTCAAACCACCTTTGCATGATCAGGTTTTTTGAGGTGGTAAACCTCATAAAGAAACCTCAGTTTCATGGGTGCTTCTGACACAGATTTAGTTGATATTTCTTCAGCAGCTCACTTCAGTTGCTCGACTACGTTCCTTGTAAAGCCAAAATGATTGCATGCTGCTTCAAACGTGGGTCCATCCATGCAGTATGAACCACCACAAATGACTGCTTTGATTTACTCCTCATGCTGAATAGGCAGAACACCAAATGTGTATGATTAAGTTGTCCAAAGTATGGCTTTAAGCTATTTATCAGAGCCATTCCATCTTTTACTAGTTTTTCAACCAGATCTTTATGCAATACACAGTTTAATTCACAGAATCACAGAACCTTAGAGGTTGAAAAGGACCTCCACAAATCGTTGAGTCCAACCTCCTGCCAAGGCAGGCTCCCCTAGGGTAGTTCACACAGGAATGCATCCAGGTGGGTTTCGAAAGTCTCCAGAGAAAGAGACTCCACAACCTCTCTGGGCAGCCTGTTCCAGGGCTCTCTCACCCTCCCTTGAAAGAAGTTTCTCCTCAAGTTGAGGTGAAACCTTCTGTGTTCCAGTTTGTATCTATTGCTCCCTGTCTTACTGCTGCTGACCACTGGAAACATATTGGCCCCAGTCCCTTGACATCCACCCCTCAGATATTTGCACACACTGATCAGAGCTCCTCTCAGCCTTCTCCAGGCTAAACAGCCCCAGGGCTCTCAGTCTGTCTCCATACAGGAGATGCTCAAGTTCCCCAGTCATCCTCTTGGCTCTCTGGGGGACTCTTTCTAGCAGGTCTCTGTCTCTCCTGAATTGAGGAATCCAAATTGGACACAGTATTGCAGGTGTGGTCTCATTAGGGCAGAGCAGAGCAAGAGAAGAACCTCCTTAGACCTGCTGGCCACAAAGTTGATAATATCTCTTTGGCAACTGCCTGGTAGTGTTTTGACATGTGTATATATACATATACCTGTATATAGAATCATAGAATCATAGAACCAGCATTTCACAGCTCTAACCATTGAAGGTCCCTTCCACTAATATGCATTCTATAATTCCATGATTATCTTACTGTGTCATGTCTGGTGCTAAACCATGGAATCATAGAAGCAACCAGGTTGGAAGAAACCTCCAAGCTCATCCAGTCCAACCTAGCACCCAGCCCCAGCCAGTCAACCAGACCATGGCACTAAGTGCCCCATCCAGTCTTTTCCTGAACACCTCCAGGGATGGTGACTCCACCACCTCCCTGGGCAGCCCATTCCAATGCCAATCACTCTCTCTGGCAAGAACTTCCTCCTAACATCCAGCCTAGACCACCCATGACATAACTTGGTGTATACATATGTGTGTGTATATATGTGTGTGCTGGGGGAAGTATGGGCTGGATGTTAGGAGGAAGTTCTTCACAGAGAGAGTGATTGGCATTGGAATGGGCTGCCCAGGGAGGTGGTGGAGTCACCATCCCTGGAGGTGTTCAGGAAAAGCCTGGATGAGGCACTTAGTGCCATGGTCTATTCTATTCTATTCTATTCTATTCTATTCTATTCTATTCTGTTCTGTTCTGTTCTATTCTATTCTATTCTATTCTATTCTATTCTATTCTGTTCTGTTCTATTCTATTCTATTCTATTCTATTCTATTCTATTCTATATATATGCACACACATTCACATCTCTATATATTCAGATTACACTTAAGTTTTGTTTTGTTCTGCCTGCAAGTTTCTCAGGTGATACTGTTTGCTGTGGGCACCAAATATAAATTCAGTGACTGACTTTATTCTCACTCCATCTTTGGTCTGCTTGTCTCACCCTTTGTGAGTCCCAGCTCTTTCTGTGCCAGTATCATTTGTTTTAGTATGTTAATAATGGAGCAGACTGTGATCAATATGGGGGATACATTTATGATAGCCATGGATCATTTTTCACAAAACTGCAACTCCTTAGGCTTCTGAGAATACTCTGTGGTGGGTTGATGCACGGTAACATGGAACAAAGTAATTCCACATACATCAAAATACCCTAGGAGATGGGCAGCAGCAAATTACAACAGGGACAAGAACTGAAGGAGCACAGCTTTTGCAAAAGGGAAAATGCAGTGGGCTTTGCCAGACAATATTTCTTCACTAGCAGGTTCAGGAGTTGTTCAAGCAGCCTGAAGTAATGCAGATCTGTAGACATACAAAAGCAACTGAATGCTCTTTAATGAAGGTAAATAGTGATGAGATACTCCCCTCTTAGTAGCAGGGGTTTCCAATTTACAGGGACATGATTCCTGACACCAAACACAAAATCTCCCTTCAGATAAAACACATCTCTTTGAAAGGTTCTTATCCCACACTTACAAATGTCATTTTTGTCTATATTCAGAAAAAACACAATAATAACCAGGAAGAGAGGACAACTATTGATTAAGGAAGGAAGTCAGAAAGAAGGTCAACATGAAAGCTTCCAAAAATGCTGTAACAACTGCTACTCTAAAGGCTTATGCATCTTGACTCCTGCTTTTGCCTGTGACTCGTTGCAAAGAGATGGAGATGCAGCAGGGAGAAGTATAGAGCTACCCTCCTCACCATCATCGAACCATAGAATGCCTTGGGTAGGAAGGAACCTCCAGAGGTCATCTAGTCCAGCTGCTGACTGATCAGATTGCCCAGAGCCTGGTTGAGCCTCATTTTGAATATCTTTAGGGATGAGACCTCAACCACATTCCTGGGAAATCTGTTCACAGTCTCACAGTCTCACAGTATCACCAAGGTTGGAAGAGACCTCACAGATCATCAAGTCCAAGCTGTTACCACAGAGCTCAAGGCCAGACCATGGCACCAAGTGCCACGTCCAATCCTGCCTTGAACAGCTCCAGGGACGGCGACTCCACCACCTCCCTGGGCAGCCCATTCCAGTGTCCAATGACTCTCTCACTGAAGAACTTTCTCCTCACCTCAAGCCTAAATTTCCCCTGGNGGTATCAATCAGCACCCCCAGATCCCTCTCTGTCTGGCTGCTCCCCAGCCACTCCGACCCCAGCCTGTATCTCTGCATGGGGTTGTTGTGGCCAAAGTGCAGCACCCTGCACTTGGACCCATTGAATGCCATCCCCTTGGACTCTGCCCATCTGTCCAGGCGGTCAAGGTCCCGCTGCAGAGCCCTTCTGCCCTCCAGCCCAGCCACATCTGCCCCCAGCTTGGTGTCATCTGCAAACTTGCTTGACCATTTTGAAGAGATTCTGAGCCAGATAACACCAGAAGCCAATGTGTCTAGCAGGAGAAGAGGCAAGTGTGCTCTGTTCTTTGTGTGTGTGAAAGAAGAGCCTTGAATAGCCCACAGGAGCTACACAGATGCTCTATGTGCTAACCATGAAACTGCAGCTTATTAATCATAATAAGCTTAGGGGAACATGGTGTACGAACAAGTGCTGTTACCATTGTCAATGCAAAGATGCAGCATTGAGAACAGCAATGAAGAAAGAAGATGATAGTATTTGGAAGGGGTGGGGAGGGGGAGAAAATTAAGGATGTTCAGTTTCACTTCTCCTCTGCTAAATCCTTTTGAAACTTGTGTTTGAATAAAAGCTTTGCCTGGAGGGAAAAAAAAAAATCCCCATGACTTTTCTGAGGAAGGAAAAAAAAAACCAAAAAGAAAGATCAGAAGATGTAGAATTAGTAAATGTTTGGGAGATTTTGAAAATGAAAGAGGTTTCAGCAGATGGAATAAGAATTAGACCAAAAAAAAAAATTATAAACAAATGAGCAAATGGTAAAAAAGAAAAAAAAAAAAGAAGACAGAAAGTAAATGTCAACAACTTCATGCATTACAAATAAGAAAACATCTGAGCTACTTTCAAAATAGCTTTACACACAAAGCTATGAGGACAGGCTACAAGAGTTGGGGCTCTGCAGCCTGGAGAAGAGAAGGCTTTGAGGAGACCTTGGAGTGGCTTTCCAGTATCTGAAGGGGACTACAGGAGCGCTGGGAAGGGACTATTGATAAGGTCTTGAAATGATAGGACAAGGAGGAATGGGTTTAAATCAGCAGAGGGGAGATTTATACTGGATGTTAGGAAGAAGTTCTTTACAGTGAGGATGGTGAGACACTGGAATGGGTTGTGGCTGCTCTCTCCCTGGCCAGGTTGGATAAAGCCTTGAGTGACCTGTTCTAGTGAGAGGTCTCCCTGCCTATGGCCAGGGGTTAGAACTGGATGAGCTTTGAGGTCACTTCCAACCTAACCCATTCTATGATTCTGTAATTCTAAATCAATGAAGGAAAACTGGGAGATTGGAACAGAAGAGAAGAAAAATGCAGATGTTAATGATAGAGCCTGTCAGAGAAGAAGATCCTGGGGTGAATTAAGAGGAGTGTGGCCAGCAGACAGAAGGAGATTCTCCTCTCCCTCTACTCTGCCCTGGTGAAACCTCACCTGAAATTTTGCATTCAATTTTGGGGTCCCCAGTTCAGGAGGGACAAAGATCTACTGGAGAGAGTCCAATGAAGGGCTACAAAGATGATGAAGGAGCTGGAGCACTGCTTTATGAGGAGAGGATGAAGGACCTGGGGCTTTTTGATCTGGTGGAGAGAAGACTTAGATGGGATCTAATAAATGTTTATAAATAGATGAGGAATTAGGGTCGACAAACTCTGCTCAGTTGAGTCCTGTGGTGGGACAAGGGGCAATGAATGTAAACTACAACATAAGGACTTCCACCTCAACATAAAGAAGAACTTTTTATTGTAAGGGACACAGAGCACTGGAGTAGGCTCCCCAGAGCAGCTGTGGAGTCTTCTTCTCTGGAGACTTTCAATACTTGTCTGGATGTGTTCCTGGGAGATCTGCACTAAATTATATGGTACTACTCTGGCAGGAGGTTGGACTTTATGATCTCCAGAGGTCCCTTGCAACCCCTAATCATAGAATCAAAGAATCAAACAGGTTGGAAGAGATCTCCTAAATCATCCAGTCCATCTCAGCCCTATCCAATCTGCTAGACCATCATAATGTCTTATGATCTTGTAAACCAGTGAAAGTCAAGATGCAATACTTTAGCCTTTATGCCTGTTGAAATGGCTTGCATGCAAATCATCACATTCTTCTTAAACTTGGCTACTGCTAGATGCTTGACTGGAAGTCACAGGAAACCCTACAGTAAACAGCTACAGAACAGCTTGATTTTCTTTGTGTTCCATATATTTGGTGGTTGGCTTATTTTCTGAACAGGAGTTTATAGTCCTGACCCATTCTCACTAGAAGATCCAAGATCTTTAAGTAAGACTTGCTGTCTACGCCTACCTGAAGGGAGGCTGTAGCTGGTTGGGGTTGGTCTCTTCTGCCAGGCAACCAGCAACAGAACAAGGGGACACAGCCTCAAGTTGTGCCAGGGGAGACCTAGACTGGATGTTAGGAGGAGTGATTGGCATTGGGATGGGCTGCCCAGGGAGGTGGTGGAGTTGCTATCCCTGGAGGTGTTGAAGCAAAGCCTGGATGAGGCACTTAGTGCCATGGTCTCATTGACTGGACAGGGCTGGGTGCTAGGTTGGACTGCATGATCTTGGAGCTCTCTTCCAACCTGGCTGATTCTATGATTCTAAGATCAAATGTCACAGTCCTAATAAAAAAACAGTAGTAATCTTAGCCCAGTCTAATGGGGGCAGGGATGTTCTCTCCATCCACCTCAATGCTTCATCATTCCTGATACCTAACCGATTGTCAGCATCAGTGGTATTTTGTGACAGAGGGTTTAAGGGATGTAAAAGCCCTGAAAGGAAACAAAGCTTTTCAAAACATATAATTTAACTTAAAGCTGTATTTACTGAGCTGCATTTGCAAAGCATACACTTTGCCTCTTCAGTCAGCCTGATTAGTTGTCCAATGCTTCAGTGCTTTAGTTCATCTCTAATAGGCTATTACTTAGCAAAAAGAAAGAAAGAAAGAAAAAAGTCTTCAGTGGTTTGGAAAAAAAATGTTTATCTGGCTCATTCTAAACCCTCTGACACCATGCAGCCTGCACCTTCTGAATTTGGATTGCTCACTCGCTGAAGCCTTTTGTCAATTGCTATTTTGAGGAGGGGTTCCTGTTTTCCAAATATTCACAGCTTCTTTTCAAACCAAAATCGATAGCCAACGTTGCAGAGGAGAGAGGAAAACAGCACTGCACAATCTGCCCTGAATCTCCCTTTAGAGCAGAAACACATTTGATGGTGTCAGCTAAGAAGATCTCATAACAAACACCTACTTTCCCATTTATTGGCAGCCCATTAGTTGCCAAGGGACTGTTGGATGGGTGACCAGCAAGGGATATCCTTTATTGTTACTTATTTTATCTCAGTTGCCAAGTGGTATGGATGTGTGACCAGTAAGGGATGTCATTTACTGGTATTTATTTTATTCTTTTCTCCTGTCAGAGGTCTTTTCTTTCTTTCTTTCCTTTCTCATTTTATTCTTTTCTCCTGTCAGAGGTCTTGTCTTTCTTTCTTTCCTTTCTCATTTTATTCTTTTCTCCTGTCAGAGGTCTTGTCTTTCTTTCTTTCCTTTCTCATTTTATTCTTTTCTCCTGTCAGAGGTCTTGTCTTTCTTTCCTTTCTCCAGTCATAGAATCATAGAATCAGTCAGGGGTGGAAGGGACCACAAGGATCATCTAGTTCCAACCCTTCTGCCATGGGCAGGGACACTTCATATTAGAATAGGCTGTCTAGAGCCTCATCCATCCTGTCCTTAAACACCTCCAGGGACGGGGCTTCCACCACCTCCCTGGGCAACCCGCTCCACGGTCTCACCATCTTCATGCTGGAGAACTTCTTCCTCACATCCATTCTGAATCTACCCATTTCTATCTTTCTATCATTCCCAACAGTCCTATCACTACCTGACAGTCTGGAAGCTCTGCAGCATGACACAGAATGCTTGAGGACTGCAGCCTTCTCTTCCAGACTCTTACAGTTATCTCTCAAGAGGCAGATTAGTAAGTTACAACTGGGTAATACATCTTAGCACTGGTGTGCTTCTAAGTTCCTTTAATAACACAGAGGAAAATCACATATTGTTTTATGGCTTGTGTGCTAGTTTCAGCCTAGCTAGAATGTTTTGGTGAGAAGAATTAGATGCTAGGCTGTGAAAAGGAAACAGTGGTGATGTCTGCTGCACTCACAGGCTTGCTGAGATGTGTAAGAACAAGAATGCAGCTATAGATAATGGAGTCTCTCTCTGGGCTTTGGGCTGAACTTCTCTCTCTAACCTAACCTGCTGTCTGTGTGACTAATCCATCTGCTTCCTAACCCCCCTGGCTTACCCTCCAAACTCACCTTGAACATAAGGCAACAGAACAAGGGGACACAGTCTCAAGTTGTGCTGGGGAAAGTATAGGCTGGATGTTAGGAGGAGGTTATTGCCAGAGAGAGTGATTGGCATTGGAATGGGCTGCCCAGGGAGGTGCTGGAGTCACCGTCCCTGGAGGTGCTCAAGAAAAGCCTGGATGAGGCACTTAGTGCCATGGTCTGGTTGATTGGACAGGGCTGGGTGCTAGGTTGGACTGGATGAGCTTGGAGGTCTCTTCCAACCTGGTTGATTCTATGATTCTGTGATCTGGGGTAAGGTAGAGGAGTGGGAAGAAAGGTGAAAGGGGGGTTGAGAGCCCCTCCTGGGGACTCAAGTTTCTGGGAGGGCTGTTGTGTTTCTGTATCACTTTTTAACTTGTCTATTTCTGTATATACTGTAAATATCTGCTTGTGTATTGTGCTAAGCTGTAACTAGAAAGCTTCATTCAATTCCCAGATCGACTGAGCCTAGTCTGGGAGATTTTCCAAAGTGGGGGCGGGGTGGAGAGGAGGGCAGGGAACACCCAAACCATCACAATTGTTACTTGTTTTAATTCAGTTGCCAAGTAATATGGATGGGTGACCAGTAAGGGATGTCATTTATTGGCATTTATTTTATTCTTTTGTTCTTTTTTTTATTGTCAGAAGTCTTTTCTTTTTTCCTTTCTCCAGTCTGGGAGCTCTGCAGCACGACACAGAATGCTTGAGGACCGCAGTCTTCTCTTCTAAACTCTTCCAGTTATCTCTCAAGAAGCAGATTGTCTGCTTAGTAAGTTACAACTGGATAATACATCTTAGCACTGGTGTGCTTTTAAGTTCCTTTAATAACACAGAGGAAAATCACATATTGTTTTATGGCTTGTGAGGGTTTTGTTTTGTTCTGTTTTCAATACAAACATTCAGTGGCAGGCAGGAATGCATATTGTATTTCTCCAGACCTCAGAGGAAGGTAATTCTCAGACTGCCACATAGTACAACTTGTAACTACAATCTTTTTTCTATATAGAATAGAATAGAATAGAACAGAATAGAATAGAATAGAATAGAATAGAATAGAATAGAATAGAATCAATCAGGTTGGAAGAGACCTCCAAGATCATCCAGTCCAACCTAGCACCCAGCCCTAGCCAGTCAACTAAACCATGGCACTAAGTGCCTCATCCAGG
>WAAF01016242.1:1030956-1058675 GCA_013400475.1 Tricholaema leucomelas
TTGAACAGGACTGGGCCCAGCACTGATCCCTGGGGCACACCACTAGTGCCAGCTGCCAACTGGATGTGGCACCATTCACCGCCACTCTCTGGGCTCGGCCTTCCAGCCAGTTCCTGACCCAGCACAGAGTGAATTTGTCCAAGCCACGAGCTGCCAGTTTAGCCAGGAGCTTGTTGTTTATATATATAGACCTTCTGGATTGGGTCCTCAGGATTTGCTGTGGATAATGCCTGGTAAATTTTTTTAATGACTTGTGCTGTCCTCTGCTGTGTACTCTGCAAGGGTGCAACTAGACAAAAGGGAGGAGACCTTGTCCTGGCAGCTGTGCTTTGAATCAAGTTTATCCTCCTGGATAGAGTGCAAGAGTTTGAATTAAAACCATAGTGCATGCCAGGAGCAAGTGGCTTCCCAGGGATAGAAACAAGCAGAAGAAATAGAGGTGCCAAGCAAACACAGAGGTGAAGGCTTCTGGCAAAGAAGAACCTAGAGTCAGCCCTCCTGAAACACTGGAAGGAGAGACTCATCCTCAGAATGCACAGGCAACTCTGCAGAGTTTGCTGCACATGTGAAGTCCTTGGGAGTTCAGAGCAACCTTGAAGAGAAAGAAGCTGTCTGACAAACTGCTTGATTCTATGATTCTATGATAATTGAGGTACAAACTCTTTTCTTTACTCACTGTCCTGAGCCCTGGCTTAATTAGTTCTTCTCTGATCTGGTTCATATTCACATCAAGCCTACTGTCTGAGATTGAAAGTTAGTTTTCTACTTTTGTGTGATCTCTTCAAGGTGAAAACACAAACAAAATGGCCCTGGTCAACTTAGGTTCCCTATAGAGCTTGACTACTTTTAGTCACATCTTTAGCTCTTTGCCAAAGACAGTTTTGGCAGTAAAAGAGTAAGTGAATGGTAACACAAAGAGTCACCTTTCCAAGCTACTAA
This sequence comes from Tricholaema leucomelas, assembly GCA_013400475.1. Classification (NCBI taxonomy): domain Eukaryota; kingdom Metazoa; phylum Chordata; class Aves; order Piciformes; family Lybiidae; genus Tricholaema lacrymosa; species Tricholaema leucomelas. Next base: position 1,031,896 of record WAAF01016242.1, read on the forward strand.
GAGTCTAAGGCAAAGCTGATTTTTCTGTGAGGCAGAACAGCTGGATTTTATCCATTTAAAACAATCAAAGTTGTTCTCACAAGGCTGCCATAGTTGGGGCTGTTCAGCCCAAAGAAGAGAATACTCCAGGGAGACCTTTAAGCAGCCTTCCAGTACCTGAAGGAAGTCTGCAAGAAAGCTGGGAAGGGACATTTTACAAGAGCTTGCAGTGATAGGATGAGAGCGAATGGATTGAAATTGGAAGAGAGCAGATTTAGACTGGATATTAGGAACAAATTCTTTACAGTGAGAGTGGTGAGACACCGGAACAGGTTGCCCAGGGAGGCTGTGGATGCTCCCTCCCTGGAGGTGTTCAGTACCAGACTGGATGCGATCTCAAGCAACCTTCAGTTGGGAAGTGTCCCTGCCCATGGCAGTGAGGTTGGAACTAGATGATCTTCCAACCCAAACCATTCTATGATTCTGTGAAAAGAAAGAATCCCCAAAAGCACAGACAATTGCAAATACCATTCCTGTGAGAACTACAGCTGTGGAGTATCCATTTGCCCAGACACTTTCAGGAGAGGAGGCTGGTGAAGCAGCAGGACAGCAGGCAGCTTTTCCAAGAGAGCACACAACTGGAGATACTGTGGACAGGACAGCAGTCACAGGATGTTGACTGCAGCATCACAAGATGTTAGGGGCTGGAAGGGACCTACGTAGATCATTGAGTCCAGCCCCCCCCTCCCCACCCCTGCCAGAGCAGGACTAGAGAATCTAGCACAGGTTGCACAGGAACTCATCCGGACAGGTTGTCTCTGGAGAAAAGAGACTCCACAACCTTTCTGGGCAGCCTGTTCTAGTGCTCTGTCACCCTTACACATTATAGGCTTGGACAGTTCTCAACCTTTGTTAAAAATAGATGTTCTATGGCTTGTCCCTTCCCATTGAGACGACAGTGGAGCCATGGGTACCCAAATCAGATCTCTGTTAGAGTATCTGATGATGGCAGATAACATACACTCAGTGGACATATTTCAATGACTCCATCACCACTTGAGCTATCAGCCTAAAGCAGATGTGATGGCAGGATACTCACAGCATGTGATGGGAGGATATTCACACCATGTGAAGGGTTTCAAATCATTGACAGGTGGACCATATCTGACACTGAAACTTGGGGTGGAATTCCAACATGTGATAGCTGACCTGTCACTGTTGCCAGAGGAAGTGTCTAGCAAACACATAACTGGAACTTGGGAAACACTGATGACAACAACAGTGTGGTTGATAGAGAAGAAATAATGAGTGACAGCAGAGAAGCTTAATGGATCAGACCTCAGGCACCTTTTAAAGTTATATAAGATGAGCTTCACCGAATCAGCCTTCACCTTTGTGCTAGTTTGAGCCTAGCTGGGATGTTTTGGTGAGAAGAACCAGATGAGAGGCTGAGAAATGAAAACAATGGTGAGGTCTACTTCACTCACAGTCTTGCTGAGATGTGTACAAAAGAAAGGCAAAACAAAGATTAGGGCACTTGCTTCCTCTCTTCGCTAGGGAGCTCTTGGCTTCTGGCTGGACTCCATCTTGCTTTCTAACCTCACCCTCCCTTTGCTTGGCTGCTTCACCTTGCTTTTAACCCTCCTTTCTTCCTTGGGACTGGGGTAAGGTTGAGAGGGGTAGGGGGAAGGTGAGGGGTGGTTGAGAGCCCCTCCTGGGGACTCAGGTTTCTGGGAGGGGAATTGTGTTTGTATTACCTTTTTTCCCTTGTCTATTTCTGTCTATAACTGTATATACTGTAAATATCTGCTTGTAAATTGTGCCAGCTGTAAATATAAGCTTCATTCAAATTTCCAGAGCCAGCTGAGTCTAGTCTGGGTGATTTCTAAAGGGTGGGGGCGGGGGACACCCAAACCATCACAACCTTCCAAGTTTGCAGGGTACTCTGAGTTAACAAAAATGATTTGATAAGGTCTGCACTGTACCTAAGCAGAAAAAGAGGCTGTCCTAGTAGAATGGGGGGAAAAATCCTTTCAGTGGTTAAAAATTTCATCAAGTCCTCCTCATTGCCTTCCTAAACTGAAGCCTCTGATGACTTCTTCGAAAAGACTAAAAATAAAGCTATGCTCTGTCAGTTTCTGAACCTTCAAAGAATAATTCCCTAAATTCTAAAGACTATGACTAAAGGATAAGTCACTGAGAGTCTGGGGAGCCCAAATACTCCTGTCACTTAACCATCTTTTTGAGAAGTAAAAGATTTAACAGGTGAAAAAGTGGAATTCCAGAAGCTTATGTTGTCATTTTTAGGAGTGCAAAGTGAAGTAGAGAAGGTACAGAGCAAAAATAAGTCGATTCTAAGAGGTATTTGTGTGTTTCTATTTTATTCAGAGATAAACTCACTGTGAGGCCACAGAAATTGAAGAGTTCTGACATGGGCAACAGTAGATGTAGCACATTGGTAAGCACACAGGAGTTTTGGATGACATCTTTCCTGAGAGGAGAACTCATGAAGCTGAAGTTATCCCACTTTACATTTCAACTAAGCAAACAAACATGCTCTTAAGAAGTTTTCTTCAGATGTTCTCCTGGGACTACAGCCTTTTATCCAAACCTTATGAAAAAACCACCCAAGCTGTCCCTGAATATCCTTAACTTTGGAAAGGGAGCTGCCTGACAAGCAGTAGTGCCAGAGGGCATGTTCTGTGAACACCACTGCTGAAACTGATGACACTGTAGGAGACAACACACTTACAGTGAATTCTGTCAGGAAATAGAAGTCAGCCACCACAATCAGATGTGGATTGCAGGATCACAGGATGTTAGGGGTTGGAAGGGACATCCACAGATCATTGAGTCCAGTGCCTCTGCCAGAGTAGGACCATAGAATCTATCTCAAAAGTCTGCAGAGGAGACTCCACAACTGCTCTGGGCAGCCTGTGCCAGTGCTCTCTGACCCTTACAGTAAAGAAGTTCTCCCTTGTCTTGAGGTGAAACCTCATGTGCTGCAGCTTCTATCCGTTGCTCCTTGTCCAGTGGGACCCCAGGATCCCATTGGCCCTTCTGGCCACAAGGGCACATTGCTGAACCATGAGTGTTCTCCACCAGCACTCCCAGGTCCCTCTCCACAGGGCTGCTCTCCAGCAGATCACCTCCCAGCCTGTACTGCTGCAGGTTTTATTTCTCCCCAGGTGCAGGACTCTGCACTTATCCTTGTTGCACCTGATTAGGTTCCTCTGTGCCCAGCCCTCAGTCTGTCCAGGTCTCTCTGGATGCAGCCATATTCTGTCAGTGTAAAAGGAAGCTGAGGAAAGAGGTTGGAAAGGTAACAAGATGGTCAATGCTGAAGGGCTAATACTTCTGGGGAAACATCCAGCACAGAAAGGAAACAGGAATTGACTTCCCATTAGGGAGCACAAGATCTTGGGCTAATCAGGTAGAACTGCTTCAAGAGAGGAGAACTGTGTGAGAGAAATAATTATAGCCCTCACTAGGGATAGGACAAGTAGCTCCCCACAGAACAGTGGTTGCTACTTCTCTCAATCCTAAAGCTACACTCAGCTTCTGAGATTACCCACATCTCGCTCCTGGGTCAGGAATCACTGCCAGGCACATCTAACAAAAAAGGCATCAATTCTAGATCCAAAATGGAAATCTACAGAAACTTCCCCCTCTTTGAATTTAAGTAGGAGTTGTTTCACCCAGGAGAACAGCCCTGAGGAAAAGGACCTGGGGATCTGGGGTGATGAAAAGCTCAACATGAGCCTGCAGTGTGAGTGCAGCCCAGACAGCAACCCTGTGCTGGGCTGCAGCAAGAGCAGTGTGGGCAGCAGGGCAAGGGAAGGGATTCTGCCCCTTGGCTCTGCTCTCCTCAGACCCCACCTGGAGTCCTGTGTGCAGTTCTGGAGCCCCCAACACAAGAAGGACATGGAACTGCTGGAGCCAGTCCAGAGGAGGCCACCAAGATGCTGAGAGGGCTGCAGCAGCTCTGCTCTGAGGACAGGCTGAGAGAGTTGGGGCTCTGCAGCTTGGAGAAGGCTTCCAAGAGACACTAGAATGGCCTTCCAATATCTGAAGTGGCCTATGGGAGGGCTGGGGAGGGAATGTTTCCAAGATCTTGTAATGATAGGATGAAGGGTAATGGGTTTAAACTGGGAAAGAGGTGATTTAGACTGGATGTTAGGAAGAAGTTCTTTTCAGTGAGGGTGGTGAGACACTGGCACAGGTAGCCCAGGGAGGTTGTGGCTCTCCCTTCCTGCAGGTGTTCAAGGTCAGGTTGGATGAGGCTTTGAGAGACCTGTTCTAGTGGGAGGTATCCCTGCCTATGGCAGGGGGTTGGAACTGGATGATCTTTGATGCCCCTCCAACAGAAACCATTCTATGATTCTATGAATTTCATCAAATAAGAAATCTGGCAAATGCATAAGAATTAATTTTCAATTGTTTCACCTGAGCACTGTAAGCTGAGGAGATCTACAGGGAGCATGAACTTGGAAGAAAGAATTAACTCCTGTAATGAGATGTAGGGAGTGGACACAGCTTCACTCGACCTGTGCTGCACAAAGACCTGACCTTCTTATTTTTGGCATAGAGGATTTAGGTCTTGATGGAGGTAGGCTTAGCTGTTATTAATTCCAATCCTGGCTTCTTTCTAGAGAAAAAAAAAAGAAGGAAAGAAAAAAATCAGGAGGGAAAATCAAACTCATAGAATCATAGAATTATAGAATCAACCAGGTTGGAAGAGACCTCCAGGATCATCCAGTCCAACCTAGCACCCAGCCCTATCCAGTCAACCAGACCATGGCACTAAGTGCCTCATCCAGGCTTTGCTTCAACACCTCCAGGGATGGTGACTCCACCACCTCCCTGGGCAGCCCATTCCAATGCCAATCACTCTTTCTGCCAACAACTTCCTCCTAACATCCAGCCTAGACCTCCCCCAGCACAACTTGAGCCTGTGTACAGCATTAAAAGCTGGGAGCTGAGTGCCCTAAAATAAAACCGGAGTTTCCTGGCTCTGGATGTCAGAGATATCCCCAGCAGCTGAAAGGAAAAGTCAAGAACTGATGGCTGATCATTTTTAGTGGCCTTTGTCCTCATTCTCAGATGTGATCTCTGCTTACTTTCAGAGACCAGGCTGGGGCTTGCCAAGGAAAACAGAAATACACAGATTCACAGCCGAATAGATTTGGCAGCCTGTGCCTCTAGAAACAAACCTTTTAATGAACACTTCAATACCATTCCTCTGCTCAAAGCTCTGTAAAAGGCACAGCTAACTGTGTGTCACAAATGTGACAATAAAATGCAGCCAAATGGAAACAGAGTTGAGTTATCACTTCTGTAAACAGTAAAACAAATAAAATATTCTTAGCCTTTCTTTTTTTTTGTCTTTTCCTGAACCACAGAGCAGACTTGGAGATTCAGTTGGTAAAAAGCACTAATTATCCTGACTTGAATGATCCAAAGATGCCTCAGGAAATGCACACTGCAGAAACAAAAAAAGGATGTTCTGCCTATAAGCATTCTGGCAAGGTATCAGGTATTTGGTAGACATAGAATCACACAATCAACCAGGTTGGAAGAGAACCTCCAAGACCATCCAGGCCAACCTATCACTCAGCCCTGGCCAATCAACTACACCACAGCACTAGGTGCCTCATCCAGGCTTTGCTTGAACACCTCCAGGGACAGTGACTCCACCAGCTCCCTGAGCAGCCCATTCCAATGCCAATCACTCTCTCTGCCAACAACTTCCTCCTAACATCCAGCCTAGACCTCCCCCAGCACAACTTGAGGCTGTGTCCCCTTGTTCTGTTGCTGCTTGCCTGGCAGAAGAGACCAACCCCACCTGGCTACAACCTCCCTTCAGGCAGTGGTAGACCTGAATGATCTACAATTGTAGACCTGAATTATAGAATCACAGAATCACCAAAGCATAGAATCAGTCAGGGCTGGAAGGAACCACAGGGATCATCTACTTCCAACCCCTCTGGCATGGGCAGTGACACCTCACAGCAGATCAGGCTGTCTAGAGCCTCATCCAGTTCTTAAACACCTCCAGGGATGAGGCTTCCACCACCTCCCTGGGCAACCCATTCCAGAGTCTCACCACCCTCATGGTGAAGAACGTCTTCCTACCATCCAGTCTGAATCTACTCATTTCTATCTTTGCTCCATTCCCCCCATCCTATCACTGCTTGACATTCTAAAAAGTCCCTCTCCAGCTTTCTTGTGGCCCCTTTAAGATACTGAAATGTCATGATAAGGTCACCTCAGAGGCTTCTCCTCTCCAGACTGAACAGCCCCAACTCTCTCAGTCTCTCCTCCCAGGATAGGTGCTCCAGCTCTCTGATCATCCTTGTGGCCCTTCTCTGGACACCTTCCAGCACATCCATATCCCTCTTGTAACAGGGGCTCCAGAACTGGATGCAGTACTCCAAGTGGGGGTCTCATCAGTGAGGAGTAGCTGAGGAGGATCACTCCCCTCACCCTGCTGCTCACATTTCCCTTGCTGCAGCCCAGGCTCTGTTTGGCTCTGTGGGCTGCAAGAGCACATTGACAGCTCATATTGACCTTTTTGTCCACCAGCACCCCCAAGTCCCTCTTCTCAGGGGTGCTCTCCAGCCATTCACTGCCCAGCCTGTATTTGTGCTTGGTATTGCCTTGACCCAAATTAAAGACCAAATTGACTTGACAAGAAGTCATTTGGATGTGGAGCTTGAGGATATGGTTTAGGGTGCACCTTGGGTTCGGTAGGGTTATTGGTTGGACTTAGTGATCCTGAGAGGCTTTTCCACCCTGAATGTTTCTGTGATTCTCTGGAACAGACATGATTAGAACCTGTAAATAAAGTTAGGTGATGTCACAAGTGTCCTGGCAAGGCATAAATCTAGCTAAAATCGTACAAAGGAGTAATATCACATGCTTCAAACAGATAAAGAATCAGGTTGTGCACAAGGATATAGTAGCAAGCAAACGAGGACGCTGAGAAATCTGATTGTAGGGAAACTGGAAATAATTAAAACTCCAAGAAGGACTCCAAATCCTGTGATTTCAGCTATCCTGCATTCAAAAAGAGTTTATAAATAGAGACACTTCTCTGCTGCAGACTCCTGGGATATCAGAATGCAAGACCACTGCTATTCTAGCACAGAAGGGACATAACCATTGTGCAGAGGCACAAAACCTTCAGTTCCTTTCAGACGCATTTAGCTATTATCCATCTGAAGCACTGACCCTGCTCACCTTTTTGCCTCCTTGCAAAGCATGGCAGGAGGCCAGTGAGAGGGTGTCTTTAATGATACTGGAGTCTGTTGCAAAACTCAAAAGAAGTTAGAGATTACAGCAGCCATAACCAGATCCACATTTAACATGTCCCACAGTAGCACAAAAAGTGGGAACGAGAAAGGCAACACAAACGGCGCACAGGAAATGCCACAGTAAAAAGATGGGAGTTTGAAGAGAGAGAAGCTTCCCCTCAGAGCTCCAGAAGACCTGCTTAAGCTCAGCACCAATTTCAGAGGGCAGTACACAGCCACAGTGCATGTCACAACACCCCAGAATAAACACAACAAATCAGGTTGAGATTTATATCCATGCCTGTACTCAGCTTGTTTTATCAATCCTCTTTTATGTCTCTGCTGTGTGCCAAATCCAACGCTCTAAAAGCAATCCTGCCTGCTTCACCTGCTGCTATGCAGAGAGACTAAGAGGTGCCTTCTACTTAAAGGATACAGTAGTGACTCACTAACAGGGACCTGGGGATTTCTGGTCTGGAGAAGAGAAGACTGAGAGGGGATTTAATCAATGGTTATAAATCTCTGAAGGCTGGGGGTCAGGAGAGGGGGACAGGCTCTGCTCACTGCTCCCTGGGATAGGACAAGGAGCAATGGATGGAAGCTGCAGCACAGGAGGTTCCACCTCAACACAAGGGTGAACTTCTTTCCTGTAAGGGTCACAGAGCACTGGCACAGGCTCCCCAGAGAGGTTGTGGAGTCTTCTTCTCTGAAGACTTTCAAGGCCTGTCTGGATGTGTTCCTGTGTGCCCTGAGCTAGATGGTATGGTCCTGCTCTGGCAGGGGGGCTGGACTCAATGATCTCTTTGGGTCACTTCCAACCCCTGACATCCTGTGAGCCTGTGAATTGCAATGACATCTGCAAGTCACACTCAGGTTTTCCTTCCTCTGTCCCTTCTCAGAGCGAAATTATCATTCTCTGAAACACTTTTTATAATGGACATTGGAGTGGACTGTTACAGTGTAAGATACCCACAGGGATATTTTCTTCCTCCACCACTATCAGAGTTGTCTGTGCTTTGAGGAAGCAGGAGCTGCATTTTGTAGCTGGGATTCACAGGGAAGGGATCAAACCCACAGTGAACAGCTCTTCCTGAATCAGAGAGTGCCTCAGTACACATGCCAGAAGGACAATATCTCACAGTACTCCTTTCTGAAGTATTTAAGGTTGCCAACCTGATCTGTAACTGTTACAAGATGCTATTCATCACTGGAGGTTAGTAGCTGGAGTTTAAAATCATCTGAAAACAAAACAATCCAGCTCACTTTTCTTTCAAAGTTCAGCCTCTGGTTTTGGTCCTTGCTCTCTGAAGGAAGTTAGTCACAGTCAGGCTTGTACACAACACAAGCCAACGTTTTCTACAGCTATGAGAGAGTCAACCTTACTCTTGCTGTCACCTTTCAGCAATAGGCTAATTCTGATTGTTGTAAATCTGAAGTATTTTGATGCTAACCCCCTCACTGCTGGCATCTTCTGAGAATGTTCAATGCCACAGCACAGTCTTTATCCTCAATAGTACCTACAGTGTTACACTGCACGATATTCACACAGTATCACCAAGGTTGGAAGAGACCTCACAGATCATCAAGTCCAAGCTGTCACCACAGAGCTCAAGGCTAGACCATGGCACCAAGTGCCACGTCCAATCCTGCCTTGAACAGCTCCAGGGACGGCGACTCCACCACCTCCCTGGGCAGCCCATTCCAGTAGCCAATGACTCTCTCACTGAAGAACTTTCTCCTCACCTCGAGCCTAAACTTCCCCTGGCGCAGCCTGAGGCTGTGTCCTCTCGTTCTGGCGCTGGCCACCTGAGAGAAGAGAGCAACCTCCCCCTGGCCACAACCACCCCTCAGGTAGTTGTAGACAGCAATAAGGTCTCCCCTGAGCCTCCTCTTCTCCAGGCTAAACAATCCCAGCTCCCTCAGCCTCTCCTCGTAGGGCTGTGCTCGAGGCCTCTCACCAGCCTCGTTGCCCTTCTCTGGACACGCTCAAGCATCTCAATGTCCCTTCTAAACTGGGGGGCCCAGAACTGGACACAGTACTCGAGGTGTGGTCTAACCAGTGCAGAGTACAGGGGCAGAATGACCTCCCTGCTCCTGCTGGCCACACCATTCCTGATGCAGGCCAGGATGCCATTGGCTCTCTTGGCCACCTGGGCAACTCAAGCACTTGACACAAAGCTCCTCCAGAAGGGCTGTGTGTGGGATGCCATGCTAATTCCACAGATAGCCAAGAGACAAAGAGATTTTCTCCTCCACTGCTCTTTCAGTGTGATCTAAATGAACCAAAGCCTGTGAGAAAGAAGGGTAGTGAAAAAGTGGTACCAGGTAGACTGTGAGTTCTAGTGGCAGTCTCGTGATGCTTAATTACACTTACACACTTAATTTCCAGAGGCTGCAGCCTCTGACAACACACACCCAATGTACACACTTGCACAGGGGAGATCTTGCCAGTTTAATGGATTGTTATGGCAAATTTACTATGGGGTTTATTCACACAGTCTCACCTCTGCATCTGGAGATACTGTGCTAAAGAGTGGAGTTGCCACAAGTGAAACATCTTCTCCATGCTCATGGTGACCATCTAGGTCATGAGAAAAGACCTGGATGTGCTGTTCCCAGCTGTTTGTCTTTCTCACCATCTGCACTGCTCCCAGCTGCTTGCCCTGGCCACCAACACTGGCCCACCCCACTACCCTAGAATTGTAGAATGTCAGGGGCTGGAAGCAACCTCAAAAGCTCATCTGGTCCTGTCCCCTGCCAGAGCAGGATCTAGACCAAATCACACTGGAACGCATCCAGAGGGTTCTTGGATATCTCCAGAGAGGGAGACTCCACAACCCCCCTGGGCAGCCTGTTCCAGTGCCCTGTCATCCTCACAGGGAAAAAAATTCTCCCTCAGGTTCACATGGAACTTCCTATGCCTCAGCTTGCACCCATTGCCCCTTGTCCTGTCACTGGGCATCACCAAGAAGAGGCTGGCTCCATCCTAATAGAATAGAATAGAATCAATCAGGTTGGAAGAGACCTCCAAGATCATCCAGTCCAACCTAGCACCCAGCCCTATCCAGTCAACTAAACCATGGCACTAAGTGCCTCATCCAGTCTTTTCCTGAACACCCCCAGGGATCCTCCTGGCACTCACCCTTTATCTATTTATGAACATTTATATAGTCTCCTCTTCTTCAAGCTAAAAAGCCCCAGTTCCCTCAGTCTTTCTATGCCCTGCTCCTGCACTGTCTTCCCTACTGGTTTTCAGATCCTCTCACTTCTCCCAAAATCCTGGGGCTGGGCAAAAAGCATGAGTCAGTAGTGATCAATGGGTCATCACCTCTGCTTCCTCCTCAACTATCTTCTCAGTTGTCCAGTGCATAAAATGAATGTACAGATCCCTATTCAGCTTCTTACTTTCAACCAGCATAGCTTCTTCTTATCCTGCCTGCAGATAAAGCATTGCCTGTCAGTGCTCCTGTACTCGCAGCTGAGCGCTCTGGTGCTCTCGGATGTAGCGCAGGCATCTGAGTAGAATCACAGAAAGGTTTAGGTTGGAAGGGACCTCAAAGATCATCCAGTTCCAACTCCTCACCATATGCAGGGACACCTCCCACTAGAACAGGTTGCTCAAGGCCTCATCCAACCTGGCCTGATAATCAGGTTGGAAAAGACCTCTAAGAATATAGAATCATAGAATCAGTCAGAGTTGGAGGGGACCACAAGGATCATCTGGTTCCAACCCTCCTGCCACGGGCAAGGACACCCTACCCCAGATTACTGAGTCCAACCTATCACTCAACCCTTCTAATTAACTAAACCATGGCACTGAGTGCCACATCCAGCCTCCTTTTAAACACCTCCAGGGATGGTGACTCCACCGCTGCTGGGAGCAGCCCATTCCAAAGCCAACCACTCTTTCTTCTTCCTAACATCCAGCCTAAATCTGCCCTGGCACAGCTTGAGACTGTGTTCTTTTGCTCTGTCACTGGGTGCCTAGGAGAAGAAGAGGTTGGATGATAGGAAGCATTTCCTCACAGAATTTGGAAGGAAGGAATTCAGAAAGAAAAATGGAAGGAATTCAGAAGGAAGGAATTCAGAAGAGAGAATGGAAGAAATTCAGAAGGAAGGAGTTCAGAAGAGAGAACAGAAGAAATTCAGAAGGAAGGAGTTCAGAAGAGAGAATGGAAGAAATTCAGAAGGAAGGAATTCAGAAGGAAGGAAGGAAAACCCAAAGAAATGAAGTACATAGTTTCAAATTCTTTTTAATTCACTGGAGTACATAAGACAGAATGACTGAAGAGGATAAGGAATAGAAAAATCTTTTGACATATTAGTAAGTTGCATAAGTCCCTATTAAAACAAAGAATAGAATAGAATAGAATCAACCAGGTTGGAAGAGACCTCCATCATCCAGTCCAACCTATCCCAGCCCTATCCAGTCAACCAGACCATGGCACTAAGTGCCTCATCCAGGCTTTTCTTGGGCATCTCCAGGGATGGTGACTCCACCACCTCCCTGGGCAGCCCATTCCAATGCCAATCACTCTCTCTGCGAAGAACTTCCTCCTAACATCCAGCCTAGACCTCCCCCAGCACAACTTGAGGCTGTGTCCCCATGTTCTGTTGCTGCTTGTCTGGGAGAAGAGACCAATCCCCACCTGGCTACAACCTCCTTTCAGGTATTTGTAGACAGCAATGAGGTCACCCCTGAGCCTCCTCCAGGCTAAACAACCCCAGCTCCCTCAGCCTCTCCTGTAGGGTTTGTGTTCCTCATATTAATTGTGACAGAGTGTTCTGAGCTCACAGGAGATGTTTATATAAAGTAGAAACAAACATAGAATCCTAGAATCAGTCAGGGTTGGAGAGGACCACAAGGATCATCTAGCTGCAACCCCCCTGCCATGGGCAGGGGCACCCTACCCTAGATCAAGCTGCAGACAGCCTCATCCAGCCTGGCCTTAAGGTAGCTGTATTATTCTATGTACTGTAGAATAATACAACTACCTTATAATAATACTACTACCTTATTTTATCCCTGTTCAAAACCACACACGACTGCAAAACCCTTTCCAGTCACAAACCCCAGTCTGTGTGTTTTTTTAAACAAGAGGTGTGGCTCCCAAGGGAGAAAAAAGAAAGCAACTAAGGAAAATAGGGGAAAAATGTCCTCTACTGGGAAAAAAAATGCATAAACCAGAAGAAGAGAGTGGAAAGGAAATAAAGGTGTCCATGCAAGTGAAACTACTTTTTCAGTAGAATATGACTATGCCAAAATATTTTTTTGCAAGCTGTGCTGAATTTCGTTTTAAGAGATGAATTTTAAGCACTTAATTTGCTGAAAAGTAGTTTTCTCAGCCAAGGGAAAGGTCACAAACTTCTTGATTTCTAGACTGAGAAATCTGTTTTCACCAGCCCATGGATGAAAACCAGCAACAGCTGTATTTAGTTTTGGAATAAGGCATTGACTTCCCCAGAATCACAGAATGTCAGGGGCTGGAAGTGACCTGGAAAGCTCATCCAGTCCAACCCCTCTGCCAGAGCAGGACTATCTATGTGAGACCACACAGAAACATATCCAAGCAGGTCTTGAATATCTCTAGAGAGGAAGACTCCACAGTCTCCCTGGGCAGCCTGTTCCAGTGTTCTGTTACCCACACACTGAAAATATCATTCCTCATGTTTCCATGGAAATTCCTATGCCTCAGCCTCCACCCATTGCCCCTTGGCCTGGCATTGGGCATCACCCAGCAGAGCCTGGCTCCAGCCTCCTGCCACTCACCTTTACATGTTTATAAACATGAAGTCACCTCTCAGTCTCCTCCAAGCTAACGAGCCTCAGCTCCATCAATCTCTCCCCCTAAGAGGTGTATCTCTTTATAGTTTTCTGTTCATAGAGAGTCTCTTTTTATGTTTTTCTCCCTCTCCATCAGGATAGAGAACCATTCTGTACATCTATGAACTTCCCATCTATTTCTTACAGCATTGGTTCTAACATGCATTTAGTTTCTGAAAGAGTTTTTGTACTGCTGAAGCTGGCAGCTGCTCTGTGGTGCACCTGATGGAGTGACTTTTGCCATGTGCAGCTGTGTTGTGACACAGCAGAACTCTAATCTGCTTTTAAATGCAGTTTGAACTATGTTGTTCCTCCTTTAGAAAATCTCATGTGATTAGCTATCTCAAAAAATCACTCTCTGTGGGCTCTAACAAAACAGCAGAGCTCAATTGAAGTGCTTTTCATGTACAGTCTACAACTCCTCACCTATCCTGTGGCCACCAGAGATGACCAGAGACTAATTGCCTTTGAAATCAGAGTGAATTAGGAGTGCAAAAGGAAGCATTCCTTAGAAGCTGAAGGAAAAGCCATTTCAGAGAAGCAGATTGCATGTGTCCCAATATGCCTCCCAAGAACACAAGCTTGTGGGCTTATAGTGGACAGGCTACAAGCCACCATCTGGTAAAATCCCTGTGCTCAGTTAATTACAACACTCATTATTTATGGTCTATTTGGGCAATAAGAAGAAGTTTTTGAGACAAGCACAGTGATGGAGTTTCTCTGAAAACGCCTAAAAAGGAAAGCAGGCTCCAAAAGTCTGTTGACATCCATCACTACAAACACCTGCAAAGTGTGTCTGTAATAAAAGCACTGGAAAGCCATCTCCAATAGAATCATGGAATCATAGAGTGGTCTGGGTTGGAGGGGACTTCCAAAAGTCATCCAGTCCAACTCCCTCCCTGCAGCCAGCAGGGACATCTTCAACTAGATTAGGTTGCCCAGAGCCCTGTCAAGCTCCACCTTGAATATCTCCAGGGATGGGGCCTCAACCACCTCCTTGAGCAACCTGTTGCAGTGTTCCAGCACCCTCATGGTGAAGAACTTGTTCCCCACATCCAACTCAAATCTGCCTTTTTCCAGGTTGAAGTCATTGCCTCTTGGTCTGTCACTTCAGGCTGTGTTCCAAGCTACAAGGAGGGACCAGGATGTGCAGGAAGGCAAAGGATCCAACCCCAACCTGGCTACAGCCTTCCTACAGGTAGTTGTAGACAGCAGTGTGGTCACCCCTGAGCCTCCTCTTCTGCAGGCTGCTGCAGCTCCCTCAGCCTCTCCTCACAGGGCTGTGCTCCAGGCCCCTCACCAGCTACATTGCCCTCCTCTGGACACACTCCATGTAACTGGTTTGAATCTGGAATTGACAGTCCTGTTACTTAATTCTAGATGTATTTACAGTTTTAAACTGCTAAACACCACCAACGTTTTCCCTTCACAGGTGGCAATTATTATCTTTCATTACAAAGATAGATGTCCTTCCCTTTGCCAGCATTAGTGGGTTAACAGAGAATCAAAGGTTGACAGGAACAAAAATTCTCAATCCCACTGTTAAATCCATAAAGCTCCAATAAGCAACACACTTGGCATGAAATGTTCTCAGGTTATGTGCTAAGACTTACCCCAAATTTTCTCCTTGACTTGGCAGAACTTTTCACAGCTTTTTGAGCCTCCTGTGTCTTATTATCTGGTTGTGAACTGCTGTTAAGATTAGCAAAGCTGCTGAGTGATGCTTAATTTCAAGGTCATAAAATTTTAGTGGTCTCTACTGTAGGTAGCAACTCTAATTCATGAAAAGAAGTTTAACTTTCAAAGATAAAACACAATAGAGGAGACCTTATTCTTTCAAGTCTCTGGACTGTCAGGTAAAGCTTATCTCTCTTACAGTGCTTATCAAATGGCAGAAATAAAGCTGAAAATTCAGGGAGTTTGGAAATCAGATGAGTGAAAGTTCCAGAGGCACTGTCAGTAAACTGATTGGAATCAAACCACTGGAAGTTGTTTGGTTTGTTAATATAAGAGTCCTGGTATCAGGGCTGAGGGTGTTGGTAGACTGTAAGAAGTAAATATTTCATGCTGATTAGCAGATGAGGAGTTCATCTGGCCATCTGTTGAGACCTTGTGCTGCACGCAACCTGGAACTTGCCCTAGCACAAGGTCAGCAGAGCCAGATGAGCAGTGTGACAAGATTCTGCATTCAAAGTCTCTGCTGCTGCACCACTGTGAATTAGAGTAGGATCAAGCAGGTTGGAAGAGACCTCCAAGCTCACACAGTCCAACCTAGCACCCAGCCCTATCCAGTCAACCAGACCATGGCACTAAGTGCCTCAGCCAGGCTTTTCTTGAACACCTCCAGGGACCACAACTCCNCTCAACATCTCTCTTGAATTGAGGAGCCCAGAACTGGACACAGTACTAAAGGTGTGGCCTGACCAGTGTTGAGTACAGGGGCAGAATAACCTCCCTTGTCCTACTGGCCACACTGTTCCTGATACAGGCCAGGATGCCATTGGCTCTCTTGGCCACCTGGGCACACTGCTGGCTCATCTTCAGCTACTATCCACCAGTACCACCCATATGAAGCCGTTTGTGTTTGGATTCTACCTCTGCTAAGATCTCAGCCTAAGTGTAATGAAGGATTAGGAATGTCTTGATAAACTCCAAGCAATCTAAGTTTTGCAACCATTGATGTCTACAGGTGTGTAAGACAGAGTAGCAACATTTCAGAGTATCACAGAACGTTGGAGGGGACCTCCAGAGATTATCCAGTCCAACCTCCCTGCCAAGGCAGGATCCCTTAGGGTAGTTTGCACAGGAATGTTATCCTATGTCAGTTCTCACAGCAGAGCTGCTTCAGCCCTCTGATCACCCTCGTGGCCCTTCTCTGGACACTCTCCAGCATCTCCACATCTCTCCTGTAACAGGGGCTCTAGAACTGGATGCAGTAGTCTAGGTGGGGTCTCACCAGAGTGGAGTAGAGGGGGAGAATCACCTCCCTTTACCTGCTGGCCACACTTCTCCTGATGCAGCCCAGGCTCTGGTTGGCCCTCTGGGCTGCAAGTGCACACTGCTGGCTCCTGTTGAGCTTCTTGTCCAGCAGCATCCCCAAGTCTCTCTTCTCAGGGCTGCTTTCCAGCCACTCACTGCCCAGCCTGGATTTGTGCTTGGGATTGCCTCGACCCAGCTGCAGGACCTTGCGCTTGGTCTTGCTGCACCTTATGAGGCTGGTTTGTGTCCACCTCTCCAGCCTGTCCAAGTCCCTGTGGATGGCATCTCTTCCCTCCAGCCTGTCTGCAGCACTACAGAGCTTGGTGTTGTCAGCAAACTTGCTGTGGGTGTACTCGATGCCTCTGTCCATGGCACCAACAAAGTTGTTGAACAAGACTTCTGAGAGCTCAGGGAAGAAAGCATTTTCCCCATCACCAAAAGGAGGATTTGTTTGTGAATTGAGAAGTAATAGTTTATCCTTCTGAGTAAAACCCAACTAGTTGAACACTAGAACTTTGCTTTCAAAGTGGAAGTTGCTTCATCTCCTCCACCACAAACCTAGTGCTTCAGAGACCTTAATTGTATGAGTTTGACAGCATTCCCAGTGATCTGGGCTTATCCTGTAGGAACTAAGACCCAAAGAAGTAGAAGCCCAAACTTTCAAAAGCATTGACACCTAATTTATCAGCCTTAGGCCATGATCTTCCCAAACACTTAGCATTTCACAGGACCTGGTATATTCAAAGCACAATGTGAAGTGATTTCAGCCACAGCTGTGTGCTCAAGGCTTCCACGGATCTGCTCCTAAATATCTCAGTCTGAGCACACAGAAATATAAAACTAACTCACAGTTAGTGGCCAGCTGTGGAAGAGCTGAGTTCCTGCTCTTGGCTCTGTCTGAATTTGCTTTGCTGTTTAAAAAGGACTGAATCAGAGCATCATGCACTACACAAACCTGACTCGTTTTCAAAGCATATTTAATCTTCTAGGTTAACGGCAAGTCAAAGAAAGGACTGGCAGAGGCCAAAACATCAGTGAGCTTTGGGTTTGCTTGTCTGTTTGTTTTAAAGGCATAAGGAGGTCTGTGAAAAAGCAAAGGGGTGAAACATGTCTGCAGTGTTCTTGCAGTTCTTGCAGTGAGGTAAAGAAGAAAAGTATGAAAACCAGAGTGTGGGAGAAGTTTGGGTGAGCTGTGAATGAGGGTATTCATTCCACTGTTTAGTAGCCCTCATCAAGCTTTCATCTCCCAATGGTTATTCTGATCTTAGATGATCCTTTGTCTCCAACCCTGATTTATCTGCCTGCCCCCACCCAGGCTACTTCTGCAGTAGAAAGTACAGACCCCATAGCAGATGGCCAGGATGGATTCTCCTACAGAATGTGAAATGGGATCTGCATTATGCTCCCTTAGTAGCTGTAGTGGTAAGCCTGGATCTGTATGAGGCTGGGCAGGATTCAGACTGAGCCTGTCTGCTCAGCAGCAAGTGGCTCTCTAAAAAAAATGGTCTCAGCTCGTTTGAAGAGACAGAAACTGAATTATCAACAAAGCTAAAGACTCTTCACAAAGCCCCAATGTAGCTTTTCCAAGGGATACTTCATTGCAGATTTTCTACTGTGATTTGCCACATACTTTGCCTGCGGCCAGTGCTGACCTTGTCTCCAAATGCATATCCAGAAGGGAGGGCAGGTGGATGAAAGAGTAGAAAAGATGTAGGTTGTACAGAAAACATCCTTCCAGGCACTTCCTTGTCCATAGGCTCTTGATTTTCCAGCTAAACACACTTTTTGAATGTAAATGATTTGGGCTGCACAGACAGCAAACACATTTAACAAATATTAGACATCTCAAAAAGCCTTCCAAAATGCCATATGCTAAAGCCTGAAGAAGTTAAGCTGGCAGCCAATCTGCTCTGCAGGATCTCTCCATCCATCTCTGGCTAAAATCCACCAAAATCAGTAGATAGCCTTCACCCTGGATTCAAACCATTAGCACCTGCATACTAAAGACTCTCATTAAGATGAACAGATGCCTTCATCATGTAAAGCACACAGGTAAGGAGAATCACAGAGGATTATTGTCTCCTGTCTCATGCACTTTGTAGTGAAGGCAACAGCATATGTCACCAATACTCAATAGACCTGATAGGTAATGTCCTCTTCCTCCAAGGAAACCTGCAAGAAGACATTTTAGAAGCCTCAGATTTATTCACATCTCTTGATTCAGCAACGTTTCCAGTTCTGTGCTTTGAGAAAAGCAAGGCTGTCAAGGGGCTGGTACTGAGTGAGTCCAATTTCCAAACTCATTTGTCATGTTTCCACTGCTACTGTACATATCACAGAATCACAGAGCTTTAAAAGTTGGAAGGGACCTCCAGAGCTCATCCAGTCCAACCTCCCTGCCAAGGCAGGGTCCCATAGGGTAGTTTGCACAGGAATGCATCCAGGCAGGTTTTGAAAGTCTCCAGAGAAGATGACTCCACAACCTCTCTGGGCAGCCTGTTCCAGTGCTCTGTCACCCTCACTGTAAAGAAATTTCTCCTCATGTTGAGAGGAAACCTTCTATGTTCCAGTTTGTATCCATTGCTCCTTGTCTTAATTGCTGCTGACCACCAAAAAGAGATTGTCTCCAGTCACTTGGCACCCACCCCTCAGATATTTGTGCACACTGATCAGATCTCCTCTCAGCCTTCTCTTCTCCAGACTAAACAGCCCCAGGGCTCTCAGTCTCTCTTCATAGGGGAGATGCTCAAGTCCCCCAGTCATCCTCGTGGCTCTCCACTGGGCTGTCTCCAGCAGGTCTCTATCTCTCTTGAACTGGGGAGCACAAAACTGGACACAGCATTGCAGGTGTGGTCTCAGCAGGGCAGAGTACAGGGGCAGGAGAACTTCCCTTGACCTGCTGGCTACACTTTTCTTGCTGCACCCCTGGATGGCATTGGGTCTCATGACTACAGGGGCACATTGCTGGCCCGTGCAGAACTTGCTGTCCACCAGCACTCCAAGATCTTTCTCCACATCTACAACTATTGTCTTTTTCTACTGAGTTGCTTGCTGCATGTTTCTGATTTCATATGCAGCAGAACTTGGTGGCTTTGTGGATACTGTGCTCTGTCAGCAGACATTTGGGACCAGAAGATGCTGCAGAGCTGAAGCTTGTTAAACTGCCTATGACAAAAATGAGAGCTGCTTGCAAAGATGAGGCAGAGGGTGACCTGAATGAATCCAAACCAAAACAACTTCAGAGGAAGGCTTGCCTGTAAGCAACTGTATCATTATCTGACTGTGTAACTTGAAATTCTCTGCAGGGACATACGTATGCACACATGAAAGGAGAAGAGTGCTTAAAGCATCCAGCCTTGAAACATCAGTAAGAGCTCAGCAAATGCTTGAACTTTAGTTGGTTGGGTTTTTTTCCCCCCTTTATTCCATTTGATGAAATTTCAGATCTGTTTTTTAAAGTTGATGTTCAATAGAACAGAAACATTATGTAACATAAACATTTTTTCTCCTCTCCCAGCATTCACCTATGGCAACTCTACTCTGCCTTGGTGAGACCTCATCTTCAATACTGTGTTCAGTCTGGGGCTCCCCTGTTTAAGAGGGACAGGGATCTGCTGAAAGGGTCCAGCAGAGGGCTAAGAGGATGATTAGGGGACAGGAGGGCATGGCTTATGAGGAGAGGCTGAGGGACCTGGGGCTGTTCAGTCTGGAGAAGAGAAGACTGAGAGGGGATTTGATAAATGTTTAGAAGTATCTGAAGGCTGCCAGGAGAGGGGGGACAGGCTCTGCTCACTGCTCCCTGGGATAGGACAAGGAGCAATGGATGTAAATTGCAGCAAAAGAGGTTCTGCCTCAACTCAAGGAGGAACTTCTTTACTGTAAGGGTCCCAGAGAACTGGAACAGGCTGCCCAGAGAGGTCATGGAGTCTCCTTCTCTAGATACTTTCAAGGCCTGTCTGGATGTGTTCCTCTGTGATCCATGTTAGATAGGATTGTCCTGCTCTGGCAGGGGGGTGGACCCGATGACCTCTTTGGGTCCCTTCCAACCCCTAACATCCTGTGAGCCTGTGATCCTATCAACTCCTGATTAGAAGTTTGGGGGGGAAATATTCTCAGTTCAACAAGCAACTTTCTTTTCTAGAATTGTAGAACTGTTTCAGTTAGAAAAGACCCTTAAGATCATCAAGTCTAGCTGTTGACCTGACACCACCATGGCCATTAAACAACTTCCCTAAGTGTCACATCTCTATGGTTTTTGAACACCTCCAGGGATGGTGACTCCATCACCTCCCTGGGTAGCCTGTCCCAATGTCTGACCACTCTTTTAGGAAAGAAATTTCCCAAATGTCCATCTAAGGCTCCTTTGGTGCCACTTGAGATAATTTCCATTTCCTCTCATTCTGTCACTTGGTATCAGGGAGAAGAGGCTGAACCCCAGCTCACCAAAACCTCATTTAAAGGTGGTTATAGAGAGAAAGAATCACAGAATCACAGAACTTTAGAGGTTGGAAGTGACCTCCAGAGCTCATCCAGTCCAACCTCCCTGCCAAGGCAGGGTCCTTTAGGGTAGTTTGCACAGGAATTCATCCAGGCAGGTTTTGAAAGTCTCCAGAGAAGGAGACTCCACAGCCTCTCTGGGCAGCCTGTTCCAGTGCTCTGTTACCCTCACTGTAAAGAAGTTTCTCCTCATGTTATGGTGAAACCTTCTATGTTCCAGTTTGTATCCATCACTCCTTGTCTTATTGCTGCTGACCACTGAAAAGAAGATGATCTTCCTTCAATCTCCTCTTCTGCAGACTAAACAATCCCAATTCCCTTAGATGCTCCTTCTAAGACACATTCTCCAGACCTTTCACCACCTATGTTGCCCTTTTCTGGACTGTCTCTAGCTCCTCAATATTTTTCTTGTTGTGAAGGCCCCAAAACTGAGCACACTACTCCCAGTGAAGCCTCACCAGTACTGAGTGAGGGGCATGATCCCATCCCTGTCTCTGCTTGTCATACTTTTCCTGCTACAGGCCAGGATGTTGTTGGACTTCTTGGCCATCTGAGCACACTTCTACCTCATATTCAACTGGCTGTCAACCAGCACCCCCATGTTCTTTTCTACAGGACAGCTCTACGTGTCCAGAGAAGGGCAACAAAGCTGGTGAGGGGCCTGGAGCACAGCCCTGTGAGGAGAGGCTGAGGGAGCTGGGGGTGTGCAGCCTGCAGAAGAGGAGGCTCAGGGCAGACCTCATTGCTGTCTACAACTACCTGAAGGGAGGCTGTAGCCAGGTGGGGTTGGTCTCTTCTCCCAGGCAACCAGCAACAGAACAAGGGGACACAGTCTCAAGTTGTGCCAAGGGAGGTCTAGGCTGGATGTTAGGAGGAAATTGTTGGCAGGGAGAGTGATTGGCATTGGGATGGGCTGCCCAGGGAGGTGCTGGAGTCACTGTCCCTGGAGGTGTTCAAGAGAAGACTGGATGAGGCACTTAGTGCCATGGTCTGGTTGACTGGCTAGGGCTGGATGCTAGGTTGGCCTGGCTGAGCTTGGAGGTCTCTTCCAACCTGCTTGATTCTATGAGTCTATGATTCTACGATTTCCAGCCACTTTGCTTTGCAGTTTTCTCCATTCCTCTTTCAGTGCCTGCTCCTGCAGGCCATTTGCATGTCCTCATGCTGCCTATCGTTTTCTTTCTGGTTTAGCTTCCTTCTCCTTTCCTATGAATAATTTAGAGTTGGCTGCCTAAATATACAGGGTATGGTCCCACATCAATTCATAAAGACTCAATAAAATGCCATTTTTTTAAGCACAGTCCTCCCAATTAGGATCAGTCATTCATTTTGTCCCATCAGATTCCGCTACATAATTGTTTCAGCCTGTAATTGTTCCAATCTTTGTTTTACAGGCTGAATAAATCTGTCTCACTAAGAATTACAGTCACTCCATACATCTCAGTTTTCACTCCTATTCTCCACATCATCTCTATTTTGCTCTTGCTTATGAGCTCTTGGATCAGAGCCTCATCTTTCTTAGCACTATATCAATTCTTAATAGCCTACTTTTCCTAACTCAGAATATAATAGAGCAGGATTTTATCCATTAGTATTCATTTTGACTCCTATTTCCAAAGCCTTCTTCTCAGCCAACTTAGTGGGGCAAAATTTTCACCTGCTATTTATAGGTAGTCTAAGATGATATAAAAAAAAATTTCAGCAGACTGCCCAAGTCCCAAATTCAGCCTGCAGCTCCCTTTTCCTCTTCCTAAGTGCCAGCTGTCAGCAAGGGCTCCATATAAATTCATCACTCTGCAAACTAGGGCTCCCTGGGACCTTCCCTGCCATCAGGAGGGAGCCCTGTGTGGCTGTGGGCTGCTGTGTGCTTTGCTGGTACAGAAGCTTGAGCACATGAAAGTCTGGACAGGAACAACTTGTCTCCTTGTATCTTCAGTCTTGCCTGAATCTACTGCACCCTGGCTTTATGATGATGCCACTCAACTGAAAATGCTGGAGGTGAGGAAAATGGAGAGGAGGAAAGGCAGCTTTTCCAGAAGGGTTAGGAAAAAGGAGGTGCACTGAAAACTGGGGTGATGGTAGAACCATAAAGCCAGTGGCATTTATGCTGAATGTGGGGAGTAGGCAGAGGAATCATGGAATCACAGAATGTCAGGGGCTGGAAGGCACCTCAAAGGATCATCTGGTCCACCCCCCCTGCCAGAGCAGGATCACCTAGAGCAGATCACACAGGAACACATCCAGATGGTTCTTGAATATCTCCAGAGAGGGAGACTCCACAACCCCCCTGGGCAGCCTGTTCCAGTGCTCTGTCACCCTCACAGTGACAACATTCTTCCTCAGGTTCACATGGATCCTCCTCTGCCTCATTGTCCTGTCTCTGAGCATCACTGAGAAGAGGCTGGCTCCAGCCTCCTGGCACTCACCCCTTATGTATTTATAAACATGAATGAGGTCACCCCTCAGTCTCCTCCTCTCCAAGCTCCAAGCCCCAGCTCCCTCAGGCTCTCCTCACAAGGAAGATGTTCAACTTCCTTAATCATTTTTGTGGCTTTGCACGGGACTCTTTGAAGCAGTTCCCTGAGGTCCTTCTTGAACTGAGGGCCCAGAACTGGACACAATATTCCAGATGAGGCCTCACCAGGGTAGAGTAGTGGGGAGGGAGAACTTCCCTTGACCTACTAACCACAGCCCTTCTAATCCAGCCCAGAATGGCACTGGCCTTCTTGGTCACAAGAGCACACTGCTGGCTCATGGCCATGCTTCCTTCCACCAGGGCTTCCAAGTCCTTCTCCCATTCACTGCTCTCCAGGAGGTCAGGCCCCAGCCTATACTGATACGTGGGATTGCTCTTTCCCAGGTGCACAACTCTACACTTGCCCCTGTTGAACTTCATTCCATTTCTCCCTGCCCACTTCTGAAGCTGAGTTGGTGCAGGTTCTCTTGGTAACAATGAGACTGAGTGAAACAGAAATCAGGAGCAGAGGAAGAGTCTGTTGTGGAACAACAAAACAGCTTAGGAAAGTGAAAAATCTGTACATGACTGGGTGAAAAAAACAGGACAGGAAAAGATCACAAACAGCTCAACAAAGAGGCTGCAGAAGGGATTGGACACTGCAATATAAGAAGACAGGAGAGAGAAAAGGGAAAGATCTGCCACTTAAGCCCTTGAGATAATGGCCATTTCTATAGACTGCAGAAGGTCCTGTCTTCATCAGCCCTCTGGCACTGTCACCAGCAGATTTGTCATCCAGGGGCACAGCAGCCTGCCCCACTGAGCACAGACTCAGTGCTAACAGTTTGTCACAACCATAGAATCATAGAATCAGTCAGGGTTGGAAGGGACCACAAGGATCATCTAGTTCCAAACCCACCTGCCATGGGCAGGGACACTCTACCCTAGAGCAGGCTGCCCACAGCCTCAGCCAGCCTGGCCTTAANTCTCTTGCAATGGGGGCTCCAGAACTGGATACAGTACTTCAGGAGTGGTCTCAGCAGAGCAGAGTAGAGGGAGAGAATCACCTCCCTTTACCTGCTGGCCACACTTCTGATGCAGCCCAGGCTCTGGTTGGGTCTCTGGGCTGCAAGTGCACACTGCTGGCTCCTGTTGAGCTTCTGGTCCAGCAGCACCCCCAAGTCCCTCTCCTCAGGGACATTAGACACACTGTTAATCCAAGTGCAGAATCTCTCTGCAGAGGATGGAGGAGTATCCATCCCTACTGGTCACCCCAGCAAGTGTACAGACACTGTCAGATGCTCTAATGAGTGGAGTGTTTACCTTTTAAGAGCCATAAATAACTTACAGAAGAGTAAACTATGCATTTTTAAAAGGCTGTGGAGGTAAATGTTCACAGTTTGCAGACTCACCAGACATTTATATATAGAATGATTTCACTGAATCTTCTCCAGCACTGCAATCATAGTTTTTAAAACTTCTTTAATCCAGGTTGGAAAAGGCCTTCAGGATCATCAAGTCCAACCTAGAACCCTGCTCTACAAGATTCACCTTAAACCATATCCTCAAGCACCACATCCAAACCACCCTTAAACACATCCAGGGTGGGTGACTCAACCACCTCCCTGGGCAGCTCATTCCAGTGCTTGACCACTCTCTCCATGAAAAACTTTTTCCTTAAACCTATCCAATCTCAGCTTGAGGTCATTCCCTCTTGTTCTGCCTCCAATTACCTGTGAGAAGAAACCAGCAGCAGCCTCTCCACAATGTCCTTTCAAGTAGTCGTAGACAGCAATGAATTCTCTCCTCAGCCTCCTCTTCCTCAGACTAACCATCTTCAGCTCCCTCAGTTAATGACAGAGAGGAAAAAATTCTGAGGTGCCTTTTTATTTTTCCCTCCAGTATGTTAAAATCACAATAAATAGTCCTAAAATACATCCAGGATAAAAGACCTAGGACAGAATAGCTTAGAGAGGACTTTTTTTTCGAGCAGTGTAAAAGTAGATTAAGTCATTTGACCTTTCTTTTCACCTGTGCCACACATTATCTGAGATATAATAATGTGATTACAAACATGACCATGTACCTAATTGGATCACACTGACCTTGTAAAACCACTGAAGTAGTTGGCAGTGTGTATTTAGCTCCAGCCCCACACTGAATTATTGAGGCTGCAAACTTAAATGCAGTAAATGGAAACCTAAGTTTCGGCACCAGGTTCTTCAATTTGCATGCCATAAATGAATACAAGATAGAAATAAAAAGAAGAATGGAAGAAATGGATAAATAATACAGAAATGAAGATTATATAGAGATGTAAGTAGATAAATAATACAGATAAATAAATAACTAAATAGCATAAAAATGTGACATATATGCAGAGAAGTAGAGTCAGTGACATCGTTACAATATTCTACCTTTAATTCAATTAAATGACATTCAACAAGGCCAAGTGTAAGGTCCTGCACCTGGGTCAGTGCAATCCCAAGCACAACTCCAGGCTGGGTGGCAAATGGCTGAGAGCAGCCCTGAGGAAAAGGACCTGGGAGTCTGGCGTGATGCAAAGCTCAACATGAGCCTGCAGTGTGCACATGCAGCCCAGACAGCAACCCTGTGCTGGGCTGCAGCAAGAGCAGTGTGGCCAGCAGGGGAAGGGAGGGGATTCTGCCCCTTGGCTCTGCTCTCCTCAGACCCCACCTGGAGTACTGTGTGCAGTTCTGGAGCCCTCAGCACAAGGACATGGAAGTGTTGGAACCAATCCAGAGGAAGGCCACTGAGATGCAGCAGCTCTGCTGTGAGGACAGGCTGAGAGAGTTGGGGCTCTGCAGCCTGGAGAAGAGAAGGCTTCCAGGAGACCTTGGAGTGGCCTTCCAGGATCTGAAGGGGGCTACAGGAGGACTGGGGAGGGACTATCTACAAGGTCTTGTAATGGCAGGATGAGGAGGAATGGGTTTAAACTAACAGAGGGGAGATTGAAACTGGATGTTAGGAAGAAGTTCTTTGCAGTGAGGGTGGTGAGACACTGGCACAGGTTGCCCAGGGAGGCTGTGGCTACTCTCTCCCTGGAGGCCAGGTTGGATGAGGCCTTGAGCAACCTGTTCTAGTGGAAGGTGTCCCTGCCTATGGTGAGGGGTTGGAATAGGATGAGTTTTGAGGTCCCTTCCAACCTAAGCCATTCTGTGATTCTGTAATTTGGATGATTTGCTCTGACAAATACTCTTGAAGCCAGATAAATGCAAGTTCTGTGCATAATTAGTTACCAACATTTCTTTCAGAAATAGAATCTATGAATGTCCAATGCTTAATTGCTTTCAAAGAACGAAATCATAATAAGTGCTCTCATAAATCACAATTTAAAACCTTGGGAAGTGTTTGCAAATAGACCTCAGCCTCAAGGCCTACAAGTCCCTGGGGCTCTGGAGGCATCCAGTGCACATCAGAATTTACCCTTTTTGAGGAGGCAAATAGTTTGAAGGCAGCCAACGTGGTAAAAATCAGTCTTTTGAGGACACAAAGTGTCACCCTGATAGTCGTTTAAGAACTGGAACTATTTTAAGTTGTATTACAAGGTCTGTCAATACACATCACAGAGTCAGAGCTGAGCAGGTTGGAAAAGGCTTTTGAGATTGGCAAGTCCAACCTATTACCCAACACCATCTAACCAACTAAACCATGGTGCTAAGTGCCTCATCCAGCCTCCTTTTGAAAACACCTCCAGGAACAACCACTCCACCACCTCCCTGGGCAGCCC
>WAAF01016245.1:2179-23284 GCA_013400475.1 Tricholaema leucomelas
TAAATAATCCACTTTGCTTCCTAACCGCCTGGCCAAACCTCCATTCTTCCTTGGGATTGGGGTAAGGTTGAGAGGGGTAGGGGAAAGGTGAAGGGGCAGTTGAGAGCCCCTCCTGGGGACTCAGGTTTCTGGGAGGGGAGCTGTGTTTCTGTATTACCTTTTTACCTTGTATATTTCTGTATATAACTGTGTATACTGTAAATATCTTCTTGTGTATTCTGCTAGCTATAAATTCCATTCATATTTCCAGAGCCAGCTGAGTCTAGCTTGGGTGATATCTAAAGTTGGGGGGGGGGGGCAGGGAATACCCAAACCACTACATCCTGTCACTCTCAGGTTTGTCTTTCTGTTTTTCTCAGACTTCTCCAATGGTGTGAGTGGATTAAAGAACCACCAAATCTCAGCTTTGAGCCCAGATCAAAGGAAAGGCAAATGACCTTCAGGCAGCTAGTTCACACTAATGGAATGGACCCACCAGATTTGATGTTATGTGAGAAAACACAATTATTCTATGGAGCTCCCAGGTCTCCCCAGAGCTTTCTCTTCTCTAGGCTGGACAACCCCGTTCCCTCAACCTGTCTTCATAGCAGAGGTGCTCCAATTCTCTGATTATTTTTCTGGCCCTCCTCTGGACCCACTCCATCAGGTCCATATCTTTCCTATATTGAGGTCTCCAGACCTGGACACCGTACTCCAGGTGAGGTCTTATCAGAGTAAAGTAGCAAAATCACTTCTCTGGATCTGCTGGCAACACTTCTTCTGGTGCAGCCCAGGATGTGATTGGCTTTCTGGGCTGCAAGCACACACTGACTGCTCATATCCAGCTTCTTGTCCATCAGCAGCTGCAGGGTCGGAAAAGCAAAGAGACGACTCAATATGAGCTAGCATCAAGGTGATTCAAAGCTCTCAATATGAGAGCATCAGGGTTCAAGTTACAAAGGACATACTTTCTGGTCAGGGTGAGCAAAAATGAACACATCCAGCATGCAATGCGGTGCTTCTAAAGATTGGAATTTGCACATTCCTCCCACCTGTGGTATCATTCAAGGCTAACTTCCCTCCTAATCTGGACACAGTCCCACAGAAGCTGTTTATCAGAAGGCTTAAGGACATATTCCTTTGAGCTTCTTCGCATACGCTGCTGTGGCTTACTGTGTTTCAATACTCAGACCTCACATCCAAGGCTTGATTGTACAAGCTTCTAGGGGCTCATGCCCCCTTTCCTTCAGCCAGTTCCCAACAGGCAGCCCCAAGTCCTTTTCTATGGGGTTGCTTTCTATCACCTCATCCCTCAGTCTGTATTGACAGTGAGGATTTTTCTGACCCAGGTGCAGAACTCTACACTTGCTCTTATTGAACCTCATAAGGCTTACCTGAACCCACCTCTCCAGCTTGTTTGTGTTCCTCCGGATGACATCCTGTCCCTCTGGCATATCAACAGCACTGCTCAGCTTGGTGTCATCTGCAAACTTGCTAATGGTGCACTTGATCCCACTGTCTGTATCACAGATAAAAATGTTAAAAAGCACAGGTCCCAGTACAGACCCCTGAGGAACACCACTTGCCCTTGCTCTCCACTTGGACTTCAAGCCATTGACCACTATCTGCTCGAGATGACCATCCAACCAACTCCTCATCCACTGAACAGTCCACCTATCAAATCCATATCTCTCCAATTTGGTGAGTAGGATGTTGTGTGGGACAGTGTCAAAGGCCTTTCAGAAGCCCAGATAGATCACATACGTAGGTCATTCCTAATCTACTGGCACAATCACTTTATCATGGAAAGCCACTAGGTTGATTAGACAAGATTTGCCCATAGTAAAGCCATGCTGGCTGTCTTGAATGACGTCCCCATACTCCATGTGTCTTAGCATGGCATCTAGGAGAATCTGTTCCGTGGGATATTTTGATGAGAGGAATTAGATTATAGGCTGTGAAAAGGAAAAAAATGGTGATGTCTACTTCACTCATAGGCTTGCTGAGATGTATAAAAACAAGAGCACAAACATACATAGAGGAGTTGCTCTTTCTGGCTCTGGTTGCCTCCCTTTTCTTTCTAACCTGCTGTCTGTGTAACTAATCTGTCTGCTTCCTAACCCCCCTGGCCACTTCTCCTATCTCACCTTGAATGTAAGACAAAGTCTGGGATAATGTAGAGGGGTGGAAGGGTGCTTGGAGCCCCTCCTGGGGACTCTGGTTTCTGGGAGAGGTGTTGTTTTTCTGTATTACCTTTTTAACTTGTCTATTTCTGTATATAGCTGCATATATTGTAAATACCTGCTTGTACATTGTTCTAAGCTGTAAACATAAAGCTTCATTCTAATTTCCAGATCACCTGAGTCTAGTCTGGGTAATTTTTTTCAGTGTGGGGGTGCGGGTAACACCCAAACATTTACAGTTAGGCAATGTTAATGGAGAGCAGAATGAAGGAGGTAGCATCCCAGACCAGAGTGGTACAAATTGTTTACAGTTTGGCTTTTTATCCCTCTCAGCAAACCAGTGAATGATGTAGACTTCATCATTATTTTCTTTGCACAACCAATGATCTAATTTCTCTCAAAATGTTCCAATTAGCCTCAAACCAGCACACCAGGCTTCTCATTTCTACCCTTTTAAAAAATGTGTGTAATGTCTTCTTTCTTCCAGTCCCCAGGGACTTCACCTGGCTGCCAAGACTTTTCAAATATCATGGAGAGTGGCTTGGTAACTACATCAGCTAATTCCTTCAGGATGTGGGGATGCATCTCATCAGGTCTCACAGACTTGTGTATCTTCAGGTTCCTCAGATGGTCACACAACTTGTCTTCATTACAGTGGGAGGGACTTGTTTCCCTAGTCTCCATCTTGTGGGCCATCAGCATTAGAGCTATGTCGTGGAGGGCCCATAGGCCCCAAAATAGGCTTATTCATGCCCTGCCCTGCCTGGACATATTTTTCTGCCCACACCAGGGGTAAACACATTAAAGGGTCATAACAAGCCTGGTGCCATAAAGTCTGGCCTGCCCAGGGCCCCTGATTGTTGTGGTTGTATAAGCCCATGCACCCAGCTTATGGCCCATTGAGTGCTAGGCTCATGCTATCCCCATATTTGGGAGGTCCAGGCTTGTGGACTTTGCCTGTTATGGTATGCTTTTGGCTAACTGCCAACCTGATTGGTCATTATGGTGGCCAATGGGCCATTAATCTCGGCCCACATTTGATAAATAGAGGTACACAGGTACACGTGCTTGCTCACTCTCATTGTTATACTTAGACTCACCCGCACTGCCTTTTGTTTATGCCTGCCTGCTTGCCTGCCTAACTGTTCACCCACAGTGCCCACCTGCAGTGCATCTGCTTCACGGAGATAGACTCCCCCATGGGCTTCGAGCCAGCTGTGCACACTTGCACACCACTGCGGTGAGTTATCAGGACTAGATCCTATATTGCCTGCTTTTATCTATGGAGCTCAGTCTCCCGTGCAGGTGTGCACTTTATTCCACACCCACTCCCTTATCACTGCCGGGTAAGCTCCATTGTCATGAGTTACTAGGACTAGACTCTGAATTGTCTGCACACAATTGGCCTGTATGGCCAGCGTGACACCATGCTGAGACTGCACGACATCCTGCCTCTGCATCTGAGGTCCTGCCTAAGAATCCCTGGACAAAGCATCCAGAAGAAGCCAGGAGAACAAGGTCAGAGACTGTCCTTTCCTCGGAAGCTGGGAAGATTCTCCATTCCCCTGAAGCCAGGAGGATTCAAGCTTCGACATCCATGGGCAGAGTCCCCTGAAGATTAGACACTTGTATAGGCTGTGATGTAGCCCAGGAGGGTGATTGATAATTAATAAGAATTTGTGAGTAAATGCTTTAATACCTCTGTAACTCTCTATTGCCTTCTGTCATAGAGCAGAAAGAGCTTGGGCCCATCTACTGGGCAAACAGCATATTGACTCCAAGCAGCATTTGCCACTAGAAAACTCCTCTCTCTGTTTATAGTTTGAATGTTTGCTAGTTATTAACAAGTTACTGTTTGATATTATTCCTAGAATGTCTTTCATAACCATGTAGAACAAATATTAATATTAAAATTTCTGTGTTTGGGTGTGGCAAGAGTTCAGAATATTCAAGTTAATAAATTATATATTTTTTCTAGAACTATCATCTTACACCAATTAATTTCTCCCCTCCTCCACAACTGGCATAGGCGGCAGAATACCCCTCCACGACAAGCTATGAGGAGAGAGGTTGTCAGTGAAGACTCAGAGAAAAATATTGTTCAGAGTCTCAGCCTTCTCTGAGATTCTGTTGTTATTAGTTTCCCATCATCCATTCCCATCCATTCATCAGGGGAGTACCCTTTCTTTAACCTTCCTTTTCTGGTTTATGTACCTGTAGAAGCCTTTCTTGTTTTTCTCTAAACCCTTTGCCAAGTTCAGTTCCAGCTGTGCCTTGGACTTCCTGACCTTGTCCCTACACACAACTGGGCAGTGTTCCTATACTCTTCCCAGGATGCCTGCTCCTTCTTCCAATTCCTCTCCAGTTCCAACTTGACTTTTATTTTGACCAGCAGGTCTCAACTCAGCCACGGTGGTCTTTTGCCTTCCTTGCCCAATTTCTTGCACCTAGGGATTGAGATGCTCTGTGGAAAGTATCCTTAAAGATCTGCCAGCTCTATTCTGCTCCCTTGCCTCTGAGTGCTGTTTCTCATGGGGTCCTATTTACTAACTCCTTGAAGAGCTCTGTAGTGAATTGGATTTGGACCCCAGCAAGTTGGAATTTACCCCCTAGAGTAGATTATAAAAACAAACTCAGAACTTGGAAGAAAAGTGAAGGTTATATTTACAAAGGTAGACTAAATATAAAATGTATAAACAGCAATAAATATATACAGAGTATGTATACATACATTTACAATTCAGCAGCAGTACGAAGATTCCTCTACATTGATTCGCAACCTCTGGATAAGGGAAAAGCAAATATCTCTTTCCTCCACCACCGTGCTACTTTTACAAGGGAAGAGACAGAAAACAGAGAGAAAGGCCTGTTGCTACTTAGCCACAGTGGGAAGCCCAGCCAAGGTCTGCAAAGCTAAGCAAAAGCACCAGCCAGCAGTAGCTGAGCAAAGAAGAGAAAAGGAGAAAGAATAATTTGTACAGCAAACTATATCCTAATCAGCAATCCAATGGACTCATATAGCCCTATTATTGTTCTTCTGTATCCAAGATGATTTCCAATGGATGCCGGGGTGGTTAAAACCCCCCAGCAGGATGAGAGCCTGTGGTTGCAATGTCTTCTTGAGCTGGAGTAGGAAGGCTTCATCAATACGCTCCACTTGATGGGACAGGCTGTAGTAGACTCCTACTGCAAGGTTCCCTTTACTGTTCTGATCTCTAATTTCTACCCACAAGCTTTTGACCTACTTAGGGCTATTTTTTTATTGACAACTCTTCACTCTCTATCCACTTCTTTATGTAGAGGGCAACACCTGCA
Source organism: Tricholaema leucomelas (assembly GCA_013400475.1). NCBI lineage: Eukaryota > Metazoa > Chordata > Aves > Piciformes > Lybiidae > Tricholaema lacrymosa > Tricholaema leucomelas. Next base: position 7,657 of record WAAF01016245.1, read on the forward strand.
CCCCTTCTTCTCCTTCTGTCTGTTCTGAACAGCTTGTAGCCACTGATAGCCACACTCTAGTCACAGGATTCATCCCACCCTGTAACATCTCCTGAAAATACATTGTTTGGGATATTTTTAAAGACCTATTAATTGAAATTTGCTTCATACCAGTATTTTGGAAAGGACAGAGAGAAGAAATGGAAAGAGGAGAAGGAGAATGTGAAGAAGTATGTAACACCACTTAGTATCTTTTGCCGCCTTCATAATATCATAGAATTGTAGAATCAGCCAGGTTGGAAGAGACATCCAAGATCATCCAGTCCAACCTATCACCCAGCTCTGTCCAATCAACTAGACCATAGCATTAAGTGCCTCATACAGTCTTTTCTTGAACACCTCCAGCAACGGTGACTCCACCACCTCCCTGGACAGCCCATTCCAATGGCAAATCACTCTCTCTGTGAAGAACTTCCTTCTAACACCAGCCTATACCTCTCCTGGCACAACCTGAGACTGTGTCCCCTTGTTCTGTTGCTGGTTGCCTGGGAGAAGAGACCAATCACCACCTGGCTACAACCTCCCTTCAGGTAGTTGTAGACAGCAATAAGGTCATCCCTGAGCCTCCTCTTCTCCAGGTGTTATGGAGGGGTATTCTGCCGCCTTTGCCAATTGTGGCGGAGGGGAGAAATTAATTGGTGTGAGATAATACTCTATAAAAATATATCACAGTATCACAGTATCACCAAGGTTGGAAGAGACCTCATAGATCATCAAGTCCAACCTGTTACCACAGAGCTCAAGGCTAGACCATGGCACCAAGTGCCACGTCCAATCCTGCCTTGAACAGGTCCAGGGACGGCGACTCATATAATTTATTAACTTCAATATTCTGAACTCTCGCCACCCCCAACCATTGAATTGTAATATTAAAAGGATCTACANATCTTCCTGGCTTCTGGGGAAAGGACAGTCTTTGACCTTGTTCTCCTGGTGAGGGATGCAATCTCTGCCCTTGTCTCCTGGCTTCTTCTGGACGCTTTGTCCAGGGATTTGTAGGCAGGACCTCAGGTGCAGAAGGAGTACGATGCCGTGCAGTCTCAGCATGGTCTCACGCTGGCCAGCTGGCTGATCGCGTGCAGACAAGTGGGGTCTGCTCCTGGTAACGCAGTGGCAGTGGCATGCACGAGGCAATAATAAAGCAGTGGGCATGCAAAAGAATGCATGGCTGTATGGGAGGCAGAGCTCTGAAGGTAAAGGCAGGCAATACAGGATCTAATCCTGATAACTCACCACAGTGGCATGCAAGTGTGCACAGCTGGCTGGGATACTATGGGAGATTCTGTCTCCATAATAACAGCAAAGCAAATTGGCATGCAGGCAGGCAGACAGAAGCAAAAAGCAGTGCTGGTGAGTCTAAGCCTAATAATGAGCGAGTGAGCGATCTGGGGAGCCTGAGCACTTTGTTTACCTGTATACCTCCATTTATCAAATGTGGGCCAAGATTAATTGCCCTTTGGACACCACAATGACCAATTAGGTTACGGCAGTCAGCCAAACGTACCATAATAGGCAGAAGCCACAGGCCTGGACCTCCCAAATATGGGGATAGCATGGGCCTAACACCCGGTAAGCACGAGCTGGGCTTGTGGGGGTGGTTACCTTACACAATCAGGGGTCCTGCGCAGGCCAGACTTTATGGCACCATGTTTGTTATGCCCCCTTTATCCATTTAATGTGTTTACCTCTGGTGCAAGCAGAAAAACATGTCCAGGCAAGGCAAGGCATATGTAAGCCTATTTTCAGGCCTATGGGCCCTCCATGACACCAGGCTAAACAACCCCAGCTCCCTCAGCCTCTCCTCGCAGGGCTTCTGTTCCAGGCCCCTCACCATCTTCTTTGCTCTTCTCTGGACACGCTGCAGTATCTCAACATCTCTCTTGAATTGAGGAGCCCAGAACTGGACACAGTACTCAAGGTATTGCCTGACCATTGCTGAGTAAAGGGAAAGAATAATCTCCCTTGTCCTACCGGCCACACTGCTCCTTTTCTTCTGATATTTCCTTAATTTACTCTTTTATTTGCCTGCAGCTGTATCAAATGTTAGAGAGAGGATGCACATTCTAGTTTCTGTCAGTTATGTTAGGTAATGCTTTTAGGATTCAAATATTTTGATGTGGACATACACAGTAAATTACAGGCTTGAGTAACTAATCTATCACCACTACTGGGAAGTGGTTTGAAGCATGGATTTCAGATTTGATCTCATTCAGATTTCTGACTATACTTGGCCATATTTATATATACTCAGCACTAAAATATTTTTTGTAATTTATGTATTTATATTTACTAATAGATATGAGAAAAAATCCTCAAATATTTTTCATTCTAACACTTATTTAGCTATACATTAACTTTATGTTCACTGTTAGATCACGGTGGAAATTCTTTGCATGTGAGGCAAGAAAGACAGGGCTATGAAAGTAGAAAGATAACTTAAATGGGTGAAATTCTTATAGGTGAGTAAATTAGAGTATTTAAATGAAGCTGACAGTTATCTGCAGTCCTCCATATTACTCCCTCCTCCATTCCTCTGCCCAAATGAAAACAACTAGTAAAAATTAGCAGCTATAGCTACTATATTGTGATTTATGATAGATAAGAAGTGTTAAAGTGGTATGCAAGGGACCAGAGTTTTGAAATCAGTTCCTGATTTTGCTGTTTAATACTAGCATTTTAAATCTCATTTTATGATTAATTATTCTTAATCATATTTTTATTAGTAGTTTTTGTTGTATAATTGTTTTCCCCATGTAATATATTTTTTGTGCTCAGTTGCATGTTGTGCTTGAAAATATCAAGGTGACAGATAGATTAAATAGAAGGGGAACAGTGTCAGGTGAGCAGAGAAGCAAATGAGGAGATGCAACTAATGAGAACAGCACAAATGCAATCAAGAGTTCTTTCAAATAACTGTCAGCTCATGTCAGTAACACAAGATTTCATGATACAGCAAGATCAGCAGAGTCCTACCTTGAAAGATGTTTGCAAGGAGGTATATTTGTGCATATTCATGTTCATTTGAGAGCTATTATCAGTAGAGAGGCTGTGTGGTTCTTTTTTTATCATTTTTTTTTTTGCCTCCCTCCCCCCCTTTTTTTTCCCCTCTCTCTTCAGGTTGCTTTTGTAATGTATTAAATCAACAAAAATCCAAGACATGGGAACAATCAGCATAACTGATTGCTCAGAATCAGAAAGGGGCAAGCAGGAAACAAGTTCAGAAATAAATCAGTAGAGAAAACAAGAAAAGAGAAACTGGAGGATAGATCTGTCCTAATCAACTCTGCTAATCAACATTCTGGTTCCTCAAGACTTAACCAAGTCTTGCCATCTGTTCTTAATCAGTTATGAAAGCCTTTAAAAGCATGACAATGTAAATGTTTGAACTAAACTTGACAGCCAATGACTTCTAAACATTCTTCATTTTCATGTACAAAAAAAAATTCTCTAGCAGCTCAGACTGGGGACTTGAACAGCAAGAGAAAAACATGGGGAGGAATATGTGGAAGATATGATGACTCATGTTGATTATACAGATATTCTTCAGCTCTGTTAAGGAAAGGTTGAGAGCAAAACATCAACTGCTACTCCTGCTTAGCCTTTTTTTTGCTTTTCCAAATGAGAACAGAACAGAAGAGAATGCTAACATATGGTTCATTTTAGAGAATAGGGGTCCAGTAGTAAGAATACTTAAAAGTATTAAGAAATTAATGAAATATAAGCATAGGCAGGAACACAGGATATTAAGAGATTGGAATTGACCTCTGGAGACCTCTGAGTCCAACCCCCCGGCCAGAGCAGGACCATATAAATTAGTGCAGGTCACACAGGAATGGTTCTTGAAAGTCTCAAGAGAAGGAGACTCCTCCATGATCTGTGATCCTTACAGTAGAGAAGATCTTCCTCATGCTGAGGTGAAACTTCCTGTGCTGTCGTTTACATCCATTGCCCCTTGTCCTGCCACAGAGCACAAGTGAGAAGAGGCTGTCCCTTCCTTCTTGACACCCAGCCCTCAGGTATTTATATGCATTTATTAGATTCCCTCTCAGTCTTCTCCTGTCTAGACTAAAAAGCCCTAGGTCTCTCAGCATTTCCTCTTAAGGCAGTGCTCCAATCCTTAATTATCCTTATAGCTCTCCATTGGACTCTCTCATGTCCCTCTTGAACTGGGGAGACCAAAACTGGGTGCAGTGTTCAAGGTACACTGGGGCAGGGTAGAGCAGGATGAGAACCTCCTTTGATATGCTGGACACACTCTTCTTAAGGCATCCCAAGATTCCATTGGCCTTCTTGGCCACAAGGGTATATTGCTGTCCCATGGACAAGTTGTCTTCCACCGAGACTCCCGGGTCCTCTCCACAGGACTGCTTTCCAGCAGACCACCTTCCAACCTGTACTGGTGCAGTTTATTCCTTTCCAGGTGCAGGACTGTGGCAGCAATCCAAAGGGAGAAAGAAGCAATCATACTCTAAGATGTAAACACTGGGTTATGAAGGAAAAAGCAGGAAAACTTAAGTGGTTTCTTTTTGTTGTGAGATCGGAGTTGCTCGTTCAAGCTGACTGATGTGTGGTAAGATAAAAGCCAACTCTTTTTATGAGTTTAAGAAAAGATAAGGGTGGATGTTGAGGGAATGGAGAAGGAAACAAACCGTCTTAATAAGTCGTATTTCTTTTGTTCTTCCACTTTCTTGGACCTGAGACAGAACAGAATTCAAATATATGACAGGGAAATTATTTATCTTAACAGTCCAATGAGGAGGAGCAAATAAGGAGAGGAGGAGCAAATAAGGAGAGGAGGAGCAATGGGAAATTCTTTCCAAGTGTCCTGACCAATCTTGTTGACTTGGAGTGATTCATCTGAGCATGCAGGCAGATGAGTGACTCTGTATGTAGAGAGTTGGAATAAATGAAATTATATTATTTCTAAATAGTTGAAGTGAAAAGCAAAAGGTCGGTCCTCTATTGATTCTTCTTCACCCAGCTCTTAACTCCTTCTCCTCCAAATTCCAGAACTATAATTCTATCATGAAATTTGGATACTGAGAGAGATATGCTAACGACATTTCGTTTGGCTATTCAGTCCATCTTATTCCTAATCCTAGATCACAGAATTATTTTTTCCCTGTAGATTGTATAATGAAAAGAGGTGGTACAGTAGGAAATAGTGTAATATTTTGTAAGGTTTTAATTATTAGAACTCTTGCTGAGCCTGATCTCTGGTCTCCTGTGAACATGCCAAGGAAATCATATGCAGAATGAGATTGTGACACAGTGAACTCATTCCAAATGTTACGTTATCTCATTTTGATGATAGTAAGATTCAATATGTTAGTCCCATGATAAGAGATAAACTGACAGAGGCTAGTATGCTTCACAGCAGCATTATGGCTTGGTTGTCATCTGGATGCTAGCAGGGGAACAACAGTGAACTTTCTAAGCATTCTGAATTTGGCCTGTATAAGTTTTTCTAGTAGACGATACCAGAATAAAAGAACTAGGTATCATAAATTCTGAGAAATTAGCTAACTCTGATTTCAAAATTATTAATTAGCTCAGCTCCATATCCTAATTCCATACTACTGCCACTTGTTACAATAAAGAAATACACACATGCTTTGCTTAATAACTGAATTTAAATATATTGTAGGGAAATCAGGATCATATGAGGAAGTAGCAGGGTGCTAAGTAAGATTGCAGCCTTGGATTCCAAGAGAGCCAACTCTGACCTTTTCAGAGACCTGCTTGGAAGAATCTCATGGGGTAGGACTTCAGAAAGAAGCAGAGTTGAGGAGAGATGTTAATATTCAATCACCATTTCCTCTAAGCTTCAGATGGGTGCATAACTGTGAGTGTGGGGGATTGGAAAATTCTCTCTTACCCCCAGTAAAATTTACCAGACCAGCTCAGATGGCTTGGATGGAAGATAAAGCTATATTTTACAACAAGCTAATTCAACAAGTATATATTCTGGTTCTAGTGGGAGGTGTCCCTGCCTATGGCAAGAGGGTTGGAACTAGATAATCTTTCAGGTCCCTTCCAACCTAAACCATTCTATGATTATGTGATATACAAAAGATATTTATATGTATTTACAATTATATACAATTTAGAAATAATACAGAAATCCTATCTTCCCCCAGACAAAGAAAGCCCAGAAAAGACTAACATCACCTTCCTCTCCCTCTCCAGATAGAAAACCAGCAAGATCTCACATGTTATCTGGTCAGCCAAGGTTAGTATGCAGTTATGCACAGAGAAGCATTGGAGGAGATAGAATGCAGAAGGCAAATCAAGCAGGAGAACCTGTATGGATGAGCAAGGAGCTTCTGAAAAAAAATCAAATAGAAGAAAGAAACCCAGAAGTATGTGGAAAAAAGGTACTATCCTCTTGGTAAGAATATAGGAATGTTGTTAGAATTTGTAGGGATGCTACAAGGAAAATTAAGGCCCTCCTGGAATTAAATGCAGGAAAGGATGTAAAAAATAAGAATTATAGAATCAGAGAATGGCTTAGGTTGGAAAAGACCTGAGAGATCACCTAATCTAACCTCCCTGCCATGGTCAGGGAGAGCTCTCAACTAGACCAGGTTACTCAGGTCCTATCCAGCCTGACATTGAACATCGCCAGGGAGGGGCTGTAAAGCCTCCCTACTCTCATGCAGATCAACACTTCCACCTAACTTGATTGGAGCTGGATGATCCTTGAGGTCCCTTCCAACCTAAACCATTCTATGATTCTATGATTCTATGCAGCTGTATATGCCCGCTACTTTCATTATCTGGTAAAAGCCATTGCTGCCGAGATATCAGAGCAGACCCTCTTGTCTGCACACGTGATCAGCCTGCCAGCCAGCATGAGAACTGTGCTTAGACTGCACGGCACCCATCCTTCTCCAGCACCAGAGGTCCTGCCAATGGTCCCTGGACCAGTTCCTGGACAAAGCATCCAGAAGGAGACCAGGCAGACAAAGCATCCTCGCCAGGTGAACGAGGTCAGAGACTGCATCCCCAGAAAGTGGAAGGATTTCCAGCCTCACAGGTCCATGGGCAAAGTTCCCCTCAGGTTCAGACGCTAGGTAAATAGCCTGTTGACATAGCCCCGGAGGGTGATTAATGATTACTGGTGATTAATGATTACTGATGATTAATCAGAATTGTGAGTAAAAGCTTTAATACCTCTGTAATATCTTTAGCCTCCTGCCATAGAGCAGAAAGTGTTTCAGCACACTCTGCTGGGCAAATGGTACATTGACCACAAAGTGGTACTTGCCATGGCGAAAACTCCTCTCTCTGTTAATAGTCTGTTAATAGTTGTATACTAGTTATTGTAATATAGTTATTAATAAGCCATATTGTGAATATTTTTCCCATAAGGTCAGTCCATAACCGTGAATAGAATCCATTTAATATTAAATATAGTGGTTGGGGGTGATGAGAGTTCAGAATATTGAGTTTAATAAATATGTATTTTTATACATAATTATCTCACACCGATTGATTTCTCCCCTTCGCCACAAACCGGCGTAGGTGGCAGAATCCCCCTCTGCGACAGGGGTCCCATGGACACAGTACATAGGGGGCATCTCAGCAAAGCAGAGAGACAGAATCACCTCTCTCACATCATATTTTTGTAGCTGCACAGTAGCTTCCAAATGTCCCTGTCTGCTGCCAATGCTGTGTGTGTTTCTGTAAAAGCACTTTAGCTGGGCAACTGACTTCGCCACTGTGATAGTTTGGGTGTTACCTGCCTCCCCACACCTTAGAAATCACCCAAACTAGACTCAGCTGCCTCTGGAAATTTAATGGAACTTTTATATTTACGGCTTAGCACAATATATAAAGCAGATATGTACAGTATATACAGTTATATATAGAAATATACAACGTAAAAGGTAATACGGAAACACAACAGCCCTCTCAGAAACCTGAGTCCCCAGGAAGGGCTCCCAACCACCCTTACACCTTCTCCTACCCCTCTCTACCTTACCCTAGATGTCGCCTTGTGCCCAAGGAATAATGGAGGGTCAGCCGGGGGGGTTAGGAAGCAGGTGGATTAATCAGGTTAGGTTAGAGAGATAGACAGAAATGCAGCTCAAAGTCCAGGCAGTGACTGAACGTCTTGTCTGTATTTACATTATTGTTCTTATACCTCTCAGCAAGCCTATGAGTGAAGTAGACATCACCATAGTTTCCCTTTCACAGCCTGTAATCTAGTTCTTCTCACCAAAACATTCTAGCTAGCTTCAAACTAGCACAACCACTTTCTTAGCAGAGCTCCCTTTGAGGTGTTTCATGGGAGTCACCTTGATGGCTTTTCTGCCTCAGGACCCCTCAGTGAGTTGGCCCTCTGTTTGTTACAGGCAAGTCTAATTTCTTCTCTCTCTCTCATGAGGTACTCCTCCAACTTTTAGGTACTCCTCCATATTTTTAGGTACTTATAGAATCATAGAATCAACCAATTTGGAAGAGAAGCTCATCCAGTCCAACCTATCACCCAGCCCTGTCCAATCAACTAGACCATGACACTAAGAGCCTCATCCAGTTTTTTAACACCTCCAGAGACAGCAACTCCACCACCCCTTATGTTAAGAATTACAGAGTTTTTATTAACACATAGATCATAGCAGCATCACAATTAAATGGATTCGTATCATCTGTTAGTGTTTCTTTGCAAGACTAATGTTAGTATGCAATATGTCTCTGAACTGTTCTTATTGTCATATGGTTCATTATCTGTCCAAGATACTTTTGAAACCTTTGGGACTCAGTTTCGAAGAACTTTGTCCAGTCACTCTCTGATTGTTCTCAAGGTTGCCTTTTCTTTTCATACAAACAGGAAATGTTTCTTTTTTTTTTTTTTCTTCAATATAAGTTATCAAATTTACAATGTGTGCATACTAACTTCTAGAAACAGCTTGTTGTTTTTAGAAGCTGATGTTTAATGACCATGGAGAGAAACAAAAGAAAATAAGAGGTGGTAGTTAATGAGAAAATTCATGAAGTGTGCTGTCAGTTGTGGTTTCATCTGGGGCAATTGTTAATATCCTGTTATATTTAGTGAAGGATAAATTTGGTGTAAGATTATTTCTAACTGGTCCTCAGAGATTAGAGAAGCTGGAGGCAGCTGGAATTATCTCTTGATAGATATGTCAATTATTGACATGACTATAGAGGCAACACCAGATGCACAAACAGCCTGCCTACTGTATGTCTGAACACATTCAAAAGAAGCCATTGGGTGCACAAACAATATGATTTATTTACACTAATTATATACAGATTCTTTATGATTGCTGGTGATAAATACACTAACCTGCAAAACAGCTGCATAGCTCTAAGATGCAATGGTAATTACAGGCATAAAATCTCCAGGGGAATAATTCAGGCATAGCTGAGGTCATGTTTGTCACCCACAAGGTGTCCCTTCTGAGGGGGAGACAAGGAGAGAAAATCCATTGATCTATATGTGTTGCTTGGCATTGAAATTCAGAACTGGGCAATGTTTATATCTCATTTCTAATATTGTGTAGATTATGGAAGGTGTGACTCTGGTCCTGCCATTGCTTCATTATCAGTTGCACAAGCAGTTAACCCATTTGCTGCTATCAGTGGATAAGTTAGCCCCCAGGCCCACTTGAAGAACAGGTCCCCACCATTCCACATTCCTTTCCAGTGGCAGCACAGACCACCAGATCTTCACCCAGTCCTGGTTTCTGCTTCATTCACTATATGTTGTAGTGTTATCTTCGTGCTTTTCCACTGCTTTTTGCTTTCAGTACATCCCAAGCCACTCATACATAGATTGAAAGACCTTCTTGTCTTCAAAGAATGAGGAGGAATGTGTCCCCGGGAGAGTGTCAGCATAGTTGTCAGTGGCTGCAGTTTTCTCAGGATAATATCTTACTATGCACCATCTTCAGAGAAGATATACAATTACTTAACTCTATAGTTAGATGTTTCCTCCAAGCAAGGCAGGTTCTATTCCAGCAGTGACAGCACATGCAAGCAGCTCTTTTATAGACATCTGTTATAATTATTTTAGCTATAATAAAATCTCCCTCTCTATGAGTTAGGTTTTCCCAAATTCCATTGCAACACTACACAGAATGCATGTTTGTGTCTCAGTTGGATGTAGACCTTGGCTGACTTTCTGCTGTTGCGCATCAGGAATACCAAGCCAAATGCCCCTAGTTTAGCAGATCTTCCAGAGGTGTTCTCTATTTGCACCTCATGTACTCTGTCATTCTTTCTCTGCTGTGGGCATAGGTATCAAACCAGAGTAGTGATATGATTTAGGGGTGTATGGAAATTTTAACCCAGTTTCTCCAATATAAATCTGCTTCTGGTGAATGAATTATTACAACACATATTCCCTTCTCAGCACAGTGTGAATGTCAAGTAAACATTGACGTAGTTTTAATTAGAGTAGCTTAAGGGAACTTTTTAACTAGAGTAATTATTTTAGAAGTGGTACAGATGTTTGTAATTTTTAAGAGAAAACCATACCAAAAAGTCAGCAAAAAATTGTGAAACAATACCATAATACAGGTATCTGTGGATCTGAAGGTTACAAGTGCAGATGGGATCTGATCTTTTATGACATATATTATGACCTAGCTAACATATTTGGAGGTCAAATGATTTTCTAGGGAAAAAAATATCTTTGCTATGGAATAGATCCAATAAAGAGTTGAATCAGTAAAATACATTCCCAGGACAGTCACACACAGATTAACTTCCTGGCACAATCTTATTCTAAAAAAAAATGGGACAACTTCCTTTTCTCAAATGAAGTTAATTTCAACTAATATTTCTTTTGCTGTTGGGAGACAATTAGGAGAGGACCATACCTTTCTGATAAAAAATTCTTATTCTAATCTGCTGAAGTTTTATATCCTGCTAGGAATCTGCTGTGGAAGGCCAAAATAGGCCTAATATGTGTCCTGGCTTCTCCAGGCATGATCCCCTGCTCCCCCTCCTCCCTTCCAGAGTGGGGAACAATGTGGGAAAAGGACAAAAGACGGAGCCACTGAGTCTATTCCTGTTCACATCTTGTGGTAAACAAAGTACATACATTTGCCTGATTCATAGGCTTGTGTTTTCCCAAATACGGGTAAAGCAGGCCCCTGGTTTCACCTAATATGGTTAGTTTCAGCAAAGTGCCATTCTGATTGGTGAATCTCTGTGGACATATGTAGCCATCAGACTCAGGCAATTGAAAAATATGAGCAAAATTGTTTACAACTTTGCCTTGCCTTAGCCTTGCTTTTGCCATGCTTTGCCTTGCTTTGCTTTGTCAAGCTTTGCCTTGGGTACCAGGAAGCCTTGCTGCTTCAAACCAGCTTTGCTGTGTAACAACAAGCTTTGATGCTTCAGGCTTGTCTATCTGGAAACTTCCTGTGCCTCAGTTTACTAGGGAAAGGCATTAAGTGCCTTCACACAGTAGGCAAGAATCATTGCTGAAAGCTGCCCAGAATTGGCCAGTCTTAGAGTGAGCAGAAAGCAATAAGGTATTCCTATCTGGAGAGCCCACTTACAGAGACTTCACCACAGCCTATGTGGAGAGAGAGAGCAGGATACTGCCACGCAGAAAGACATTGTGCTTGCCTGCATGCCTCTGAACCTCTGTGCCAAGTCTGGAGCTCTGGAAATGGCAACATCTGACCAAAAAGGGATCAAGACCAAGTCAGAGGCTGTGCAAGCCCCAGTACCCTGCCAAAGTTCTGGAGCCCCCAATACAAGAAGGACATGGAACTGCTGGAGCGGGTCCAAAGGAGAGCCACGAAGATGATCAGAGGGCTGGAGCACCTCTGCTATGAGGACAGGCTGAGAGAGTTGGGGCTCTTCAGCCTGGAGAGGAGAAGGCTTCGAGGAGACCTTATAGTGGCCTTCCAGTATTTGAAGGGAGCCTACATGAAAGCTGGGGAGGGACTATTTACACGGTCTAGTAATGTTAGGACGAGGGGGAATGGGTTTAAGCTGGAAGCGGGGAGATTTAGACTGGATGTTAGGAGGAAGTTCTTTACAGTGAGGGTGGTAAGACACTGGAATGGGTTGCCCAGGGAGGGTGTGGATGCTTCCTCCCTGGAGGGGTTTAAGGTCAGGCTGGATGAGGCCTTGGGCGAGCTGCTCTAGTGGGAGGTGTCCCTGCCTGTGGCAGGGGGTTGGAGCTGGATGATCCTCGAGGTCCCTTCCAACCTAAACCATTCTATGATTCTATGAAAGTCCTGGGGAAACTCCAAAGGTTTCCAACAGGTATCATACTATTGATAGCAACCCCTCCAAGTGTTTTGGGTACTGTCTGGAACTGTAATACAGCACCGGAAATCCAGAGATACTATTTTGTGAGAAAATATTCTAAAAAGCCTCTTTGTAATTAAAGCACTTTGCTTTGGTGCTGTTTATTCTGTAACAAACTACTGTGCTTTTGTTTTAGCAGAAAAGAGCCTCTTGAGATCCTCTGGAGGGCAAATGGCATATTACACCACAAGAATCTTTCCAAAAGCTTACTGTTTGTATTTTGCTAAATCATTTGAAATTGTTTGGTATTGCTTTACTGTACATATGCTGTAATCAACTCGCACAACTGAGCATAAAGACCTGTAAATAAGAAAATTATTTTTGTATTAATCAAAATAGTAATAATTGTGTTAATATTTCATAATTCAGCATTAATAACCCATCCATGAAAGAGACCCAGTAATGAACTGCAAAACGACTCTATTTTTAACTAATCATAAAATTATTATTACATTATTACATATGGTTTACAAATACAATTAAGCAGCAAGATAGGAAGGCACATCTGTTGTAATGACATAGGCCTGTGTTCATTTAGACTATGTACATGGGCATTAAGCCAGAGAATGGTTGATTGTTAAGCTCTAATATCATCACAGAACAAAAACAACAGTCAGGATATCGTCATGACACCTGGATCGTTAGTGCAGTAATGAGATTAGAGATGAGTTCAATTTTGTATCACATGGAAATGTATATAGGAAATGGCTGTCTCAGGACTGCCAGTCACAAATCTGCCCTCTTTCTCTATGACTAATAGTAATTGATAACAGTAACATTCTTTCATTACTACTCATGGTGCATTCATGTGTGCATGAATCTAAACTCATAGGAAAAAAACGGCAGTAGTATAGTTTTTTCAATGTACCTAAAACTCTTTAGCCTGTAGACTTTGAATGCAACTTTGCACTTGGAGTTCTTGTTGCTGCTTTTGAGAATAACTCCATGTGGCCGTTTGAGCTGATTTTTTATAGTTCAGACATAGGGGAGAGGTGAACATCCCAGGGATAGGCCATAGAAAGGCAACAATAGATAAGTTAATATAATTTCATTGGAGCATCATAGCTTAATGTCTAGAAGCACAGTTTGTTCTCCCCCTTGCTGGCTTCTGCTGCTTTGAGCTGTGCCTGCCTATCTTCCCCAGCTGCTGTTTTGCCTGCTGCTGCTGCTTCTGCTGCTTCGCCACCACTTGACCCCTCCCCCATCTCCCTTAAGGTTATTGTATTTTTTTTTTTTCCCTTCTCTACTAGTCATCTCTCTTTAAAATATAATTTCATCTTTCCCTGACTTTCAAAACAAAAATCTGTGTTGTGAGTTTATTCTCCCGGGGCAGGGGCAGGGGTGGGGTTCACCCTAACCCGGGACACTCTAAGACCATGATTGCAGCTCCTTCATAAGAAAACTCTTAAGTGAGGGAGTAATGGATTTGAATAGGTGAGGAAGGCAAATGTGCTTACATTTGGAACCACATGGGTGTATTTTTGTTGCCTTATACCTACGGAAAAATAAACAAATCCCAAACCAAAAGAGAACAACAAAACCCATCCAAAACAGAAGTCATGCTAGAAGTCTCTAGCCTGTACATACTTAACTCCCATTTAATTTTTTTTGGGTTATTCATTAAATATATGTAAGCATTTCCAGAGCGGAATTTGTGCTTTCAGATGTGCCTTGGAAAAATTATTAAAAAAACATATTTTTAATAGTTAGTAAACTTTTTCTAAAAGCCACCAAGCTGATTTGGCTTATATTTGGTAGCTCTAGTGATAAGATATGAAAACAGAGATCACAAAGAAGGTGTCAAGAATTTCTCTTCTTTTTCACTGACATATTCAGATTATGAACCATATTCCTGCAGGGTAAAATTAAAAAGTTCATGATTTTTAAGATTCCTCAGTCTTTTTGCTCTACAATATGAGCTACATGGTTTATGGAGATTATGTGGGCCTACCTGCGTGAATATTGTATTTAGAGGATCTTTACTACTACAATAGAGGAACATCAGCGTGGTTGCTTTCCTTTTCCTTCCTTTCACCCTCACCCTCACATCTGAAAAATAAATCTTCATTCTAACAGAACTAAAAAGTGCTGCAAATGGGTGCTGTTACTATGCCTATGATAGATATGCTTACACTGTAAAATTTACTCCCTTTATCTTCATTTGCATATTTAGAGAAGATTGAAAGTTCTCATAGAGCAACCAGTATAACAAGATCAGAGAATAAACATGTCTAACTAGACATGAGACCAATATACTAGAAAATATTTGCTTAAATAAAACTGCCCTGCTTCTTAGAACAGCAAAACCTACAGTCTGAAAATTTTCTTAGAGTACTATTCTGAAAAGTTGTAAATTTTTTTCTCTATAGCTCTTGCAAACCAGCCTGGGTGGTGAAAACCTCAGTGAGCAGTATGGAAGGCAACACTTGGCATAAATCTGTCATGTCACCCTACAATGTGCATGATGATATGAAGGCTGAACAGGAAATCATGTCTGCAGATCCATATGGTCACAATCTGCCAATTGTAGGAGTTGATTAAGGTAACTACAGGTTGTTAAAAAGGTGACTGTCACAAGAGCCTGTTGTCTGGTCCTTCTGTGAAGTTTGAAGTGTAACAAAAGCATACATGTATACCCACAGCATTAAAACTATCATTCTTCATGGAAAGAGTGAGAATTGTTCAAGCTTAAAGTTTTCTTCTAACTTGGTGCATATTTGACATTTTCATGAATATCATATTAATTAAAATCAGCATTTTATACAGAATATATAATGATTGATTGATTGATTGTATATTTGTGCTAGTTTCAGGCTAGCTGAAATATTCTAATGAGAGAAATTAGATTGTAGGCTGTGAAAAGGAAACAGTGGTGATGTTTACTTCACTCATAGACTTGCTGAGATGTATAAAAACAAGAACACATAACATAGATAATGCAGTGGATCTCTGTTGCAGCTGGTGCCTGTACTTTTAGCCCTACCCTGCTTTCTGTGTATCTAATCCTTCTGCTTTCTATCCTCCTTGGCTGATCCTCCAAACTCACCATGCACATAAAGCAAACTCTGGGATAAGGTAGAGGGGTGGAAAGGAGGTGGGTGTTTGGGAGCGCTTCCTAGGGACTCTGGTTTCTGGAAGGGGTGTTGTGTTTCTGTATTGCTCTTTAACTTGTGTATTTCTGTATATAGCTGTGTATATTGTAAATATCTGCTTGAATATTGTGCTAAGTTGTAAAGCTTCATTCCATAATTTGCAGACTGCTGAGTCTAGTCTGGGTGATTTCATAAAA